>CAUYUJ010010269.1:110000-135326 GCA_963575745.1 Prorocentrum cordatum | reverse complement strand
CGATCCTCGTGAGAGGCGCGCCGGCATGGGCGTCGACATCTATGCACGTAGACGCACGCGCGCGCAGATTCATCTACAATCAGACTCACTCGCTCTCAGTTTCTCGCACACTGACCTATCGGCTTCGCTCGCGTTGTGTGCCCCGCCACGCATATCGGCACGCCCCTCGCGTGGTTCGTGGCCCCATAGGGAGCGCGGGCGAAGATGATATTCATGATTGCGGTATCCACAGATGCATATGGTTTGGGTTTCCTTCGCCAGGCGAATTCCATGTTTCCCGACCCCCACCCAATGGAAATGGATGGCAGATTGAGGCCTTCGGGTTGACTTTGGGTGGCTTGGTGGGTGGTGAGAGTCGGCGAAGGGCAAACTGATTAAGCAATCTCATGCACAAAAATATGTTCCTGGGCGAAAACACCCCCAAGCACTCACCAAGGACAAGCAAAGAAGGACGCACAGACACATACACACACAGACACACACACACACACACACACACACACACACACACGCACACACACACACATTGGAGACCACTACGGCCTTGAGCAAGGAGCATCCAAAGAATTGAGCTTACGTACTGTTCCTGACCCCCACCAAGCCGACACCTACCACACAGCACGGGCAGGTTCTCTCCCCCCCCCCCAGGCGGAGCCATAGGGTCTCGAGGTCGGCGGCGACCGTCTCCGCCCTCGCCTTCTTGCCGCCCGCGGCGCCCTCTGCCGGCGGCTGCCGGCAGGCGGCGCACGCCGCCTCCAGCTCCTCTGCGCCTGCGGGCCGGCGCCGTCGCCGGGTCTCCGCGTCGCTGTGCGTTGTTTCGGCGGAGAGCCCAGGCTCAGGTCGGGCATGTCCTCGTGCAGGCGGGTTTTGGACGAAAAAGAAGGCAGAATCAGACATAGCCAAAATGTAGTGGACAAATGGTCCCCAGGATATTTTTGGACTATTGTTGACCATTCCTGCTGTCGAGGGACAAGCCCGACGTTAGCCCAGGGGGGAAGGGTGCGAGGGGGGAGGGCCTCCTCAGAAGGCGGCGGGGCTTCCCAGAGCATCTCCGGCCTTCGGAGAAGCCGCCTCTGCGGCTTTGGAGAAGAAGTCCCGCGGGGCCTCGCCGAGGACCAGGGGGCTTCTGAGAAGCCCGCCGTCTTCGGCGAATCCCTCCTCGCTCTCACTTCCCCGCTGGGCTCGCCGCCGACTCGTCCGATCCCGGGTGTGCTCTTCTTTGAGATCGGCCTCCGGGTCCTCCCCCTCCTCTTCCTCCTCCTCCTCCTCCTCCTCCTCCTTCTTCTCCTCCTCCTCCTCCTCCTCCCATCAAGAGCGGATCCGGGACGAAAAACGGGCCCCGGGAGAGGGGTCGGAAGGTGTGAGGGCGCGGATTGAAAGTTCACGTCGTCCGATGCCTGGATCCTCCTCGTCGTCGCCGTCGCCGTCGTCGGCGTCGTCCTCATCGTCCTCGTCGCCGTCGTGGGCGTCGTGGGCGTCGGCGTCGCATCGGGGTGCGCCTATTGGGAGCTCCTCTGGTCCTCTGCCCCTCTGGCTCCAGCTCATCATCCTACAGCTCCTCCTCTTTCCTCCTCCGTCCTCCTCCTCCTCCTACTCTCCTCCGCTCCTCCTCCTCCTCCTCCTCCTCCTCCTCCTCCTCCTCCTTCTTCATTGTGCCTCCTGCTCCGTCCTCCTCCTGCTACCTCTTCCTGCGCTCTCCTCTTCTCTCTCTCCTTCAAGCTGCCGCCTTCCCCTCCGAACTGGACGAGGAGGGAACGGAAGACGACGAGGGGCGTCACTTCATCAATGGGAGGGCCATGGATGAGGGAGAGAAGAGTGCACCTTTCGTGCCCCTTTTGGGCCGCAAGGGGGGTCCTTTAGAGCACACTCGGTGCGCCTTTCTCACCCCCCCCCCATTTGATTGCCCCCCACTACGCCCCAACTACGCAACGCCCGACTTCCTCATGCCGCCTTCCCCTCCGGGCAGGTCGAGGAGGGGTCGGAAGACGAGCAGGACGATGAGGACTCGGGTGCGGCAGCCGAGGTATGCGCATGCGGGCGATCCCCTGCGCCACAAGCTCCTGCCTCTCTGTGTGGCTCCGGAGTGGTCCTGGAGCCCCTGGCATGTATGGAGAAGCAAGAACCTTCTGCGGCAACTCACGGGGGCCTCCCATGCCATCTTGCTGGTTCTTGCGAGTCGACGCTCATCGATGTGAGTCGACGCGAAGTCTGCGCGTTCTCCTCGGCTACCAGGCGCCTACCGCACGCCAACGCCCTCTAAAGGCGGAGCTGCGAGGACATGCCAGGCTCCTACATATGGCTCTCTGCCGAGAGCACCCTTCGGCGGGCCCCAGGCAGCCCCCGGGAGCCTCGAACAGTTTCCCCAGAGGTCGCCCCGCCCCGGAGCTTCCAAGAGGCCCCCAGGAATCCCCGCAGCGGACGCAGAGGAAGAGGGGGACGAAACGAGCTGCGGCACGCTGCAGAACCGATCTGCAGAGAGGGGCACGCGCGGCGGCGCGCCCAGCGGGGAAGGCGGGGGGCTCGCCGGGCTCGGAAGGCCCAGCAGGCATCCGGCCTTCTGCGACGACTTCCAGGCCGTCGCCGAAGAAACAGAGGGGCTTCTCGGCAGGGCTTCTCGGCAGGGCTTCTGCGAAGATGTCCAGGCCGTCGCCGAAGACACAGAGGGGCTTCTCGGAAGGGCTTCGGCGAAGATGTCCAGGCCGTCGCCGAAGACACAGGAGGGCTTCTCAGAAGGGCTTCTGGAAAGCCCCGCCGCCTGCTGGGAAAGCCTGGCCCCTCTCGCTTCCCCCCTCGGCGCGCCTTTGGCGTCGCCGAAGGCACAGACGGCTTTTCGGAAGGGTTTCTGGAAAGCCCCGCCGCCTTCTGGGAAAGCCTGCCCCCTCTCGCTCCCCCCCTCGGCGCGCCGCTGGGCAGTGTTTACACTGGGACGGGGAGTCTCCATCCTCGACGAGGGTGCGGGATATCCCCCGGGGGGTGTATCCCGAGCTGCCAACCTCCTCTTTTTTCAGCGGCCAGTTCTTTAGGGGGGGAGCTCGGGGACTGGGGCGCCAAACCGCCTGCGACAACAAGGCAGGCATCCCACGTCCCCTTCTGGGGCGCGCCAGAAGTTCAGATTCGAGAGCTACATGGTCGAGCGGTGGCCCCGTCTGGCATCCCAGCACGCCTGCACCCCCGATGGGGTGTCGGATCCCGGGGCTCTCTCCGGCTACACGCAAGAGTGACCCCAGGCGAGAGAGACCTTTGGTGCACGGCTGCGAGGAGGCGAGAGGGCGGGGTAGCCAAACCCGCGCGCGCAAGCCGCCGCTCTCGCGATCGGGGGACCCCAGCGGGCCCACACCACAGGGCACTCTGGCGAAAGATCACTCTAACGTGTAGCCGATGTCTCTTGGGGGGCCGGGGGCTGTCGGGCCGGGGGAGCCAGTCAGCAGCAGGGCGTCCCAAGAGCGCCCTGCAGCGGCTCAGCCTGGCGCCTGCCCGAGCCACCCCCGTCGCGGTGCGGCGCCTGGACGCGCACCGTCGCCAGCACCGTCGCCGTCGGCTGGACGGATCTCCTGGAGGCTAACCTCGGCGGTCGCAGCGACGGGCAGGGGGGAGATCTAGCGAGGGCCCTCCGCCACGAGATCCTCCTCCTTCTCCTCCTTCTCCTCCTCCTCCTCCTCCTCCTCCTCCCTCCCTCCACACTCCTCCTCGTCCTCCTCCTCCTCCTCCTTCCTCCTCCTCAATCCCCCTCATCCCTCATCCTCCTTCTCTCCTCCTCCCCTTCTATTCCTCCTCCTCCTTCCTCCCTCCTCCTCCTCTCTCCTCCCTCCTACCCTCCTAACCCTCCTCGTCTCTCCCCAGACTCCCTCTCTCCCCATCCTGGACCCCATCCTGTCCTCCTACCGTCTCCCGCTCCTGAGTCCTCCTTCCTCCCCCTCCTGCTTCCCACTTCCCTCCTCCTCCTCCTCCTCCTCCTCCTCCTCCTTCTCCTCCTATCCTATCCTCCTCCTTCCCCATCCTCCTCTTCCTCTCCTCCACTCCTCCTCCTCCTCCTTCCCCTCCTGTCCTTTCCCTTCCCCTTCCCCTCCGTTTTCCTCCTCCGTCTATCCTGCTCCCGGGCCAGAAATGTGCTATAATCTCCCGTATCTGCCGTATCTCCCTTCTCTCCTCCTCCTCCTCCTCCTTCTCCTCCTCCTCTTCCTCCTCCTCCTCCTCCTCCTTCTCCGTCCTGGTCTCCCCCTCCCTCTTCTTCTTCCCCTCCTCGTCACTGTTGCTTCTCTCCCTGCTCCCCCTCCTCTGCTCCTTCGGCTGTGCACACTTGTGTCGAGGCAGAGCCGCAGCGCCGATGCTCCGTCACAAGTGAAGGAGAAACAACCATGTCGAATCATCGGGCTCAGATGCGAAGCGGGAGGGTCCTGCTGCAGGTCCAACTGTGCCTCCTCCTCCTCCTCCTCCTCCTCCTCCTCCTCCTCCTCCTCATCTCCTCTCACCAATAGGGAAGGAGGAGCGGGGATGGGGGAGCGGGGAACGGAACGGGGATAAGGGATGGGTGAAGGGGGAGCGGGGAGGGGAGGGGTGATGAGGGATGGCTGAGGGGGAACGGGGAGAAAAAGGGGGACAATGGATGGGTGTGGGGGAGGCGGGAGGTGGAGGCGGAGGATGTCGCCGATGATGGAGAAGCAGACGGAGGAGGAGGAGGAGGAGGAGGAGGAGGAGGAATAGGAGGAGGAGGAGGAGGAGGAGCAGGAGGAGGAGGAGGAGGAGAAAAAGGAGGAGGAGGAGGGCGGGAAGGGGAGACGGACAGAGGGAGGATGACCAGGAGGAGGAGGAGGAAAAGGAAAAGGAGGAGGAAAAGGAGGAGGAGGGCGGGCACGGGAGACGGGCAGAGGGAGGATGACGAGGAGGAAGAGGAGGAGGACCAATGTAAACCCAATACCCACCAACGATGATGTATCAAACCTTCCCTCCACGCTCCCTCTTCACAAGCCCCTAGAAAGATTCATTCCTGCTGAAGGAAATGCCCCGCGGGGAGACAGCCGGTTGAAGATCCTGAAGCGCGCCAAAAACCATTCTATGGACTCCAACACCACGGGTCAACCTGACTGTTGCGTCTTGACGATCCTGAACCGTGCCAGAGCATCATTCCTGAGACTTCAACACCGCGAATCAACGTAACTGCTTCGCCCTGGCAATCCTGAATCCCGAACACCATTGCTGGTACACCATTTCTGGTGCGTTAACCATTCCGAGAAACACTTGCAGGCAAGTGAGACGCATGTGCGTGGCACTGAAACGAGAACCACAATTTGAAAAAGAACCGCCCTGAACCCGTGAACGCTGACAGAAAAACATGAAAGGGCGAGACGCCAAGGCGAGAAACACATCTTGAAAAGGAATCGCCCTCAATCAATGAACCTCTGGCTATTTTACAACGAATGTGCGCAACGCCAAAACGAGAACCACATGTTGAACTCCAGCCGCCCTCAATCCGTGAAACTCTTCTAAGTGGTCTCGGGTTGCGACAGGGAGGAGCTATGCATAAGTAAAAGGAATGAAGCGGCGGAGAAGGACCGAGGATCGAGAGAGACATCAGAAGGGCGGACAAGGAGGAGAGCATGAAAGGATAACGACAAAACCAACGTAGAGTTGCACACCAGAAAGGTCATATTGGTCGACATTGCGAGCGTCAGCATGTCCTAGCATCGTCGCTACCCTTCGTGAGCATAACACTGGTGAGGCGGGCCACGCAACAACAACAACAGGATAAGACAAGCTATAGGCACAGCTGAAAATATAGCCAATGACTGAAGGTTGAAGTGTGAAGAGACAGGACCACCTACTGACAACGTACGCATCTTCTGCGTGCAAGACCTGAGCGCTGGGGGGACGCTCAACCCTTCCCAGGTCAGCAACTCCAGTTTTGCGATGTTGCGAACCTGGAAATGGCGGTTGTGATTTTGATGACCGCCTTGTTTCGTGAAAGACATGGCACCATCATGCGCAGAACAAACTAACGAGACAGAATTGTGTTTTCTGACACGTGCTCGCCACCTCGCCGATGCTGGCACATGCGCAGAACATGCTGCCGAAATTGCCCCTGGCGATGGGGCACAAAAAAACGCACTCGTTCCGAACGGCATTCGGCAGGCCGTTGATTAATTGTACCGCGGCCAAGTCCTGGCGCTAGAGTGCGAGGGGGAAGGGGGGTTGGCAGAGATTGGGTGTGTCAGCATGCCGAAGGGAAACAAGGACGACAAGCATGGGGAGAGGAATAGAAGGAAAGCGGGAGAAGCAGCAGAAGAAAGAGAAGGAGCATGCGGCGGAGGATGAGGAGAACATGTTAGGAGACGCAGCGAGGAGAAGGAGGAGGGGGAGGACGAGGAGGAGGGGCAGATGAGGAGGACGGAGGATGAGGCCAAAGAAGGAGGAGGGGCAATCAAGAGAGGAGGAGAAGGACTGTAGTGTATTGCTGCGGCCCCCGAGGCTGGGTACAACTTTGTCACCAGGGGCACAAGCTTTCCCATATTTGAAGGCGGTACTCGAGAAAAACTTGTGCGGACAGCCATGGGATTCCGGAGTCTCCTGCACGGACCGTTCTAAGGCGGACGAGGGCATAATTGACACATACGGTCAGACATCTTGCCATAAGGAACCCTGGGGCACATTCTTCGTCAAGATTTGAGAGGGGTTTGAGCTGCCCCAGGGCTTCTGTCGGCCCCCCCCCGGGGACTCCCATCGGCGAAAAGAAACTTCCGTGGGGCACCTGCCGGCAGGCTGGTTGCAGATCTGGTACTGTAGGGGGACAGGGCGAGGAGCAGGAGAACGTGAGGAGAGGGTGGAGGAGGAGGAGGAGGAGGAGGAGGAGGAGGAGGAGGAGGAGGAGGAGGAGGAGGGGAAGGAAGAGGAGGAGGAGGAGGAAGGAGGAGGAGGAGGAGGAAGAGGAGGAGGAGGAGGAGGAGGAGGAGGAGGGGGAGGAGGAGGAGGAGGAGGAGGAGGAAAAGGAGGAGGAGGAGAGCCAGAAGAGGAGGCGACAGTGGAGGGGAACGACTCGACCTCCTGAGTGAGCGCGGACATTCTGTTAGTACGAGGGGGGGAGGGGGGAGGACGAGGGAGGAAAAACGAGGAGCGAGGAGGGAGGAGGAAAGAGGGGAAGGGACAGGGAGAATGAGAGGCAGGATAGGGAAGACGAGGAGGAGAAGGGAAGGCGATGATTTTTCTCCTACAGCGAAATCACCTGAAGGTTCGCTCGCTGTGCGCTTTGGCAATATCGACCCGAACGCCTCGAACGCGATGCACAATAATCCCCCCGTGCATGAACAGGGACAAGAAGGGAGGGGAAGCGGAGGAACAGGAGCGTACCCCGACGCGCGAAAGCGGCAAGTGATGTTGCGCTGAAGCTCCTGGCGGTCCCAAGCGGCCAATCCTACGATCCGACACCACGTGAGGTAGGAGGGCAAGGACGAGGACACGGAGGAGAAAGGGTCACGGCGCCGTGCGGAGATCACCTGCGGCCCCAACGGCAACTCACAGAAAGAAAAAGCGCACACGGGGACCCCCGAGGGGACGAAAGGGGAGGGGAGATGAGGGAGACAGAGGACGCCAAAGTGCAGTGAGCTGGCTCGTACAGCATGTTAAGAACAAAAACAATCCAGTTTACCCTACGGCAGCCGCGCAGAGGAAAAGGAGAGGACGGGGCGCAGGACAGGGAGCATTGAGTGGACGGCAGGTCACAGCCACGGGCTTCACTGGTGGGCCAACCAAACTCGACCAGCACGAAGCGTCGGTGCAAGGACCATCGGAGGATTTGTGTGTGTGTGTGTGTGTGTACAGTGGGGGCCCGGCAAGAAACCCAACCCCGAGACCCCAGAACGTCCATCGATTTTTTTGTGTGGGGTCGTCACGATTTCCTTTGATAAACCATCGAAACCCAAGAAACCCAGGGCACCCTGGAGGCAAGCAGATGTTTCTTGGTACGGACCCCACTGTAAGACGTCCGAGGTGCAACGAAGCCACTGAAGGCGTTCACCCCTGCGGAAAACGGAGGTGCGACGTCACCCGAGTTGACGGGCGCCCCGAACTGGGCACAGAGCCCGCCTGCGATACCTAAAGCATGGGTCATACAAGTCCGAAGCACCTAACGCCTAACACGCAAGGGAGGCGCAAAAAGCGGCACTGGAACGAGAGACGACGATGGCGACGAGGAGGAATGGGATGCGACACACATCGCCCTCGCGTTCTACAACACGCGCAACTTCAATCAACACGTGAAGTCCCAGCCCACGTGAATGGCACGGACAGCACCCCATAGAGAGCAGACACCGACCCAATACAACAGAAAACCCATCTACTTAGGCAGGACGCATTCCTGTGTTGTGTTGTCAACATCGCGTTGCTAAATGTGGTGCTGCTGGCGAACCCGCGCGCTCCGACTTACGGGTGTCAGAAACGTGGGTGTTGCAATCCGTCGTGAAGTGCAGTCTCGTACCGCCGGAGCACGTCGCGCCGATCATCGTCATGTTGCTGGTGAATGTCGTGTCCTGTTGTTATTCTGGGTCATGCTATTAGCGCCCGTCGAGACACAAATTAGTGGATGTAGGAGTCATCAAACGGGTCATCAACGTAACTGGCGTCACTATGAGACCAAGGTCAATGTGCGAATGGCTTCCCCAGTGAATGTCGCTCTGAGGCCCGAAGTCCATCTGCGACGTAGAGGCAAGGTAGTGCTAGAAGAAGTGTCCTGATCATGCGAACGGCAGTGGCAGGGGTGGGTTAAGTGGTAGCGGCTGTGGTAGCGGTTGCAAGTTGCAGTGGTAATGGTGGTGGTAGTCGCGTGCAGAAGCGTTACAACAAATGGTAAATGTAACCCGTCGTGCTGCAACCAACCGTGTTGTTTGTGCTCATCCGGCTGTTCAGCGAAGTGCTGCTGGCTCACGTCGTACCCCTTACCGGTGGATGCGCGAATCGGAGCGCGGCCCTCCGTCGTACGTCACCGCGCGTTGCTGCTCCTGCCAGTCTGGCTGCCCCGCGCCATGTAGATGGCGTGAGAGGGGCAGATTTGTCCGCCCCAGGCTCACCACCAATCGCATTGAGTCGGGCCTGTCCCCCATACAGGGGGATTTTGGACGAACAATACAAAATACTCAACAAATACTCCCAAATGGTGAAAGAATATTCAAAAAATCGCCCCCTGACTATTTTTGACTATTTTTGAATATTCGTCCTGTAAAGGGACAGGCCCGACATAACAATGGCACTACCTGGGTTCTCAGAAGCAACCAGAGACGCAACTGCATGGGGCAGCGCCTGCTCCCCGAGTCGGGGGCCATGGCCACGTAGTGCTTGTTCGCTGGCTGACCGGGCGGCCCTCGTCTGGCGCTGCTGCCCCCCCCCAGTCTGTTCGATTCGCCGGGCTACCTACCCAGACCCCCCCAACCCAACCCGAAGGCCCGAATTTCGGGTTGGGGGGGGGGGGGGGTACGGGCTTCATACATGTGTTTTCTCCATGTTCCCCGACCCCACCTCCCACTGGAAATGAAGGGTAAATCGGGGCCTTCGGGTTGGGCTGGGGTGGTTTGATGGGCGGTGACTGCCAGCGTCGGCGTCGCTGCCGGAGTGGGTCGTGGTCGCGAGGGGGGTCCCGGAGTGGACCTGCCGTGGAAGCCTGCCCGTGGCGCGGCGGGGCGCCGGAGCGGCCGCCGAGGCGGGCTGCGGGAGCTGGATGTCGAGGCCATCGCCGGTGCCAGCGCACAGTCATCCCGTATCACCAGGATGCGCGGTAAGGATGCAAGGGCCTTGGAGGCCCATTAGAGGAAAAAGAACTATGCACATACACCGATCCTGGCCAGGCCCATCCTGAGCCCAAATTCGGTGCATACGCCCTCCTGCCTTGGCCAGGAAGGCATATGCACCGATCCTGGGTCAAGGGTGGGCCTTGCCAGGATCGGTGCATGTGCATAGTTCTCTTCGCCCGATTGGAGGCCCATGTGAACATTTATCGATCGAGGCTGGCCAGCGAAGGTCGCTCATGGTGGACCGAAGGGGCAAGGATGCAAGGGGCACCATTGGGAAAGTTGCCCATGTTTGCTATGCGGGTTGACTGTAGGTGCGGCGATCGGGATTGGAGTCAGGGCTCGATTCGGGCCATCGTGTCTGTCGGAGGACGTGCCTGCTGGAGCGGGCGTCGTGGCGGCGATCAAGCTGGGGGTCGGAACAAGAGCAGGAGCAGGCTTCGGAGCCAGCACTGGGACGGCAGTCGGGATGGGAGTCGGAGCGAGAGCAGGAGCCAGAGTGCGAACCGGCATGTTACTCGGAGCTGGCGCAGGGTCGGCAAGCAGCGCGGGAGTCGAAGCTAGGGTCGTAACGAAAGACGTATTTACATCTTCAATATCTTTTCTTCCGGTGCAAAGCGATCGTGTCGATTAGACTCTCCGCGTGTGCGTGCGAAACAAGGATGCCGCCACACACTCCTCACAGCCACACAGACCTTAAGAGTTCGAACTACTTCAACGACATGCATGCAGAGGCTTCCTTCAAACGAATCCTCCAAATTGTGGCCGCCACCAAGGCGACCCTAAGACTCCAAACTACCTCAACTACTCGCCTGCAGAGGCTTCCTTCAAATGAACCCTCTCGACCAGAGCAGCGGAGGAGGAGAAGGAGGAGGAGGAGGGAGGAAGAGAGAAGAGGAAGAAGAGGAAGCAAAAGAGAAAGAGGAAAGACGGGGAGGGCAGTCCCGACCCCGCTAGGGGGCGGACGAAGGATCCTAAGCAAAGCCTCGGACCCACCTACAAAACAACAGAGAAGGGGAGGGGGAGGCAGAGGGCGGAGAAGGAGAGGAAAAGGAGGGAGCCGAGCAGGGGGAGGAGTGAATAGCGACGAACTCGTGCGTGCGCAATCCAGCCTTGAACTGACGACGCACAAGGTCCCACACGAGCATGCTAGATGGCAAGATCTGAACATATGATAGCTGTAAGGGCGAACGGCCAGGCAAGTATAACGAGCAGTGTGGAGCCGGACTTGGAGGGAGCAGGGGTCGGGAAGCTCTGAGAGCAAACCGCCCCTGTCGCCTCCAAGGCGGTGAGCGCCGCCCCGCGAGACAGGGACCAGCGCCAGTGAAAGTAAAACAACTAGCCAGAGACTAGCATGCAATGCAAAGCTGTGATCGAAGCGAGGGCGGCGGAGAAAGAGGGAAACGGAGAGGCTCCAATGCAGCCCAAACGAAGCGGGCCCTAGCTGCGATATCCTATGGCTGGGGCAGCGGCACGGGCTGCTCAGGCAGAGCTCAGGGGACGAGTCCGGAGGACATGGGCACGAGGTCCTTGTGGGTGGCCATGCCACCACCCCATAAGACAATACCAAATCCTCGAAGCCCTCACGCGTAGGTGATGATGCTGGCGACAGAGGGTGACGGCGGGCGTGGCGTACCAGCTGGGCGTTGGAGCTGGCGGGCGTGGTTGTACCAGCCTATCTTGCCGCGAGTCTCCGCGCACCGAGTCCGTGACATGCATCCATCGTTTGTATACCGGCGGCGCGACGCACTCTACCGCCACGTCCAGCAGTTCCAGGGCTGGCACCAACGCCGGCGCCCACACCAGCGCCGATGCCAGCGCCGACGAAGGCACCAACGCCTGCGCCTACGACGGCACGCATGACCGCCAGCGCCTACACCAGCACCGGCGACAGCACCGGCGACAGCACCGACGCCAGCGACTACGCCGGCACCATCGCCAGCGGCTGTGCCAGCATCCACGCCTGCGCCTACGAACGCCAGGCGCCTGCGTCAGCACCAACGTCAGCGCCTAACACCAGCGCCGATGCCACCACCGACGCCAGCATCAACGCCGACGCCTACAGCAGCACCGACGCCAGCACGAATGCCCGCGGCAGCACCGACGCCAGCACGAACGTCGGCACCTGCGCCGGCGCTTACGCCACCGACTTTATCAGCTCCGATATCATCGTTGACATCAGCATCGACGCCGGCACCGACGCCAGCACCGAGGCCAGTACCGACGCCAACGCGTACGCCGGCACCGACGCCTGCGTCTACGTCAGCACGGACGCCAGCACCGTCGCCAGCATCGAGGCCAGCACCAACGCCAGCGCCTTCCTGTGCAAAATAGGTGGTGGATGCCCCTATTCCGCCGTCGGTGAACCTCTATATGACGCTTGCGCACCAAGCACTCGAATGGTGGCTACTCGAACGGGCAGTCTAGTAGCACCAATTGTAGATATCCCGCTGCCTTTTGAGCCCTGCGCCCGCATTGCCGGGAATTCCAGGGGGTCCTCCGCGCCGGGAATTCCAGGGTGTCCTCTGGCTCGAACGGGAATTCTAGTAGCACCAGGTGTAGATATCCCGCTGCCTTTTGTACTTGTTACTCTGGAGACGACGGCCAGCAGCATCGCCGTCACCTACACCAGCACCGACGCCAGCTCCGTCGCCAGCATCATTTACATCTACAACATCTGGTTATGGCACGCACGTGGAACGCAGTTTCGGCTCTGTGCTCATGAAGACAAGATGGGACGGAGAAGTGCTGCCCCCCCACATGATCTACACTTTGGGGGCATCATTCGTGGCCGTGCCGAGGAGGGCGCTGGAGCATCACAATTTACACCTGCAGTTTCTGCACATGGCATGCGCGTGCAACGCGATTGCGACCCAGTGCTTGCAAGGAGGACCAGGCCGTCTCGACTGCGCGGAGAGAATCGCCAGCCGCGACACCTGCTCCGACTCCCGCGAGGAGGAGAAGGGAGGGAGAGGAGAGGGGAATGAACGAGGAAGGCGGACCAGGGAGAAGAAAGGAGGAGGAGGAGGAGGAGGCGGAGAGGAGGCGGGGTGAACAGGAGATGGAAGGGTGAGGCGGGGGGCCCTTGGGGCTTCCGCTCGGGCAACAAATGCGAGCAACCCGACCCAAGCGCCCCGTCAAGCTCCGAGTGGTCCCGGCGATGGGGCGCAGCGCAGCCGTCGGCATGCGCCCTCCCCAAGCAGGAGCCGCAGAGAATTCGGTACCTCCCTAAACAGACCTAAACAAACAAACGCGTCTGCTGAGAATTCCGACGGCTGCTACGCTAGGCTATGCCAAGCCTCAGCCAATTGGCGGCGTAGGAGACCGTGTCCTCCAGCTTCGATGCTATGGAGGCCCCGGCCAGGGCCTGCTCCGAGGGGGGCTCAGAGGCGGCACTGGTGCTGGGCGTGGCCTGGCGGCCCATGGCGTCGTGCACGTCCGCGAGGTAGCGCAGCAGGTCCACCATCTTGACGAGGCCATCCTTCTGCGGCAGATCATTGGAGCCTCCCATATCATCTCGCTGGCTCTTGCCACTCGACGCTAAATCGACGCTAGTCGACGCTAAATAGACGCTAATTCGACGCTCGTCGACACTACCTACGTCGTCGCTATCCCATCTATCACCAGACGCTATTCGACGCCAGCGCACCCTAAATACAGACTTCCGACGGTATACAAGGCTTCCATGCTGCTTCCCTTCGCCCAAGACCCACGGGTGCCACAACATAATCGCGCATCAACAGGTCGCTGGGCAGACCGGGAACGCCGCCCAGACCGACCTGCCAGGGCCATAGGCAAACTCATGCTAGGAACCGCAGCCTGAACCATTTTTTTTCCCCGCAACGAAATCGCTTGAAGGTCCTCGTCCTCGTCCTCTCCCGTTTACCCGAGCCCGGGGCTACTGCAAGTTTTTGCCCTCTTCATTGCACTGCTGTCGGCTTGCGTCCGGGAGGACAGCCCTCTAGAGGGGCAGCGGATTTCAAGAGTGGCGGAGCGATCGACTCGAACCTTCAAGCGAAACCGCAGCCTGAGCCATGGCCCCCATGCTTTACGAACGAACTCTCCTGCAGGTGGCGCACGTCGGCCTCGAAGATCGGGGGCACCTGCCTCAGCCGCGGCTCGCCGCCCGCCGCCCCCGCATCGACCAGGCACCTGCGCGCGGGGGGGGGGGGTCCCCGCGCCGTGGGGCGACGGACCGCGCGGCGACCTTGAACCCCCCCCCCAAGAGAGCTCACAGCACGGTCTGTCAACGCCGGGCTCCGGGACCCTCCGAGCAGGGGGTCGACGGCAGGATCGAGGTTCCCCTATTTTTCCTGGAAGATCTGCGGCAGATGCGTAGACTGTTCGCAGGTCCACAAGCATTCTGAGCATGTTGCGTAAATCCGACGACCAAGCTCAATTCTGTAGTCGATCCCCTGCTCGAGTGGCACGGTCAGTCACCAGACGGCTTTGGTGCCCTGGAGGCCCGTCGCCCGAGACATCCTCAGAGACCTCCCCGGGTCCCAAAGCCGCGCGGTCACCCCGAATCTCTGACATCCGCCGATCTGATTTTTCAATCCAGCCCTACAGTCAGTGGACTCTTGTGGGTAGTGAAATTCCATGAGCAGCACACCGTCTTGGGCAGGTTTTGGGCCCAACGTCATGTTCTCAACCTCATTGCATCCATAGCCGCTTTGGCTCCAGCGCCGCACTTTCCGAAACGCGCCATGGCGTCGCTTCCAGCAAAGCAGCGGACGCGCGATGCAGGCGGGAATATGCCCGAGACGACGACGACCGACGACTACGACGACCCACCGAACGGCCGACCGACCGACACCGACGACCAGACCGACCGACCGACCGACCGACCTACCAAAACGAGGACGACCGACGACGACCGATCGACCGACCGACGACCGACGACGACGACCGACGACGACCGACAGACCGACCGACCGACCGACGACCGACGACGACGACCGAGACGACGGCGACCGTCGACGACGACCGACCGACCGATGACCGACAACCGGACCGAACGACCGATCGACTGACCGAAACCACAACCGAAGACAATCGACAGACCGACAGACGAGCGCGCGGACTGATCCAGTTTGGGAGCGAGGCGTGGATTCAATGCTGGGACCCCGCCCCTGGCCCGTCCCACTCCCTCCCCCCGACAGAGCCCTAAGGCGGGTGAGGCTCCAGCCCCGAATTGTTGCAAGAGAACAGGTTCCAGCCGCCTAATTATGCCGACAAGAAGGGGTGGCTCCAGCCCCCCACTTTTGTCACGAGGGGGAGTGTTCCAGCCGCCCACCGTGCCGGCTCCAAACCGACGCATGAGGGGGCAGCTAGAGCGAGCCACGCCTCCACCGCGGCCTAAACGAATCACAATCACTAGACGGACACACCTCGTCGAATCCTCACTAGCAGATTAATCCACAAGCTGTAGGGCCCGACAACGGGCCTCGGAGACCGAAAGCGAAGAGCAACGCCTGGATCGGACGAAACACGTGTCGGAGATCATGGGACCCCCACTGACTCACCGCACGGTGTGGTCGCCACACCGTTCGTGAGCATCGTTGAACCGATCCTTATCCCCGCTGGCGTGGCATGGGCCCCACTGGCGGATTGACCCCCGATGGGGTATATCGGGATCTGAACAATGTACTTATATATACATACAAGCATATATACATCCATTCACCCATCCATCGATCCATCCATCCATATATGCATGCATGCATACCTACCTACCTACCGACCTACCTACCTACCTACCTACCTTCCTACCTACCTACCTACCTACCTACCTACCGACCTACTTACCTACCTACATACATACACACATATCTATGCATACAGTTACAGAAACGTGTGAATTATGTGAAAAGGCTGTCCCCTCTGGGCTGCGAGGGGCATCTCCCCAACTGGGGTGGTGGGGCGTTGGGGCTGAGATGCCCTGGCCCGCTGGGGGATGTTACCTACACGATGCTGAGCTCGGGGGCCCCCGAGCCTGCAGCTGCGCCTCAGCCTCTGCGCCGGGCCCCGGGCATGCTGCAGGAACAGCCCCAGCAGATGGGAGGTCCTCCGCTCCCGCTCGCGCAGCTCCGAGCTCGATTCCGCGGCCGGGGGCAGCAGCCCGCGGTCACCCGCCGGCCCCTCCTGCATGCGCAGGCGGCGAGTGGCGCCCAGACCCAGACATCCGGCGTCGCGACAAAACCGAGACTGGGGGCTTCAACGTGTTCGGCCTCGCGGGGCCTTTACGGGGCCTGGGGGCCGGCTCTTGGGAAGCGGTCGAGAGGTCGAGAGATCGGGGGCCGGGCCCGTGTCTCGACAGCAATCGAGACGCCGGATGTCTGGGGACAGTTCCACTCCAGGCAGCCCTGGCCGGCCTCAGGCAGGCCCCCTCAGCACTCTGGAGCGGTCTCCGCACCCCAACCGGCTGAGGCGCGGAGCGCCCCAGGGTCTCCGCCAGAGGCGGCGCCAAGGTCCAAGGACCGCCCAGGACTTCGGAGGGGGCCTGCCGAGGCCAGACATCCGCCGTCTCGTTTCTCGTCGAGGCACGGGCCCCCGAGATCTCGACCTCTCGACCACTTCCCTGGGACCAGCATTCCATTCCGAGTCGTGCTCCGACGGTCCCCGGGCCTGGCAAGGGCCCCGCGAGGCCGAACACATTGAAGCCCCTGGTCTCGATGTCTTCGAGACGCCGGGCGTCTGTGTCTGGGCGCGACTCGCTGCCCGACCATCGGGGGCGGCCAAGAGGGGGGCGTCCAAGAGCGGGGAGGCGCAAATCATGGCCAGGGGCACGGGCGCGGCCCAGGGGGGGGGGAGCCAGGGACGCATTGGAATAAGAAGGGTGCTTGGGGAGATGCCATGGCCCCCGCCACGAGATCCCCCCCCCCCCCGCCCCCGAGACCACTCCTGCAGGGCGAGCTCGCCGGCCCCGGACTGCCCCGCCCTCGCCTGCCGCAGCTCGCTCTGCAGCGCCTCCGCCCGCCCATTGGCCCGCTCCAGCGCCCTGCGCCAGCGTGCGGAGTCGGCCCGCAGGCTGTCGACCTCCCCCTGCAGCCGCTCGGCGGCGCCGAGCTCGTCCGTGATCTTTCCGAGCTCCTCCTGCCGAGGAGGGCTTCGCGACCTGTGCTCGCTTTGGGCGCTTTGTGCAGCACCACGTGCAGAGAGCTGGGAAGAGGTTGAGAAGGAGGGATGGGAGCGACGCTACTGCACCCGGCCTCGGCGCCACAGAGGGCCACAGTAAGCTAAACGCCATGTTTTTCGCGACCCTCGGCTCGCGGTAGAAGCGTCCACGGTTTGCTCCAGACTTCCGGGAGACCTCTGGACTTACCGGGATTTGTTTCTGAGTTTACCTAGATCTATCCGTACTTGCCTCGACTGGCCTGCCTCGATCCCCCTCCCCGCAAGAAGGTCGGAGCAAAGTCGTTGAGCACTCTTCTTGGAGATCCTGCCAGGCTGCCCTCCGGCTCTGGGCGGCCCTCTTCAGCTCGAGCACCTTCTCCTTCTCGGCGTTCAGCTGCTCCCGAAGCCTCAGCAGGTCATCCTCCAAGCCGATCGCGTCCCTCTGCCTCTGCTCCAGCTCGCGCCGCGCCTCTTGCGAGGGGCAAGGCTGCCCCTCCCGTCTGAGGAGCAGCACCGACCAACACCGCACGGAACGCCAGCTGCGGACGGAGGGCACACGGGGTCGCGAGTGCTGGACTGAAGCGGGATGGCGAGGCAGACTGGCTGCGCTGTGAGCACCGCTCGCCTCGCCCACCCCCCGCCCTTCCCCGGAGGTCTCTGAGAAACCCTGAGCACTGGCCAAAGTCGTCCCGACACCTCGACCCTCGCCCCCCTCCGCAGAGCACCTCGGTGGCTCAAGCTCGGGCCCCCAAGTCCCGACCCGACCCCGTCCTCGGGACGGCTTCTCGTCCCGAGTCGGCTCCTGCCAGCCTCGGGGCCCAGCAGGGGCCCCCAGAGACCGCAGACGGCGAGAAACCTCCGTCCAGATGTTTCAAAAAATCGGGTTTCGGTCGAGGGTTCGCGCAGTGGAAAAGCAAAACGACAGAAACCCCCAATGGAGAGACGGGGAGTCCTAGACCGCCCGGTCCAGCAGCCATTTCATTTCGCCCGAGACTTCCTCACAATTTACTCAAGAATCGTGCTCTCGCCTCCATGCCGCACTGTTGTTCCAGACGGCAACGAGACCTTGTAAAAAAACAGGCGCCATAAAATACACATGGCCAAACTCTCGCCACATGTTCCGCGTGCATCCATTGCTGCTATGTCAGGGTGCCTTCCTGGGGTCATTTGAGCACATCGAATGTCTTGGTAGAGGAGAGCAAAGACTGCATAAACACAAACTTTTGACAATCCACGCGGATTCCTTGGATCTCCGCTGGAACCTCTCCCTGGCGCGAAGAGCGCGCAAGTGGCGGCGCCGGAGACGCGGGACGGGGACCCCAGCGCCGAGCCGAAGAATCCATGCGGACCTCCGAGTTTTAGTGTTTATGTCATCGTTTGCTCCCCGATCTGCTGGGCTCACGTCATGGAGGCCTCCCAGATGAGGTCGGATAGATGAGGTCGGAGGATCGCGCCGTATCGCCGATGCATTGGCGATGCATCGGCGATGTCGGCGTGGAGAAACACGGGCTCCACATCGAGCCGCACAGGCGATGCACTGGCGATGCGGCGCGATCCTCCGACCCCATCTACTCCGACCCCACCTCCCAGACCCCCGAGGTCATGATTTTATCATCACGTCGACCCCCCGAGGTCTCGACCCATTCCCCGGGACCGATTTTTCATCCCGAGTCGTTTTTTGATGGTCCCGATGCCTGGTAAGGGCCCCCAGGGGCCACGAGTGGGGAAACACCTCCCGTCGTGACCTGTCCCTTCCTCGAGGGGATCCGGGTCTGAAGGTCCGAGCCTCGAGCAGCTCGCCCCGCAGCCGCGCGCTGCCGGGCGGGCCCGCGGCCGCGGCGGCGGCCTCCGCCCACCGCAGGCGGTCCAGCTCGGCCTGCAGCGCCCCGCGGCCCCGCTCGGCCGCAGCGGCGCGCTCCCGGGCCTCCCGGCGAAGGCGACGCCGCCGCTCGCTGGCACGATCGAACCCAGACCTCCTCCTGCTCCTCCTCCTCCTCCTCCTCCTCTTCCTCAGGCAGGCTCGTTTTTGTTGTCTCTGCCATGCTCACGGCTGAGAGGATCAGGCAAGCGAAATCCAAGCCAGATCCTCCCCCTCCTCCTTCTTCTCCTCCTCCTCAGCGGACGCAGCGACGCCGACGCCGGCGTCGGCGGCGGCGTCCGTGGCCTGGAGCAGCTCGTCCCGGAGCTCCTCGGCGGCGGCAGTGGGCTCCGGCCGGCTCCCGCGCGCGGGATCGGGACGCGGCCGCGGCGGTGCGGCGCCCGCGCGCCGGAGGGCGTCCACCTCCATGGTCAGCTGCCCGAGGCGGTGCTCCGCGTCCCACTTCTCGGCCTCCAACGCCTCCCGGTGCTCATCCGCCTCTCGCACCCTCCGCTCCAGGTCCTCGCAGGCTCGGCAGCCTCCCCCGATGCAGCTGCTGCTCCGGCTCCAGCTCCCTCGCTCTCCTGCTGGTCCTCCTTCTCCTCCTCCTCCTCCTCCGCCTCCTCCTCCTCCTCCTCCTCCTCCTCCTCCTCCTCCTCCTCCTCCCCCCCCTCATCCTGATCTGGTCTTCCTCCTCGCACTCGTCCTCATATTACTATTCGGTTATGATCCTTTTGCTCGCCCTGGCGTCGTCAACCACATGTGCTTGCATGACCAGTCTTCCTCCTCATCCCTCTCCTGAGCATCATCGCCACCACCAGCACCATATCCACCACCATCATCCTGGGCAGCAGCAGCAGCAGCATCAGCTTCATCGCCAGCATCGCTATCATTGACACCATGATACCATCAGCAGTTACAGCTGAATTATAATCCTGATGACCACCAACACCAGTAGCATCATCATCACCCTAAGCAGAAGCACAATCATCTTCTTCTGAATCATCACCATCATCATTGCCATCATGATTATCATAATCCACCTCATGATCTGCATGATCAACCGCATCATCATAGTCATACTTCCTCTCTTGTTCCTCCTCCCCCTCCTGGTTCCTCTACTCCTTCCCCTCCTCCTCCTCCTGGCCTCCTCGGGCCCCTCATCATCATCATCATCATCATCATCATCATCATCATCATCATCATCATCATCATCATCATCATCATCATCATCATCATTATCATCAGCAGCAGCATCACCATCAGCAGCATCATCACTATCCGACTACAAGTACTACCCCTTATCCTACCCATTATTCCTGCCATCTCTTGTTTCTGAGTGTCCTTCGTCCTACTCTTAACCCTCTTCTGTTTTCTGATTCGTCCCCACCCATTGCCCATCCTCCCAAGCCCCCTGCGCTCATTTTTCCTCTATCTTCTCCTCCTCCTGCGTCTCCATCCTCTTCCTCGTCCACTTCGTCCTCCCCTGCGGATGCCATCATAAACCTCTGCAATCCACCAATCGCCTCCGTAGACGGAAACCACCGTCAAACGTTAATCTATACCGGCGAGGTCTGCCGAAAATGCCAAAACACGTTCGAATGGAAAACAGATTATCCTCCTCCTCCTCCTCCTCCTCCTCCTCCTCCTCCGCCTCCGCCTCCTCATATACCTGATCCTCCGCATCTTTCTCCTCCATCTAGTTTCCTGTTCAGAACTCCCCCCCGTCCCACCATCATGCGCGTCGTTAGGGCGGGTCAGGCGTTTCGACTGAGTCTTTCTCACCGTTTGCGATGTTGAAGCTTGAAATTGCTAACTGCTGGACGGATGGACGGCGAAACGTGTTCAACATGGGGCGCTCGCAGTGGTGCTGTACATGCTCGCCTTAACAAACTCAAGCAGCTGCATAGATGGAGGATGGAGGGCACATGGTGTTCAAACTGTGGCTCTCGTCGTGGCGCCGCGCACACTCGCCGTAACCAAATCCAGCTATTAGACGGATTGAAGGCAAGTGGATTTCAACATGTGGCTGTCGCTGTGGCGCTGCGAGTGCTCGTTGAAATACGGCCCAACAGTTACACGCTCTTCTTTGAAACTGGGGCGTGCAACCTCGCCCAAGCAGATCACTCGCAGTCAAAGCTGAGTGCACCAGCTACACGCGTCGAATGTGGGTCCTTGCGAAACAAGGGCTCCCGCCTCAACATACTTCTTCATACTTGTCCGCCACAAATCAAAGTCCGCGCGTCGGCAATTTACACGGATGAAGGGCGGATGCTTCTCAAGGCGGAGCTCTCTCTGGGCTCGAATTCTAACTGTGTGTTCCCACCTTGCCGCATCCTGTGCAGCTCGGAAGATGAAGGCAAGTCCCGTTCTTCCTGATGGAGATCCTGTCCGAATCAAAAGGCCCACTGTCTCCTAATTGGGCGCCTCCCCCCCCCGAGTGACAAACGACAAGGACCTATCAAGGGAGGGGACCACGAGGGGCACCCCGAAGGCCAACTACGGTTGTCTCGACGCGCCCTCCTCCGACGCGCCTTGCAGCAGCGCTCAAGCAGCAAGCATCTGGAGCTTCCTCTGGTCCTCCTCCTCCTCCTCCTCCTCCTCCTCCTCCTCCTCCTCCCCCTCCTCCTCCTCCTCCTCCTCCTCCTCCTCCTCCTCCTCCGCGGCAGTTTCACAGATGGGGGGGCGGGTCCTTTTCGACATGTGGCTCTTGCCTTGGCGCCGCGCACATTCGTTTCAGACAGTTGCAAGCGTCTCACGGATTGAGGACGGGCCGTTTCCAAACTGTGGCTCTCGCCTTAGCGCCGCGCGCATTCGCTTCAGAAATTTGCAAGAACTTCACGGATTGAGGGCGAGTCGTTTTTTCAACATGTGGCTCTCGCCTCAGCGCCGCGCACATTCATTGTAAACAGTTGCAAGCGTGTCACGGGTTGAGGGCGGGCCGTTTCCAACATGTGGCTCTTGCCTCAGCGCCGCGCACATTCGTTTTAGACAGTTGCGAGAGCTTCACGGACTGAGTGCGGGTCGCTCTCATCATGTGGCTCTGGCCTTAGCGCCGCGCACACTTGTTGGAAACATTCGCAATAATCTCATGTATTCTCATTGTCAACGTACCAGAATTATGATCTGGCGCGATTCAAGGGTGCCAAGGCGCAACAGTTAAGCTGATTCCCGGTGTTGAAGTCCCAGGAATGGCATTCTGGCAAGACTCAGGAGCGCCAAGACGTGCCAGTCAGGTTAGCTCGTGGCGCTGGGCTCCTGAGAATGTTTTGGCACGCTGCAGGGTTTTCACAAGTGTGTCCCCCCTACGGAGCACCTCCCCCAGTGGACATGGACCCTGGTGTGGGGCCTATGACCAGGGGAGCTTGGAGGGAGGGAAGGGGTATTCTAACATCGTGGATGGGTCTTGGGCTCCCCCTCCTGCTCCCCCGCTCCACCCCCCGCGCGCGCGTCCTCGCGCATGGCCTCCCACGCCCTCCTCTCCGACTCGAACCGCCGGATGGACTCCATGGCCGCCGCCAGGGCCCAGAGGCCGGCCCCGAGGAGGGGCGCCGCCTCAGGCTGCGAGGCCCGCCTCCAGGGTGCGGGGGGCGCCCCGCCCCCCCACCGCGCGCCTGCAACTGGCGCCCTGGGCCACAGCGCCGGGGGGGGGGCAGGGACAAGAGGAGGCGAGGGAGCAGAGGAGGCGGAAGAGCGGAGGAAGCGAAGGTGTAGAGGACTGATGTAAGGAGGGGGGCGAGGAGGACGAGGAGGAAGAGGAGAAGGAGGAGGAGGACCAGTGCAAGCCCAAAGCGCGTCAGCCGCCCTCCGTCCTCGAAGTGCTACGACCTGTTAGGACGAGCGTGCGCGGCGCCAACGCGAGAGAGAAAGCTTGAAGCCATCCGCCCTGCATCCTTGAAAACGATATCCCACAGGCCATGCTTCAGGATCATCGATCGTGAGGAAGTCTCAGGCGAAACACCCGGCCTGACGCACCGACACGTCTGGGAGGGGGGGGCGGCAGGGGAGAAGCATATCAGCGTCGGCCAGCGTGCACCTCACACAGCGTGCTCCTAGCAACCCCTGTCGTGCAGTCTGTGCGGGGCAGTCGGCGTACTTTTAGGTCGGGCATGTCCCCCTACTGGCGGATTTTGGATGGAAAATAAACAATATTCCAAACATGTTCAACAAATATTCAAAACATGTCAAATAATAGTATTCAGACTAGTTTATCTTTGAACAGTTCCTCCTGTAGGGGGACAGGCCCGACTTCAAACGTACTTCGAAGCGGCACACAGGGAGCGGCCGAGCCACGCTGGTGAGCGCCGACGCTAGAGGCCTCCTAGATGGGGTCGGAGTGGATGGGGTCGGAGGATCGCGCCGCATCGCCAATGCAGCGTCGATGGGGGACGCTCGACGCGCTGCGAGGGGGACGCTTGACGCGCTAGGAGGTGCTGGTGCCCGAGGCCTGCGTGGCCGAGGAGGCCCCGCACGCAGTCCCCAGCTTTAGGTCGGGCATGTTCTCCTACAGGCGGATCTTAAAAGAAAAATGAATACATAGTTTGGAAACATGCTTAAATATTCCAAATCGGAAACTGGAACATATACATTACCAGCGGCTTGCTGTTTTTCAGTCCCTGGACTTTTTGAGGGTCAGGGACGACGTCGGGGTGGTGTGGTGTATAGTTGTTTCCCCGTTTTCCTGGGGGAAATGACGAACATGTATACGCCAACATCCCGTATACACCAGGATCCGCTTTCCTGTGCGAGTTTCAGTGCAGGGCTGGAAAATGCGTCGGTGTGTATAGAGTTCGGTTCCCTACCAAAGACAATCGAAAATCGTCCCCAGACTATGTTTGTGAATATTCTTCAGCATCCCGCCTGCAGGGGGACAGGCCCGACTTAGCCCCAGCTCTGGCATGCCAGTGCTCGAGCAAAAGAGCTCCGTCGACGCGCCCGCCGTGGGGGAGACTGGGGGCTGCGAGGCCTTCGTCGCGGAGCTGGAGAGCCACCAGGTGCACGACAACGGCGACGGCAGCGGTATCCTTAGGTCAGGCCTGTCCCCCTAGAGGGGGGATTTTGGGCAAAAAAAAAATACAAAAAAACAAACTTGCTTTTTCAAATAATAGAAAAATCGTCCGCTGACAATTTCTCTACTATTCTTGAATGTCCCCCCGGTAGAGGGACAAGTCCGATTTAACGGTATCTATCCAGGAGGGTGTGTCCGGGACTTCACAGCGCCGCCGGCGCTGCCCGAGGTTCCAGCCCTCGCCGGTGCCGCTTCGAGCGCCGACAATAATTCGGGTGCGACCGCTCCTACGGCAAGTTGCAAGGCTGGATGGGGCTATATGCCGCAAGCTCTGACAAGAAGTGGTGACCCAATGTCGACGGTAGCGACAAGGACGGACACGGGGGCCAACCGGCTGCAGAGACGGCCCAGAGGACCTCGCGGTGCAAGTGCTGCTGGGCATCAAAAGGGATCCCGATGGAGTCGGCAAGACGGGCTTCACGGACACCTGCGGAAAGATGCTGGAAAGGCTGCGTAATGGAGGAGAGGCTGAGTGACATATCGCCGATGTATTGCCAAGCGCAGCGGCAAGGACAAGGTGGCTGCTGCTCGGCGCAGGCAGCGCCAGGCGGCCGCCCCAGATGCTGCCATCGAAGCCTTGAACGAGCTTGCTGCTGCCTTGCAGGGCTGGCTGCAAGCGGCCCAGGCTAAGAAGGCCAGGCAGAAGCGCAATCAGGCGGCGAGCTCGACCAAGAGGGCTTCTGAGCGGGCCGCCGATGTCTCCGTCAAGTGATCTTTTGTCGGCCGGGTGCTTGAGCGTCACCACGCTTGGACTCGGCTTGGAAGTCTGGGGCTCTACCCCCTGGCCTGGACGGGCCAGGGGGTAGAACCGTGGTGCTCCTGGTTGGCTCCCGGCCCGCGGCCAGGCCCAAAGGTGGCCTAGCTCTCTATTCGGCTTGCGAGTGTTTTCATATTCGGCGTTTCGACACTGTGCGGAGGGGGGGGAAGAGGGGGGGAGTCTGGCTCCGGACCTCTGCTTATGTTGCGACTGTTTGCAACAATGCGTCCCGGGGGAGACGCCATCTGCACGTAAACAGGCGCCAAAAACAGCCAAGATCCTCTCCATGGGGGGGGGAGGGGGGCGAGGGCGCGCGCCGATCGGTGCTTCAGCGTCGCCACCGTTGGACTCGGACTCGGCTTGGGAAGGTGGGGTGTCTGCCCTTCGGCTCAGTGTGGGGCCTGGAAGAGGGCCGCGGTGCCCCTGCTTGGCACGCCGGCCCGCGGCCCGGTCCTGGCCTCTGGGAGCCGGGCGTTTCCCTCGGCCAGGCGCAGAGCAGAGGCCGCCCTGCGTGGCGCAATCTGGTAGTGACCAGGCTGCATGCCTTCAGCCTTCAGCCTTCAGCCTTCAGCCTCCTCCTCCTCCTCCTCCTCCTCCTCCTCCTCCTCCTCCTCCTCCTCCTCCTCCTCCTCCTCCTCTCCTCCCACGTCCCACGTTCCCCTCTCCCCTCTCCCTCCTCCTCCTCCTTCTCCTCCTCTTCCTCCTCCTCCTCCTCCTCCTCCTCCTCCTCCTCCTCCTGATCCCCCCTTCTCATCCTCCT
>CAUYUJ010010269.1:97500-100000 GCA_963575745.1 Prorocentrum cordatum | reverse complement strand
CACGCAGATAGCAACTCTGCGTGAACTCGTCTTAGACGTCCCCATCCCTCCTTCGCATCCCCGCCATCCTCCTCCTCCTCCTCCTCCTGCTCCTCTTACTTCCTGCCCTCCCCGCCATCATCCTCCAACCTCCGCCTTGTCGTCGTCGTCGTCCTTTTCCTCCTCCTCCTCCTCCTCCTCCTCCTCCTCCTCCTCCCCCTCCTCCTCTTCCTCCGCGTGCTCCTCGCTCTCCCCGTTCCCCCCCTACCCTCCTCAGCTTCGGCATCCTCATCAAGGCGGTTCTTTTGCCGCTGCCCGCTGCCGCTGCTGCTGCCGAAACTCCTCTGCGCTGAC
Source organism: Prorocentrum cordatum (assembly GCA_963575745.1). Taxonomy (NCBI): domain Eukaryota; class Dinophyceae; order Prorocentrales; family Prorocentraceae; genus Prorocentrum; species Prorocentrum cordatum. The sequence goes on along the minus strand of CAUYUJ010010269.1, from coordinate 99,667 downwards.
CTTCATGCGCCAGAGTTTTGGGGGTCCAGTCGGCACCAAGCCGAGAGGCGCCTGCTATACCCAGTGCCTGCAGGGGGGGAGGGGCTCGGCGGCGTTCTGCCCTCGCTCGTCACTCTCCCTTTTTCTCCTCGCTCCTCATGCTCGATTGCCCTCCTCCTCCTCCTCCTCCTCCTCCTCCTCCTCCCCCTCCTCCTTCATCCTGTCTCCACCGCTGCTACCCCCTCTTTCCAGGCCGCCTGTATCTGCCATCCCGTTCCTTCTTCCTGCTTCCGCCGCTGTTTCCCCCATCGTTCTAGGCCATCGTGCTCCCCGGTCCCTTCGCACCGTGGCTCTGTCTTGCTTCTGCTTTCCTGTTGTCCCCTTCTCCCGCCCACGCGGCCTCTGACCCTTCTTTCTTGCTGCACTGTTGCCACCAAATCCTCCCAAACTCCCCACACTCCTTGGCATTTACCCGCGACGGCCTGGTCGACTTGGCTCTGTCCCGGCCGCGTGGCCGATGAGGTCGGCAGTGCCGACGGCAAAGTTCTACCCTACTCGCCCCTCCCCCGTCTGACTGCTGTGCGCCATTATCCTCTGCCGGCTTACTTCTGCTTCTATTCCTGCTTTATTTGTCCCTCTGTCTGTCTTCCCTGTTATCCGCCCCCTCCTTCCACATGAGGTTCGCTCCTCACCTTTATTTTTTCGTCCGCTTCCGTGCGCGCGGTCATCTTGAGCCAAGCGTTTATGGACGACGCCGCGTCTGGAGCGCGAGGGGCGTTGCCACACCGCCGCCTGGAGGGCGAACCCCAGGCCCGTCCAGACCGTTACTCTACAAAGTCGACGCGGGAAAACTGGGAACCGTTTTCCAGTCACCTGGGCTGGTCTATCAGCTATTCTTGGATTGGGCCTCAGGTGACGGTTTTGGCGCGCGAGGGTTTCGCGTCCGAGGATGGGCTGGCATCCCCATGAACCGCTGCCGACTAGTCATGCCGATGCTATGGCGTTGGCATAGCATCGGCATGGGGGGCATCGGCGATGCCCCCCTGCCCCGCGGTTCAATGCCCCCCTGCGGGGCAAGCTCCGTCCCGCAAGAACCCATTGCCGAGTCCACAGGAGATTGGCCATTTTTGCTATGTCTCTGCAGGCAGCCCCGCACCGTCTCCGTGACATTCATCTCTCCCTCTCGTTCCCCCGTTGGCCCCCCACACTTCCCCTCTCGAATCTTTGACTGCGGACTCTGGTCCGTCCGCCGTCCGCTCTGCTTCTCTCCCCGGGCCCAGCGCATCTCTGCTGATACGCAAGGCAGATGCCCTCCCCGCCGAGAGCCCTCCAAAGGACCGCCCTTGTCACGTTTTCCGTTACTTTCTTTTCGAGGGAGGCATGATTTGTCCGCATCCGGGCCCCCTTTGGAGTCGAAACTGGGCAGACGGCTCGGGGCGGAAATCTCGAACGCAGTGGCCCAGATCCTGACCAGATGGGCGGGCGCCACCACCACCCCCTCATCCGTTTCTCCACCACTGCTACCCCATCTTTCCCGGCCGCACTGCTTTCCCGTTTCCCTTGTTGTCTCCCTGTTCTTCCCACTGCCCTCGCCACTTGTTTCGATGAGGTCAGGCCTCCACGCGATCTACATGTATCTCTCTATCCCGGCATACACAACCTTGTTTCATTGCAACCTTGGACACATAGCGCGATGGGGCCTCTCGTCCCCGTCGTTTGCACGGAGGCGTGGGAATATCTTCATTTGCTATGCCGTTTCGTGTTCTTGCTGCCACTTCTTTTGTTTTCTCACATTGCTTCCCTCTCCCTCTCTTTCTCTCTCGCTCTCGCGCCGCTCCCTTTGTTTTCTCCCTTTGCTTCCCTCTCCCTCGCTCGCTCGCTCCCTGTCGCTTGCCCCGCGCGGCCCCGCGCGTTTTGCCATCCAGAATCCAGCACAGACCGTCCGCAGACCGTTCCTTAATGTGGTGCCCCGCAGGCTTCTTGATATGGCTGTGGAACCTTCCCCAATCTTCCGCTGCACGGGGCTCATCAATCCCCGTCTGCCTCCCGTTACGTCTGTGGCGGTGTGTGCCTTCCCCAGCCTGCCTCTCTCTTCTTGCTTCTTTCTCTCTCCCTTCGCTGTTGCCCCGTCGTCCTCTGTCATTGTGCTTACCCGGCCTTCTTGTATCTTCTAGCCCATCCCGCTACT
>CAUYUJ010010269.1:72500-92500 GCA_963575745.1 Prorocentrum cordatum | reverse complement strand
AGCTTCCGACGCTCCAACACGGCCCAAGAGGCCCCATAGACCGCCCCCAACCTGCCCAAGAGGCCCCTCCGAGGGCCCAAGGACGGCCCAAGAGGGTTCCAAGACGGCTTAAAGAGGAGCTCAAGACGGCCAAAGACCGTCCCAAGAGGGCCCCAAAGGGAAGAGAAGAGGAAGAACACGAAGCGAAACTCCGATCTCTCCGCTCCAAGAGGCCCCCCGAAGGCACCAAGCCCCCAAACGGCCCAAAAGAGGCATTCAATAAGCCCCCGGAGGCCCAAAAGAGGCCCCAAGGCGGCCCGGCGGGCGGACCCCAATGGGCAGGTCGGGTCGGGCGGGCGGGACATTAAAGTATGGTGCATCATCGCGTTGGCACGCAAATATTTTAACGGGCGGGTCGGGAAGGGCGGGCAAGACGTTCAGGTATGACCCACCATCGTGTTGGCACGCAAATGCCCACACGGGCGGGTCAGATCGGGCGGGCGGCCCCTATCTAACGGGAGCGCCGGGTCAAGCAGGCGGGACATTAAAGTATGATGCATCATCTCGTCGGCACGCGAGATCCCTCACGTGCGGGTCGGATCGGGCGGGCGGGCGAATCCTAGCGGGCGGGTCAAGACGGGCGGGCGGACTAGAAACATGTAATAAATGTTCGCGGTGGCACGCAAATGCCGTAACGGGCGGATGCGGTCAGGCGGGCGGGCCCTGGCGGGCGGGTCGGGTCTGGAGGGCGCGACATCAAAAAATGCATCATCGAGTTGGCACACAAATATCCGAACGGGCGGGTTGGGTCGGGCGGGCGGGACGTCAAAGTCTGACGATTTATCACGCTGGGTCGCAAACATCCTGACGGGCGGGTCGGATCGAGCCATTCCTCTGATATGTCGCCAGATGCACGCCGTCTTTGCAGGTCGGTGTTCGCACGTTTCCCCGCGGAAACACACTCTGAACGCATGCATCCATCAACATCAAAGTGCCACGTCCTCTTCCTCCTTCTTTGTTGGGGAGGGAGGGAAGAAGGGTTCGACGATCGAGGTTCGAGGTGGGCTTTCGGCACTTTCGGTGTCTGTGAGCCGCTGCGAGGCCCCAGGACCGTCGGACGTCGATCCGGGATGCAAATCTGCACCAAATGGACCACGGGAGCGGCCTCCAAGAAGCCAAGCGGCCACCATTTTCGCCCCAGTACGGCCCAGGCACCTCGCAACACACACCAGCTCGACGCACACGGGCCACAACCCCTGGTACACTACGACAAGACTCAATCACCCAGTTCCACTCACTCAGCTCCTCAACGCGAGTCCACCCCCACAAACTCATTCCGACACCGCGCGCCCATCTCCCCCCCCCTCGATCAAAGGGGGGGCAATTGTTGTCCCTCTCGGGGTAACCACCACGCGCCGATGGCGCTCCAACCCCTGTCGCGGCGCGCAGACGATGCACGCTGCAAGAGCACCTCCAGAAATGCACCCGAGCCCAGACCAACTCAGAGATCGAACCCAGACGCCCGAACGCGCCTGACGACAACCCAGGGGCCCCCAAAACGGCCCGCGAGAAACTCAAAGAAGGCTTCGAAAGTCGGAGTTCTATCAATTCACCATGGCTTCTGCAAAAAATCTACGCGCAGGAGGCCCCGCGACGCCTCCACGCCGGCCCCAGAGGATCAGAAAAAAACAAAAGAAAGGCTGGGGTCGGCGGCAGAGGCGGCAGCCTTAATGTCAAAGATGTGGTTAAACTGTGTAAACCATGTTCTAAGCATGTTTCAAGCATGTTCTTAACACATTTGAAACAAATGTGAAACATCTGTTAGACACCTGGAAATTATTTGGCAGCATGCTTCCTCTCCATTAACCGACTTCCACAACGTTAGAGACATACGATCAGAAATCCTGCCAGAGGAAATGCTTGGGCACATGAGATGTCGAGGTGTGGGGGTCCTACGGAACCCCAAGGCTTCAGGGGGCTCCCAGGGCCATCGGGGGATAAACATCTTCCGCGGGGCACCAGCTGGCGAGACGACCTCTTATGCCATGTGACCGCTGTGGGAGTGTAGTGCGGGGATGGTGCATCCTTGATGGAGATGGCGGTATTGCAGATGATACAGATGGCAATGAGGATGATAGCGATGGCGACGGAGATGGTGCTGAAAGTGCAGATGAGCCGGGACATGCAGATCTAGAGCCGTCACTGTGCCCCTCTGGTTTCTTGCACCTCTGCGTCCGTGGGAGATCTGCCGCACCCGTACTGCATTCGTGTCACGACGAGATCTCGTCCAGCCGCGCCACCATCCTGTAACCTCCGTGCCAGTCGTAATACGAAGGGTACCTCTTCGCCTCGACCTTGAAGCCCAGATGCCTGTACAGCTCGAAAGCGGGCAAGTTCATCGCTCGCACGTCCAACGACATCTCCTCGTACCCCTGCTGCCTCAGGCGACCGGCCATGCCGACCACCAGGCTCTTGGCGACGCCGCAGCCGTGGAACCTGGGGTCGACCGAGAGGTCGTCGGCGTAGGACCCCTGCATGGCCAGATACCCCGCCAGAGAGCCGTCGGAGCAGAGGCAGTTCAGCACCTCTGAAGGGGCCCTGGGACACACAAATTAAATACACACAAATAACCATATTCCCAATCTTTTCTTATATGTTCTTGCTTTTTTTTCGTCTTCCCCCCCACTCCCCATATTTTCCTATATTTTCCTGGGGATCGACGATGAATTGTGTCTGTGTTTTTTTTTCCCTCCTGAACCTCGGGGGGACAGGCAGGAACCGATGCGGCTACTTCACGGACCTCTCCTGGGGTGCGTTCTGGCCAAGACTTCGAGGAGATAGTCCGGCCGTGGCGACGCGAGCTCGCCAAGACGAACAGCGGCGTCGGCATCTCGTCGTCCCCCGGCAGCTCTCGGGTGTTCGATTGTGGACCCCTCGCCACAGGCAGGCATCCAACTTTTTCACTCCCACGGCCGCCGAAGGCCGCGGGAGAAAAACCGCCGAAGACCGGGAGGAACCGCCAGAAGACCCTTGGGAAACGGCCGAAGACCGCCGGAAACGGGAGGAAGAGGCCGCCGAAGACCGCCCGAGGCAGCTGGGCAGCCAGGGGCCCATGGCCGATTGGAGCCTGATTTGTTAACATTCTGGCAAGCTTACTTGCACGGACGGCGGGGGGGGGGCTGAGCCTGAAGCAAGCCGCCAACGACTCGACGTGCGGAAACCACGCGAGTCGTCGAAAGGCACCGCACGCTCGTGTTCGACTGGATGGGGGGCGCGCGGGGGGGGGGGGGGAGGGGGCGAGCGCCATGCGAGCAAACCTGCCGGAAGATCGGAAAAAAAACAAGAGGGGCTCTTATATCGCAGCGCCTCGTCCCCGGGGCGGGCGGAGCAGGCCGGCGCGTAGGGGTACGCCCCGCGCCGTATCGCCGCGTGCCGCGCGTCGAACACGCCGCCCTCCAGCCGGAGCTCCAGCGGCGGCGCGCCGTCCGCGGCCCGCCCGCGCCGCAGCTCCGCGTGCTGCGCCGCCTCCCCGAGGACGCGCCGCAGGGACTCGTCCAGGGGCTGGGCCGCGCCGTAGACCCCCGCGAAGAGCAGCCTCCCGAGGGTTGCGGCAGGGAGGGCGCGAGCCTGCAGCCGACCCGCCGCCACAAGGAGCCCCAGAAAGAAAGGGGCGAGGCCCGTGCTTGTTTTTTGTGCTTTCCCTTTTTTTTTCTCCCATGGGTTAGACTTCGATCTCCCATGGAGGCCCGAATGGAAAGCTGAGACAACCCCAGACCCCCGACGTCGCGATTTTGCTCACAGCGTCGACCCCCAGAGGTCTGGACCCCTCCCGGGGACCATTCTGTCACCCTGAATAATTTATTGACGCTCCCAATGCCCTCTGGAGGCCGAAAATGGCGAGAAACCTTCCGTTTAGATTTTTTCGCAACGCGAGGGGGTCTGGGAACTGAAACACAATCAAGGAACGTAGGCCACTCCCCAAGGAAAAGGGCTCCTTCTTGCTTTCGACTGCCCCCGCGCGGACTTCTGCGATCGGTGCTGAGCCTCGCCACCCTCCCTGGCGCGCGGCGCGCGCCTGGGGGGTGGCGCTGGCGGCGCCGCCAGGGGGAGGGGCCCCAGCGCTGGTCCCAAACATCCGCGCGGACCGTCGAAAGAACTCCGGCGCGTGCTCCCCCTTCCCGCTTCCCCCCCACCCCGTCCCCCCTCCCCCGCGCGTGTCGTTCGTCGGTCGTCCGCTGTTTTTTCGTCGTCGTGCCGTAGCGCCCCCCTGCACTCTGCCACTGGGCTCCCCTTCGCTGCCAAAGCAAGCGTGCTTCTGCAGTTCTTCGCCCTTCGAGCCTCTGCTCCACCAGGCGCCTCAGCTTCGCCGCGCCCGCGCCCTCGCCCTCTGCGGCATCGCGCGGAGGGCCGACCGAGGCAGCGGCCGCTGCGGCGCTCAACGCCCGCCTAAATCCGCTCGAGACTGGAAGCTGGGCCCCGCCCGGGGTCCCTCCTGGACCCGTTCTGCCAAGCCTCCCGAAGGGCCACGAGAGACGGGCAAGACTGCCAGGGGATGCCGTCGTTGCCTCGGCTGGCCCTCCGCGGCCTCGCCCAGCGCCGCGTCTATCTCTGCCGCGTGCTGCCGGATGCAGAGGAACAACACACGACATAAAGATGGACTTTCGGAGGACCGCGCGGATTTCCTGGATCTGCGCTGAACCGACCTCCCTTGCACGCGGAGCGCGCCAGGGGCGGCGCTGGAGGCACCGCCAGGTGGTACGAGCGAAGACTCACGAAACCCTCGCGGAGCTCCGCCGAGATGATGTTTATGCGGATGTTTCTTCCTCGATGTGCGCGCGAACGGAAGCCGCCGCCCTGGCCTGCCCGAGGTGGCGCCTCCAGTCCCGCAGGCGCGCCTCCGTGGCGCAGCCCGCCTCGCGCATGGCCGCGAGCAGCTCGGCAAAGGCCTCCAGGTCCTCCGGCGGCACGCCGAGCTTCGCGGCCACCTCCTCTCGGGGACTGACAGACACCCCTCCAACAGAACGCCCTCGAGTGAGAGCTGCCGCGAGCACCCCACGGCTGCGCGGCGTCGCGTTCCGATGGGCGCCAGGCCGGAAGACCTGAGCGACGTCCACAGGAGCAAGTGGGAAATATCAGGCAGAACGCACGCCGACGTTCGAAGCCGAGTGCCAATGTGTCGAGTGAACCGTGCAGATCTCCTGAACCGACTCGTCTGGGCGGGCGCCCTCTCTCGATGCCCGAGCCTGTCGGCGTCACGCAAGAGTGGGTACCAGGCTTCGGGTTGCGCGCAAACAGGCCCCTCCAGGTAGGTAGTGCCAGCTGGCTTCAACAGGCGCTTCGAGTAGTCCCAACTGGCGTCAACAGGCCATCCGCGCAATCCGCGGGGCGGTCTCGAGTCCCTGTCGCCGCCTCCGGCGGCGCCACTGGGGCGCTCCGCGCCAGAAGGTCGGGGCGTTCAGACCACCCTGGGCTGCTCGGGGGGCCTGCTCGAGGCCAGCCGTGACTACTCGGTGGGCCTGTCGAGGCCAGCCTGGGACTACCCTACCCAGGGGAGCGGCCTGTGCGAACCCGCAGAAGACCCTGTTAGCCGTCCTTTTCAGAGCCGCCGTACGCTCGACGAGTGAGGAGGACGAGGAGGACGAGGAGGACGAGGAGGAGGAGGAGGAGGAGGAGGAGGAGGAGGAGGAGGAGGAGGAGGAGGGAGGCCCAACTCCGAGCGCGCAGGCCAGTGGCGGGAAGCCCTCGCGCGCGCCCGCCCGCGCCGCGGGTCGCCCTTTTGCACGACGTCCCGCTGGCACGCGGCCGGTCCTCGGCTCCTCCTTCTCACTCCTCCTCCTCCTCCTCCTCCTCCTCCTCCTCCTCCTCCTCCTCCTCCTCCTCCTCCGTTGGCACGCGGCCGGTCCTCGGGCCCCCCCTCCGCGGATCCGCGCTCTGCCGGACTGCCCATTGCGATGCCCTCGCCAGGCGGAGCTTCACTCGTGGTCGGAGGGCACATCCGAGGCACCCACACCGAGCCTGGCCAGGCTCCTCCTGGGCCCAGGGTCGGTGGCATATACGCCGCTCTAGCCTGGGCAGGGAGGCGTGGACTCCCCGGTTCTGGGCCCAGGATCGCCTGGGCCGAGATCGGGGCAGGTGCATGGGGTGATACCCTGCGATCGCGGGAGGGCACCGAGGCTGACGCTCGGGCGCGGTGGTTGGCATGAACCGAAACGGCAGTGGGCGATCGTGAAGAGGAGGGTGGCTGCGATTGGGGTTTGCTGTGCACTCCGCCCCGTCCCAGGCAAAGTGGGCCTCTCCCTTTGGGTCCCCACTCCGGCCTGAAGAGCAAGTTCCGTCACGCAAGAATGCGGCAAGTAATGTACTCCATGCCTCTCGAAGACGTTTTATGGTTCGCGACGGTGACGCCCGTCAAGGACGGGGGCCAACGCTACCTCCGAGGTGCTCGTTCCGATACACCCCTTCCCCCAGGCGACCAGCAGCCAACCAGGAACAATGATAACCCCATGAGGGCCACCCCCCCACCATCCCTGTCAAAAAAACAGTACACAATGCATTTTGGGGCAAAGTCCAGGGTCATGTTCGTGAGGACAACGAGCATTTGTTTAGTGTTTTCTATGTTGACAGGGACGGCGGGGGTGTCAGCATATTGCCTGCTGCGCGCTAGGCTATCATACCTGACAAAGAAAACAATACACAATGCACCTGGCGGCTAAATCTGGATCATGCGTGGCCACTCCGCGATCACTGTCAAGTGGTGGCGTATTGCCTGTTGTGCGCAGGCCCACCAGACACTATGATGGGCACTGGTCTTCGACATGGAGTGGGGGCCGACATGTTTCCCGATGTGTGCTGCCACGTGCGCAGGCGCACCTAACACACTCTGCACGTGACCCGAACGTGGCGCACCTGGCGCGGCTGGAGTATGCGGCACACATGGAGCACGCAGAGGCACGTGGCGCATCTAGCGCACCAGGCGTGTCTGGCACGCTCGTGCCTCAGGAGTGCCTGGCGCGCGTGGCGCGCCGGCCACGCGTGGCGCACCTCGCCCCAGCGTCGCACACATGGGCTCGGTTTTTGCTCCCAGGAAGTGGCTGTCCACCCAAAGACGACCGCTGAACATGCAGAGGCTCGGGTGTTACTTATGTGTCGGAAAGGGGTGTGGGAGTGAGCTAGACAGCTTGCTATCTAGGAGAGTGTTTTGATCACTGTTGGCTGGCGGCCAACCCGGAACCATGCCGACTCCATCCGGCCGGCGGCCATCTCAGAATCATTGCTAAACAGTTTGGAAATTTTGGAACATCTGGATTCCTGGATGCTTATCAATGTTCTGGAGTGTGTGGAATGCATGGAATCCCTAGGGTTTCTGGAATGGCAAGAGCTCCGAGGACTGCAGGGGGCGCAGGAGTCACCATACTTTCAAGAACTGCACAAACTATATAACACAAGCCCAAGAAGCAATTTAAACCAATAACACTAGAAACAACAAGACAACTATTCCCCCGAAATCCCGCAGCGTACAAGAGCGAGAGCGGACATGCGATGCTCGAATGGGCATCGCTGTGCCAATGCGCGCAAGGAGGCTTACATACAGTGGCACGGAAGGCCTGCCAGCGCGTCAGCGCGCAACCACGCACGCAGCAGCCTCTACGAGCACTGCGTGTACAAGAATATATATATATATGATATCTACGATATCTATATGCATATATATGTACACAAGAATTGAAGGCTCGCTTCGCTTCGCTTCAATCTTGGTCCACATGAGCAAGAGGGGGGGCGAGTCAGCGAGTGAGGCGCGAGTGGCGCCCGCGAGTGAGAGAGAGAGAGAAGGAGAGAGAGAGAGAGAGAAAATAAAAAAAGAGGGAATGGACATGATAACGATTTTCTCGGTTTGTCCCTGTCCCGTCCAAACTCCCACGAGACAGGTGCGTCGCCTACCGGCCGCGACACGGACAGACGAGCGCGATGGATGGATCCCGTTTCTTTCTTTTCTTTTTCCTCCTTCAACTCTCCGTATTTTCCTCATTGTTTTCGTCGTCCCTCACCTTGGGTCCTCGCTTTCTCTGTGTCCTCCTCCTCCTCCTCCTTTCCTCCCCCTGATGTTCCCCGCCTTCCTCCGCCTCCCCCTCCTCCACCTCCTCGTTTTGTTCCGGCTCTGAAGCCATTGGGACACGGCCGCGACACGCACAGACGAGGGGCGGCGGGTCCTGAGAAAATGAGAGAGAGAGAGAGAGGCGAGGTGGGGGGGGAGGTGGATGGAGAGAGAGAGAGAGAGAGAGAGAGCGGGAGAGAGGGAGAGAGAGACAGACAGACAGACTGACAAACAGACTGACAGACTGACAGACAGACAGACAGACAGGCAGAGAAGGAGGGGGAAGAGAGAGAGAGAGGGAGAAAGAGCGAGACAGAGAGGAGGGGACCAGAGAGACGTGGGCAGTGGGGGGCCTCGGTCACCGCCGCAAGCCTCACGTCATGAGTCGCGCGCAACGCTTGGGGGCCTCTTAGAAATCCCTGCGGCCCCCGTGCGGCTCCCTTGAAAGCCTTTTGGGATGTCATCAGGTCTCCTGGGAGCCTCTGGGGATGTTTTGAGACTCTCTTGGGGCCTCGTGGGTGTTGCGGGCGTGCGTGGCCCCCAAAGGAGAACCTACCAAAATCCTCCAAAAACTAACAGGGACCCTCGGTTGTGTGCCTCCAACGGACCTGCTGGGAGTCCTCTTAGGGGGTCTCTTGGAGCGTCTTGGAGGCGTCAGGAGCCATGTATGCACTGGGCCCGGTGCTGAAAAGGTCGGCTGGGCTTTCCGCGAACCCATAGAATGTAATGGTTTGGGAGCCTCTGGGTGGCCGCTTGGGCGGTCACGGCGGGCCTCTCGGGGGCCTCGTGGGGCCTCTTTGGGCCCTCTTCAGGGCCTCCGGGAGGTCCCTTAGGACAGCTTGGGGCCCCCTGGGGGCGGAGGGGCCGAAAGGTCGGATCGGATCCCCCGTCTGGATCTCTTGTTGGAGCCTTCTGGGGGGCCTCTTGGTCTGTCTTAGAGACCTCATGGGCTGCCTCGGGGCCCTCTTAGGCCGTCTTGGGGCCGTCTTGGGGGCCTCTTGGGCCGTCTTGGGGCTATCTTGAAGGACGCCGTTGGCCGTCTTGGAGCGTCGGGGAGGCGAAAAAGCGAGAACCCGAAAAACCTTCAAAAACCATCGAACAAATAATGGATTTTGCCTCTTGGGGCCCTCATGGGAAACCTCTTGGAGGCCTCTTGGGGCGTCCTGGAAGCCTCTTGGGCCGTCTTGGGACGAATTGGGGCATCTTGGAGCGATCTTTGGGCGTCTCGGCGCTCGTTTTGGAGCCCTTTTGGGCTGTCGTGGGACCTCCTCGGGCGGCAAAAGACGCCAACATGGCCTCTGCATGGGGGGGGGGCCCGGCGAAGAAACCGCGAACATGGCCCCCAGAGGTGGTTCCCGGGCAGAGAAAAATAAATCCCCCCCAGAACCCCCCCCATCCTAGGGGGGGGTCCTTTATATTTTGTATTGGATGAGGAATATACGCAAACGCATGTGTGTAATGCGGTCGGGGCGCTTATAAGAACAATCCAAAACACCGTCGAACTCCATCGCCTTAACGGGGCCCGCTCTGCCTGTGATGGCACCACCGTGCTTTGCAGCACCGCGGACCTAGTAAACACCACTTCACCTGTCATCACCACAGCGCTCGTGAACAAAACTTGTGTGCCTGTGGGCACGCTCGTGGCTTCCCTCCCAACCTCCCTGCAGTCCGCGCTGCACTCCTCGGCATACCTGACCCGCACCCTTGCGCATCCTGCTGCTACATCTTCCTTACTTTCTGCGTCCTCCTCCTCCTCCTCTTCCGTATCGCCCTCCCGCCAAGATGAGAAAAGCCATCGTGTGATGCTGTTGCTTGATTCGTAGGGGCTTGAAGCAATGCAGAGTGCAATTCTCGGTTTGTCTTGCTGGTGACAAGGAAGTGTCGTGCAGCAATCGTGCGCTGATACGACCACGCACAACATGTCAAGAAACACTGGAGTCTATGCGCAAGCCATTCCCCGCATGAGTTTTCTAGACAGCGGCCGATGCACACACCAGTTTGCAAGCAAACGTTTTGTAGCGGATTCCACCCGCAAACAAATGCAAACACACTGCCCAAATTAACCCACGATGCTTCACGTTGCCGTCCACCCCCTCCTCTCGATCCCCATCCTCCCATCTCGGTTCCTCGTCGTCTTCCCTTCGCCTACTCCTCCCTATATCCATTCCCCCTCCCTTCTGGCCCTCCTCGTACTCCCTCCCCCTTCCCCGCCTCCTCCACCTGTTCCTCTTCATCCTCCCCTCCTCCTTCCTCTCCTGCCCCTCCGCCTCTCCCTGGAGGAGCAACATGAAGAGGAGGGTTGAGGGGCCCTGATCCTCACGGGGCTGTGAGGAAGAGGTGGACAAGGAGGAGGACGACGAGGACCAGGGGGTGAAACCCGCAGCCCCTGGAGAGTCCCTGGCGAGGCAGCGCTGGAGGAGCAAAAACAATATGAATGTGAGTACGTAACACCCCGCAATTGCGGATAAGAGTGAGGGGGCGGGCGCGGGCGACGCGGGCGTCGTCAAGCCGGCGGACCTCGTGGCCCCCACCTTCCCTGTCGATGGCGCTCTCCTCCTCCTCCTCCTCCTCCTCCTCCGCCTCCTCCGCCTCCTCCTCCTCCTCCTCCTCCTCCTCCTCTTCCTCGTCCTCGTCCTCGTCCTCATCGTCATCGTCGTCCTCCTCCTCCACCTCGTCCTCCTCCTCCTCCTCCTCTTCTTCCTCGTCCTCCCTCTCCCCCCCTCGTCCTTCCATCATCGTCCTCCCATTGTCGTCATGTTCCTCCTCGTCGTCCTCCTCCTCTTCCCCCCCTCCCGATCCTCCCCCTCCTCCTTTTCGTCGTCGTCGTCGTCGACGTCATCGTCGTCGTCCCCTTCCTCCTCCTCCTCCTCCCCCCTCTCCCTCCTCCTCCTCCTCCTCCTCCTCCTCCTCCTCCTCCCTCCTCCTCGTCCTCCTGCAAAAGCAGGCCGCCGCAGGCGCCGAAAAAACTGGTTCGTACACTGAACGTGGTTTGGGTCTCGGGTGGGCCGCGGGTTCTCCACTGGGAACGAATGCAAAAGATGCCCGCCGCAGGCGCAGAAACATTTGGTTTGTACCCTGAACGTGGTCGCGGGTGGGTCGCGGGGTGGGTCGCGGGTGGGTCGCGGGTGGGTCGCGGGTGGGTCGCGGGTGAGTCGCGGGGTGGGCCGCGGGGCGGGTCGCGGGGTGGTCGCGGGGGGGTCGCGGGTGGGTCGCGGGGTGGGTCGCGGGGTGGGTCGTGGGGTGGGTCGCGGGTGGGTCGCGGGTGGGTCGCGGGTGGGTCGGGTGGGTCGCGGGGTGGGTCGCGGGGTGGGTCGCGGGTGGGTCGCGGGTGGGTCGCGGGTGGGTCGCGGGTGGGTCGCGGGGTGGGTCGCGGGTGGGTCGCGGGGCGGGTTGCGGGTGGGACGACGACAACAAACAACAACAACAACAACAACACCACCAACAACAACAACAACAACAACAACAACAACAACAACACACAGCAGCAGCAGCAACAACAACAACAACAACAACAACAACAACAACACCAACAACAACAGCAGCAGCAGCAACAACAACAGCAACACCACCAACAACAACAACACCAACAACAACAACAACAGCAGCAGCAGCAACAACAACAACAACACTAACAACACCACCAACAACAACATCAACAACACCATCAACAACAACAGCAGCAACAACAACAACAACAACAGCAATAACAGCAACACCAACAACAACACACAACAACAACAACAACTACAACAAACAACAAACAACACACACCAGACAACAGACAACAGACAACAGGCACAACAACAACAACAACACCAACACCACCAACAACAACAACAGCAACAACAACAACAACAGCAACATCAACAGCAACAGCAACAGCAACAACAACACGAATCCGCACCGCGGAATCCCACCTCAGCCACGCACCCAGGGACAGTGAATGACCGTTCGGCCCCCTCACTCTGACGTTTTCCAGCGAGACATGGCCAGGTGGATCGCCAAGACGCCAAACTCGAGACGCAACACGCCTGGAAGCCGGGACCTGCGCGCACAAACAGACCGACAGCCGAGGGAGGGCATAGATTACCACAGGGTCGGGGGGGTGCCCATTCTCCGTCAGACCTCTCTGCAGATCCGCCATGAGAGACTACGGAGAGGCCAGAGTGCAGGTGGTCGACCTGATGTGGTGATCTGGTGACTGCTCGGAGCCTGCCCAGCTACCGACAGAAATCATCGTGCTCGGTCGGCCGATCGACCACGGTTAACCCACTGAGCGGCCAAGCCCCAGTAGATGACAGGCTAACACAAGTGTGACAAAACAGTCGGCATGACACGCCGCCGTGGTGGAACCCATCAGCGTGTTACTGGTGAAGAGACACACGAGGCTTCCCGACACAAAAAGAACAACGCACTGACGGGATCCAAAGGGCGGCGTGTCATTGACACGGTCGGGATCTTTTGGACAGTTCCGCCGGCTCTGGCCCACCACGCTTCGGCGCGACACGCAGTCCACTGTCTTGCCCCCAAGCGTCCACGTCCCGAGGTTTTCCACCCCGCGGAGCGGAGCGACACGCTATCCACTCGCATGGCGCAGTGTGTCGCTGGGGCCGCCGCCGTAGTTCCCGGCCGTACTCCTGGTCCCCCCACGCAGCGCGAGAAGGGCTGAGCCCCGCGCGCGCGCCGAGTTCTCTGCCAGCCGCTCGTTGGCCATGCGCGCCAGCTGCTCGAAAGCCGCCGGGCCCGCGGCGGAGCCGCCCGAGGCTGTGAGCGGCGGAGTGCTCGGCCACTACCGGGCGGCGTGATGAGCCCGTGGGCGAAAAACACACCAGCATCCGCGGCCTCGCCCTCCGGAGAACAGGGTGGTCCTTATCTCAACGTCTTGGCTGGAAGTTTGAAAAGCGCATGCTGCAGACCAGCAACTGGCAGGACATACTGAGTTGCCACGAGCCGCTTCTGAGAGGCCAAGGCGGAGACAAGGCACCACCATGCACAGGCAGAGAAGGGCCCACTTAGCAGCAGCAGCAGCAGCAGCATCAGCAGACGCGGGGAGGGGACAAACAAGACATCCAGCGACTGGCAGGGAGCGTGGCCACTGGCCACCGCCGATACAGCCCACAGCAAGACGGGGGGGGCAGTCAGGATGCGGCCCCCGAGGAAGGAAATGGGGAGGCACCAGGGGCGAGAAGTCCGAGGCGGGAACTCATGAACTGCCAGGGGATCCGATGACCCTGGGACCCCGTGGGGCGGTGGATGGTGTAGCTATCGGGCCCCTAGTGGGCCCGACAATACATAGTCATGTTGACTGCCTCCCAGGGTCCTGGGATCTCGTTTCCGCAGGCCGTGCACGTTATTAAATCCTGGCCTCGAGCGAGGGAAGCACGGCGGACCGAGGAGGGACGGACGGGGGGCCCAACGAGGGGAGGGCAGCTGCCCTCGCGCGTGTCCTGTCCCGAGCAACCGGGCATCCCTGCTGACCCTCCTCGCCTTGCCCTCGTCGTCGTCCTTAGCATCCGCCTCTTCATGCTCCGCCGCCTCGCTCTCCTCCGGAGCGGCGCTGGGCAAAGCCGCCCGGATACCCGAAGTCCACCAGCAGCCGGCCATCCACCGCCAGCGGGACCTGGGCGTTGGCTGTTGGCTGTTGGCCCACGCTAGCCCCGGCCACCCCGTGAAGCTTTGCTTGCGAAGCGTCCAGGCATCTAGTGCGGGCACTGCGAAGACGTGCAGGGAGAGAGCCGCGCCTGGCCAGCGCGAGGGCGATAAGGCCAGGGACGGAGCAATGAGCGAAGGAGAGGCTAAGGGGGGAGGGGAACGGCGGGGACGGGACTCCACGCGAGAAGGAGGGACGGCGGGACGGGAACGGTAGGGAACAGAGGGGGGCGTGTCGTGACGAACCTGGCGCTCGTTTCTGACACCTTGAACGATCGGCGACGTTTCGATGGCCAGATCGCTCCATACTTAGAGGCCTCCTAGGGTCGGAGTAGTAGATGGGGTCGGAAGATCGCGCCGTACCGGCGATACATCGGCGATGCATCGGCGATGCATCGGCGATGCATCGTCGACCCCATCTCCTCCGACCCCATCCAGGAGGCCTAGAATACTCCGCACTGGCCGATTCTCGACCACTGGCTGCTCTCAACCTGAACCGCCCGCGGCGGGGTCGCCGCCGCGTCGACACGGGCGCGAACCTATACCTCAACGGGCCAGCGAGTTTTCGTCCGCGAAGGCACGCGCCGCCTCCACCGAGGTCCTCCCGGCAACAACGGAGGCGGCGGCCCGCGCCGGCGGGCCGACCTTGCGGCGCCGCAACGCCCAGATCGCCCCCACGGCTCGGCCCGGCCTCACAGGCCGGCCGCCGGCGCGGCGGGCCTGTGCGCCAGGAGCCCGGTGGTGCAGCCACGGCTCCCCGAGCGGGACGCCGACAGGGCGGCCCACCCCCCCCCTGCGAGGGGCTCACCTGGCACCTGGCGGGAGCATGGGGTTGTCCAGGTCGATCTTGCCGCTGCCCCCCGGCCCGCTGCTGGGGAGGTCGTCCAGGTACTTGTTGAACGCCTTCAAGGCTCCGTCGTAGTCCCCCGACTCCGCGACCTTCTTGAAGTCCTTGGCGTCCTTGATCGAGAGCTTGCTCCGCTTGTCGGGCACCATCTCCGCGCGCATCAGCCCACCCCAGATCTCCATGTTCTTGGCCATCTTGGGCAGCGTCCCCTTGACCCACTCCTCCTCGATCCTGCCCGCGGCGACGAGGGACTTGTACCCCTCGGCGATCTTGGCCACGTTGCGCTTGCGGCCAATGTAAGGGGAGCGAAACATGGCAGCAACATACAAGCTCGGAGGTCTGCGCGGCGTTCTCGGATCCGCGCGGACCTCCGAGGTATGATGCTCATACCACTCTCCGCTCCCCGAAATGTTCAGGCTCCCCACGTCTGGCACGCCGTCCAGGCTGGCCTGGGCCGGCAGTGGCCCCGAGGCGCTCGCCACGGCCGCGGCCGCCGCGCCCAGCACCTCCCTGCGGGGCGCGGCGCCGCCCGCGGGGCCGCTGCAGCTGGCAAAGGCCATGCCGCCTCCCAGCGCGCCCGCCAGCGCGAGCAGCGCCCCCGCGAGGTGCGACGCGCCGCGGCGCCGCGGGCCGCGCGAGGCGCCGGCGCGGCCGTGCATCCGAGCCGGGGGACAGGACGTCACGAGGAAAATCCTGGAGGCCTCGCGCAGCAACCTTGAGTCCCGATGCACGTCGGCTCCACGTCGGACGTCCGTGGGGTTCACGTCAGGCCGCGTCGGATTCACGTCGGACTGACGCCAGAGCATCGCCGCGCCGAGCGTCGACCCATAGCTTACGGAGCTGACGCGTGGACTCGATCATACAAAAATGTCGCGCCGCGCGAGGCCTCCAGGATGTCCTCATGAAGGACGGAGGCCGCCCGCACGGGGCGGGAGCTTTGCCGCGTCGGGGGCGCCCAGCGTAGCCCAGCGTACGGTCGGGGACATACGTGCGTCCAAGCTTGGCAGAAGTGCGTCGCTGGTGCACGGAGCCCATCGTCCAAGCTCGCACGTCGTACGCAGGTCCAAGCTTGGCAGAAGGAGTCGTGCAGGAATGGCCAGGGCCTACGTCCGGCCTTTTACGGTCGAGTGCGCTGTCTCCTCCGACGTACAGCGGACGGCGGGCTCGTGTCGTGAATCGTGACGACACTGGCGTTGGTTTCTGACACCAGCAGGATCATTCTCCCATGAACGATCGATCGCCAGATCGTGCCATTCTGGCCGATTCCGGGCCACAGGCCGCGTTCAAACATGAACGCCCGCGGCGGGGTCGCCACCGCGTCGGCACGACACGGACCTGCAGTAGTGTCGGGGACTTTTGCTTGGCGTGTCGTGGCGGCGGCCGTGGCGACACGGTGTGCCCTGCAAGCTGATCGCGTGTCGCTCCGCTCCGCGGGGCGGGATGCAAGGAATGGCTCGTGACGTTAACACCTGGAAGTGGTGACGTGATTAGCCTGTCGCGCCGACGTGCGGTGGGCCAGCACGGACAGCGCAACACAATAAGCCAAACTTGCTGACCGTACCATGGGGCAGACGGGTCTCACTGTAACGCCGATCCGTCGGCGGTGTATCGGCGAAGTCGGCATGAACAAGTCCAGCTCTGGATCGCGCCGGCACTGCCGATGCATCCACGATGCGGCGCGATGCCCCGACCCCATCTGCTGCGGCCCCGCCGGGCGGCCTGAAGCAAAAACAGGAGGGCCCGTCTTGAGCCGAAAATTGCCTGGCCCAAAGGCTTGAGGCAAGAAGGCTACGGAACCAATGCTCCGCAGGCAGAGCCGCACGTCCCGTCGCTGCTGGCCTAACAGGTCTCACCTGGTTTCGCGCTCCGCCCCGCGAGAGGCCCAACGCGCGATGACCTTCGCGCACTGGCGACGCCCCCGTGGAAGGACTCACACTCGATAGCTCTTCCCCCGCGTCGCACACGTTGCACCGAGGCTTCGTTGCCCCCCCCCCTTGCTGACACACCGCGCGCAGGCAGCGCTCCTGGGAACCGGTACAGTCAAACTACTACCACAATGCGTGCTGCATGACAAACGACGTCCCTCTTTGGCTCCCAGAGCCCCATGGGTGCACGAGGAGCGCTGCGGGAACAGCCGTGGCAAGTCTCGAGGAGCGCCGTCCGAACCCGGAACTGTTTCTTCTTTCAGCGCCTGTCGGGGGCGCGCAGACATGGACCGGGGGAGGTGCCCTCCCCGAAAAAATGCGGCCCGTGCCGCCTCGCTCGGCGGCGGAACTCCGCGATCCCCCTCCGGAAACGGGACCCGTCGCCAATCCACGCCCCCTTGATCCGTGCCTGCGATCGCCTGAGTCTTGACCGGCCCCATCCGAATGTTACCTGCTTCGAGCCTGGGGCAGACGCGCGCACGGGCACCGACCATGCGCGGCGACGCGCCAGGCCGCGCAGCATCGCAGGCGCGCGCACGGCTGCGGTCCTCCTCCGCCGCTGTGGAGCGCGCTCGCGGGTCTGACTGCCGCGGGGCAAGCAGCAGACAGGCATGTCCACACCTGCGCCGAGGCGGGACTTGAAGATGCTGCCAATAGTTGCACGGCAACGGGGCAGATTCAGCCTTCCCCCTCTTCCCTCACCCACTCTTCCTCATCTTCCCTGTCCTCCTCCTCCTCCTCCTGCTCCTCCTCCTCCTCCTCCTCTTCTTCCTCCTCCTCCTCCCTCTGTTCCGCGTCTCCCTCCCACGATTCCTCCCCCTCTTCCTCCCCACTTCCCCACCCTCCTCCTCCTCCTCCTCCTCCTCCTCCTCCTCCTCCTCCTCCTCCTCCTCCTCCTCCCTGTGCACCTCTGCTCCCCCCCTTCCTGGGAAGCCGGACACGCGAAGCGGCCTGATCCACACGCGGAGCGAGCGGTGCCCACACGCCTGGACTCGCAAGGCGGGGGCAGGCGTCCCCAGCCAAATGAGAAGGGCAGGGCGCTGGGAAGGCACGTGCTTTCGCCTACGCAGGTCGCGACCGCTCCAGGCACCCCCCCACGAAAGAGGACCGGAAGAATCGAGGAGGGAGGAGGCCACAGAGTTGCGAAGATCACCGAATCCGGATGCCCCCGGATCGGCGGCACTTGCCGGAGGCCATTACAATAAGAAGGGCAGGGCGCTGGGAAGGCATGTGCTGCCACGCGTGTGTGTAGCTCTCGCCTACGCAGATCGCGGCCTCGGGTATCTCCAGCTCCTGGGGCGTGGACCTTGCTCCTTGCTCTGGGGTGCGGGGGAGGGGGCAGCAAGACACTGGCACTAATACTCCGCAGGCTTCGCCTGGAGCGCGCTCTGGCTGCGCTGTAAAATCGTACCAAACAGGGGCAACAAGACCCCGGCAGGACTCCCAGAAAGGCGCAGACGAAGGATGGGGGAAGGGGGGGGGACATCGGTATCGGTGTCTTTGCCTCCTCTGATGCCCTCCTCGTCCTTCTCCTCCACCTCGTCCATCTCCACCTCCTGTGCTCCCCCTCCGCCCTGTCGCCGGGTCCCCGGCCCTGGACCCTCTTGAAGACGACGTGTCACATGGGCCATGCGTGTCAGCACACGGATGCCGAGACTGGCCAACCCTTCGCGGCACGCGCGTAAGCTGGCCGGTGGAGCGTGTGTTGAACGCTGCTGGGCTCCGCCAGCAAGCGCCCACCAAGCTCCTCGGCCTGGCCCGCCTTCACAGGCCGATCATACCGGCGCTCCAAACAGGTACCCCGTTTTGCGAGGCACGGCTCCGCGCGGATGCGGTGCAGCCGCATGGCTACAAGATCGCTGCAATTCGCCGGCCCAACGGGCCAGAGGCGTGCTAAGCTCTCCGGTAACTGCTAAATAATACTTCTACTTCGCGCGCGCGGGGCGGCCCCTGGGGGTCCCCAGACGAAAGTACCCGGGCGATCCCCGGCAGACTCGGGTCAGAGATGGTTTCCTCCTGGGCGCCGCCCCCGTGGCCCTCCAGAGAGCCCCAAGAAGGGCCACGAGGCCGCCAAGAGCCCTCCAAGATGGTTCAAGAGTGCTCCGAGATGCCACACGATCGTTCCAAGACGCCCAAGATGGCCCCCAGACGCCCCAAGAGGCCTCCAAGAGCACTCCCCAGAGGGCCCCAAGAGGCAAAATTCATTACTTTTCCTTAGGTTTTGGACAGATTTTGGCGTGTCCATCTTTTCGGCTTCCCGACGCCCCAAGACGGCCAAAGAGGCCCCCAAGATCGCCCCAAGAGGGCCCAAGAAGCTCCCAAGAAGGCCCCAATGTGGCCCAAGAGGGCTCCAAGACGGCCCCAGAGGCATCCAAGACGGCCCAAGAGGGGCCCAAGAGGGCCCCAAGCGATGCCCCAAAGGGGGAACACCAAACAAAACTTCGAGCCCTCGGCCTTAACAAGCCCCCAGGAGGCCTCAAGAGGCCCCTGAGAGGCCCCCAAAGCCCCCAAGAGGCCCTCAGGAGGCCCCCAAGCGACGCTGAAGAGGCCCCCCAGCGGCCCCAAGAGGCTCAGTCATGCGAAATGGGCCGGCGGAATGAGCGAAGCGATTCAATAAAGAAGACTTGCACCAGCCTCCTCGCTGACCTGGGGCAGAAACCGCGGTTGGTCGCGAACGCTGGCAAATCTGGCGCGCGTTCTGGACCACCAGGGCACACAAGAGACCCTCCGAACAATTACTTCTGTTGCAGACGCAATCAGCGAAAAGTAAATGTTCGGGTCCGTCGGGTCCGTCGGACAGGTCCTGAAAGCACTGTTTCGCACAAGTCCCACACACGTGTGCCACTGTTGGATTGGCCTGCGAAGCTGTCGGGTCATCTTTGGAGCAAGCCCGATAAGCTTTTCGGAAGAAGTCCCACGCAAGGGACCACATCCGCCTTCGCTGGTCACTACTGCCGTTGCGCGAGGGCGGCTTGGGGCTCCCTGACGGACGGCGCCAGCTGCACGGCTGGCCAACACCGTCGCCGACCGCCGGAGACGCCCGACGAGGCACGGCTGGGGCTACCGCAGCAGCGACGGCACCTGCAGCCGCACCGGGGGCGCGCGCCGGCGGAGGTCGAGCTCCTGCTCAGTCACTCCCCGCGGGCCCTGCTGCGCACGGCGGGCGGGCCGGGGGCCGGCGCCCGGCGGCCCCCTGCGGTCCTCCTCCTCCTCCTCCTCCTCCTCCTCCTCCTCCTCCTCCTCCTCCTCTCCTCTTGCTCCTCCTCCTCCTCCTCCTCCTTCTCCTCCTCCTCCTCCTCCTCCTCCTCCTCCTCATCATCATCATCATCATCATCATCATCATCATCATCATCATCATCATCCTCCTCCCCCTCCTCGTCTTCCTCCTCCTCCTCCTCCTCCTCCTCCTCCTCCTCCTCCTCCTCCTCCTCCTCAGACGAGGAGTTCGCCGCGGCGGTCCACCTCTGGCGGACGCTGCTCCTGCACCTGCCGCCAGCGTTCGCGGCCT
>CAUYUJ010010269.1:5000-67500 GCA_963575745.1 Prorocentrum cordatum | reverse complement strand
GCCCGACTGCCGCGACCAGGACCTCCACCTTTACGTCCACCTCCTCTTCCTCCTTCTCGTCCTCCTCGTCCCCATCCTTCCCATCTTGCTGATGCTGTTCCGCCACCACCTCGTCCACCCCCCGCTTCCAATCTGCCTTCCTCCTACTCCTCGGCGTCCTCCTCCAACTCCGGGCCCTCGGTCGCCCCATCATGCCTTTGGTTTTCTTCCGCCATTGGCGCATGCTCCTGCACCTTCGACGTACAGTCAACCCGCGGAGTAATAATGCACGATAAGGATGCAAGCGCCTTGGAAAGCCAGACGATTTTCGATTCGAAAGGGGACCCTAAGGGGCTGGCCAGCGAATGTTGCCAGGGATGGACCGAAGGGGCAAGGATGCAAGGGTAACCTAGGACAAGTTGCTCACCCTTGCTCCGCGGGTTGACTGTAGTGCACGTGCATCCTCCTCCTCCTCCTCATCATCCTGGCCATCCTGCCTGTCTTGCGCGATGGCTCACGCACGCCGCTCGCACGGCTGACTGCGCGAACGAATGGGCGCCGACGCTTCACCCTCCGCGGGCAGCTCGCGCGCGAGCGCGAGCGCAACCGGCCCCCTTCAGGACCGCAGGTGACAGGACAACGAAAAGAGCACGCGCACACGAGGGCACGAAGAAGGAGACGAGTGGCGGGACAGGACCCCCGAGGCACGCACACGAGAGACACGCGACAGGACAACGAAAGAGTGATGCACGCTGAAGCCGCTCGCACGGCACCGCGCGAACATCAGGGCGCTTACGCGCCACCTTCCACGGGCAACTCACGCGCGAGTGCCCGCGCAATCAATCCCCCGGGAGGGGGGTAAGGGAGAACGGTCCGGACCCCCAGCTCTCAAGGGGGGGGGGGGCGGGGGGCGGCATGGAGCTTGATTCGGCGATGCATCGCCGATGGATCCGCAAGAGGCTCCCGATAGCAACTCCTCACGACCCTGGGCGGGGTGGGCCATCGGGCTCCCCTCGGCAACGAATGGGCGATGGGGGGTCCCTCGCGCTGCCCCTCAGGGGGTGGGAGGTGGGGGTCGGGCAAGGACGGGGAAGGATGTTGATGATGATGGTGAGGATGGCGGAAGGGGCGGAAGGGAGAGAGAAGGAAGAAAGAAAGCAAGAAGCACACACGAGCCACCTGAACAAAAATATCACCCGCACGGGGGGGGGGTCGGGCAAGGACGGGACGCCCGGAGTTTCGGCACAGCCTTAAGGTGGTGGCGGATGAGGGAGAACCCGCGCCGCCGAGGTGCCCGCCATCGCAGCAGAGGACTGCGGAGGCGAGGGGCCTCCCCTGAGAGCTCGTCGCGGGCCTCTTCGGTGCCTTTTCTTTCTTTTCTTTATGTATGTCGTTGCATGCTGACTCTCCCCAACCGCCGCTGCACCAGGGCGCGCTGGGCACCACTTCTCTTCGGAGGCGCCCCGCGCGCCCCTCGCCTCAAGCAAACGAGTAGCAGAAACCACTCATGGTGCCTGTCCCTGGTCTGTCATACATGAGTTCCCGACATCCTTCTGTCAAAGCGCCAGGGATGTTTCTAATGCATCGCCTTAAACATCAAAGCTGACTGCGCAGAGGCTGACCGATTCTGGCGCACCTGCCTTGGGAGGATGAGGAAAAATGGTGGGGGAGGAGGAGGAGGAGGAGGAGGAGGAGGAGGAGGAGGAGGAGGGAGAGGAAGTGAGGAAACGTGGGGTCGCGTCTGGTTCAAAACGGGCACCCAACGTCAAAGTATGGCCAGGGATGCCAGGGAGCGTGCGTTCTGGCTGATCATTCGAATATGGCCGTTGAAAAAGTATTTGCTTCTGGCTGATCATTCGAATATGGCCGTTGAACAAATATTTGCGAACTCAAACTCACCATCGATAGAAGGCGGTCCTCCTCCTCCTCCCCTCCCCCACTCCTCCTCCTCCTCCTCCACCTCCTCCCTCTGCTCGCAACACTTCCTACAGAAAGGCACTCAATTCGACAGGTCCCGTTGTCCTGGCGAAGACCGTGCGCCCCGGCTGCTGGGCCCACCACTGAGCATACTGCCACGTTGCCTCGGTCTTCAACACCGCCGTGAAACTCCATAACCCACCTGTGATGACCTCGTTCGACTCGTTCTCCTCTTGGAGCAAGCCGTCGAGCGTCTGATTGGTCTGCTGCTCTTGCACCACCGTGTATCTGGCGCTGTCCTCGAGCGTGCCGGGGTCATAGTTGAGAATCTGCGCGTAGGTCAGAGTCTGCCACAAGCCTCTCTTGGTCAATGGGTCGTAAACATAATACTTACCATCGCCCGCGCACCCGCCAATCGTCAGAACGTGGCCGCCACCGCCGAGCCAGAAGACGGCGAAAGCGATTGGGTACCCCATATTCACGGCTGCGTCGAGGGCCTCCTGCTCCAAGGGCCACCCATCGAAGCCGATGTAGTCTTGCTGCGACAAGAACGAGATGGCTTCGATGATATCATCCTGGCCAGCCGCAGCGTTGTTCCCGTAACAATCCTCGTTGGACGCACCACAACAATAAGCGGGATGGAACTGGCTAAACATGTTGCCAACCGCTCGGCAAGACATGGCTTTGCAATTGTCCTGATCCGCTTTTTCCTGCGTCGGCTGGAAGAAGCCCGCAATCACAGCGGCGGTCGTGGCCCAGCACCACTCGGGTGCCAACTGAGAACACGTGGCGATACTCATCGTAGAGTTTGCCGTGCACGCTCCGTTGTAGCTAGCCCCTCCCCTGTCTCGGTCTGCCGCAAGCTGCTCTGCGAGGTTTGCCAGCAACCCCGCGTTTGTGTCGTTCGGCGTCGCGTCCACGACTGCGCTGCCGTTCACTACGCGGTCAGCCTTTTCTGGGGTCTGCTCGTGGGCGTTCCGGCTGTGACTCTGCAGCAGTCCGATTCCGTCGTCTTCCTCCTCCAGCGTGCACCCGATCGCTCGTGGCGTCTCTGCGGCAGCACTCGCCAGGAGCAGTAGGACGACTGACACGCACGTCATGCGAGGTCGAGGAAGAAGAGCTGCCTCTTCGGATGCAGCTCGAGAAAACGATCGCTTGACACCAGACCTAGTCGGAGTCTGGGGCCCAACCGACTTGAGCCAAAATGGTTACGGACTCTTCGGTGCCTTTCCTGGGCCTCTCGGGGGCCCTCAAGCGCCTCTCGGTCTCAGGTGCCCCTCGATCTGTTCACGATTTGCAAGCTTTCTGGGGGCCTCCTCGGGCCCTCCTGGGTAACTGTTTCAATCCTCTTGGAGACCTCTGGGGTTGTCATGGAGAACTCTGGAGACCTCTGGAGACCTCGTGGGCCCTCATGTAGCGTCGATTGGGCCATCTCGAGGCCATGTTGAGGCCTCAAGAGCACGTCGGGAGCGAAAAGGCCAAAGGACGCAAACCAATAGTAAGCTTCTTTGTGTTATTGAAAGAATATGGTCTCTCGGTGGCACTGTTGGGGCGTCGAAGATCAATCTGGGCTTCGAGACCTGGAAAGCCAAGTCTGGTTCCATGATACATCCGTCTTGTCGCCCGCGTCAACGTTAGGGGAAGTCCCTCTCTGAGGGTCTGGACCGAGGATTCGCGAGGCGTTGGACCGTCGAAGGCGGTCCAAAATGATCCCCAAATAGCATTAGATGGCCTCCAACATGGCGCGATATGGCATGTCTCCCAAAGGCCCAAGACAGCCACACGACGGCCCAGGGTACCCGCGGAGCCTCCCAAGGGTGCCCCCAATAGGCCAGCAACGCTCAAAAATCGTTACATATCGTTACATGGGTTCAGTGATCTGTTCATGCTCGCACGAGCCCTCCAGTTGGTACCAGCATGGTCCAAAGGTAGCCCGAGAGGAGATCAGCAATCCTCAAGACGGCCCAAACGCCACACCCACCTCCCCAAGAACACCTCAGACGCCTTCAATATGCAAATTCTTACCCAAAGCAATGAAACATCGCCGCCACAGGGCAGCGCCGCTTGGCCTTCCCCGCTTATGTGATCGACATCCTCCAGGGTGATTTCAATGGGCGGCCGAACGGTCCACAAAAGGGCAAGACAGCTCCTAGGAGAGCCTCGAAGGCTCCGGAAATGGCTCCCACGAGAGCCCCAGGATGGCTCAAAGAGGGCTCCAAGAGGCTTCGAGCTTCAAGGAGCTCCCAAGGTTGCCATTATGGAGGATGCTGTGGCTGGTCCTGGCATCGGATTCAAGAGTGCAACCTCTTTGCTTCACGTTACCCTTCTCTATCTCCCATCTTCCGACAATTCGCCCGGGAATCGGTTCTGGACTGGTTGCCGTGGATACGCCAGCCGCCCCCCTCCCCCGACCCCTTTCCGCGAATGGCTGCGCAATCGGCCCCCCTTTGGGATTACGGTTGCAGTTGCGCGCGCCCGCGGGCGGATTGACATGTGTCGCCTGGTAGCGGTTGCGGTTGCGCGCGCCCGCGGGCGGGTTGAAATGTGTCACTTGGTTGCGGTGGTTGCTGTTGCGGTTGCGGCTGCGCGCGCCCACAGGCGGGTTGAAATGTGTCGCCTGGTTGCGGCTGTGGTTGCGCGCGCCAACGGGCGGGATGAAATGTGTCGCCTAGTTGCGCCTGCGGTTGCGCGCGCCCGCGGGCGGGTTGAAATGTGTCTCTGGGTTGCGACCGCGGTTGCGGTTGAATGTGTCGCCTGGTTGCGGTTGCGGTCGCGCGCGCCCGCGGGCGGGTTGATATGTGTCGCCTGGTTGCGTTTCCGCGGGCGCTTGGAGATGTGTTGTCGGAAGTGGCCCTCCAATTCAGTCAAGTCATGTCAGTTCAGTCTGGAGAGGACGCAATTTCACCCGCCGGGAAACATCCGCCAAAGTGCCTGTGGGCACGGAGTGGGCGTGTCCTCGGGTCCTGCGCCCAATCCCTGGAGCCTCGGTCCTCAGTCCTGCGGAGTCTTAAAGGGGCCTGTCGTTCCCCTGGGTTCCCCCCCGCGTCTTGCCGCATGCTTTTTGCGGGCCCAAGATAGCCCGAAGACGGGCCCATAGGGTCCAACGCGGCCTTCAAGACGGCCCAAGAGGGCTCCGAGACGCCCTGAGACCTCCAAGATGCCCAAGATGGCCTCAAGATGGTCACAAGATGACCATCGATCTTCTCCAAGTTTTGAAGGACTTTGGCGTTCTTGCCTTTTCGGTCGGCTTTTCGACGCTCCAGGACGGTTCAAGAGGCCCCCAAGACCACCCCAAAACGGCACTGCACGCGCGCAGATGTAGACTCGGGGCTCACCACGGAGTGGGGGCAGCGAGCAAACAGCACATTTTCTTTCGCCGGCGGCGAGGCACAGATGTTCCGCACCAGCGAGAGGCGATTCGGGGCAACCGAACGGCGAATGGACCAGCATGCGAGAGCGGGGAGCAGAACAGACGAGGCGGCCGCAGAGGGGTGAGGGGCGTAGGGCACTCGGATGTGCAAGAGTTCCACCCCCAAGCGCGCTGGCGCGGCCAGCAACGGCAGCGGGGACCGCGGCAGCTGCCGAGCCGCGGCGTCGGTGCATCCACGGGCGCTGCCGATGCCCGGTGCGCGGAAGAGCAGACTGACGGCAGGGCAGGCGTCCAGGAACGGGACGACTAGGTAATGCAAGTGACGAGACGTGGAGCCCAGGTTTCGGACTGGCAGGGACCACCGGCACAGTTACCAAGGGGAGCTGCGCGCCTATTCAGTACCGGGCAGAAGCAGCCGCAAACTACCAGCGCAGACGGCTAGCCAACGACTTCAAGCCAGACGATGTCGACCCGACCTCGGCCTTGGCCTCCTGCTTCGCGACCCACGAGGGCAGCACGCCCGTCGCGATGCCCTGTATGGCCGTCTGGCGGAGGGCCGGGGTGTCCAGCGCCCCCTCGATCAGGCGCACCAAGGCCTCCTGGAAAGCGGCCCGATTGCCGTGAAAGGTCGGGTCGGCGCTCACCGTGAACATGCGAACGCGGTCTGAGTTGGTGAACGCCTTGGGGTTCGCAACGAGACGAGCCTGCCCAAAGTTCATCGGGAAGTCGCCGCCGAGCCAGTCCGAGATCAAATGCCTCTCCTCATCGATCTCGCCGTACGGCAGAGCGGCATACGCAATCTCGTCCAGGCGGGACCTGTGGACGAAGATCTGAAGCAGATGCCCCGCCTTGCCGCTCGCGCACGCCTTCCCGCCGTACTTGGACACGTCGAGGCCGTACTCCTCGGAGAGCCTCACGATATCGACCGCCAGCCGCTTGATCTTGGCCTGCGGGATGTAACACGACGCGAGTGACTTCATCAGCGCGTCGGTGAAGGAGAGGTCCTCTTGGCTGAACCCAGCGAGGAAGGCCGTCGGGGTGGACACCTCTGGCCCGAGCGCCACCAGCGAGCACATGGTGGAGATGGCGACCGCCCGGTACTCTGGGTGGTGGTCCATTCTGTCCTTCGAGAACTTCTCGCGGAACTTGCCGATGAGGGAAGGGGCGTCCGGGAGCTGCGCGAAGTCCGACACCAGAATGCGCGGCAGCGTCGACTGCCCCGACGGGAACCGATACAGCACGGCGGCCACCGCCGCCTGCAGCTCGTAGATCAGCGCGGCATACGAGTAGGTATGGTAGAAAACAGCCCACTCTTCACAGAGGACCTCCTTTAGAATAAAAAACAAAGAGGGACATAAACCTAAACTTTTGGCGCTCCGCGCAGATTTCTTGGATCTGCGCTGGGCTCCCTCCTTGGCGCGCGGAGCGCGCCGCCAGGGGCGGCCCCGGAGGTGCCGCTGGGGGGGGGCCCAGCGCGGATCCGAGAGATCCGCGCGGAGCGCCAACAGTTTATGTTTATGACGTTTGTTCTTCTTCGATCCTCGTGGTGCGCCATCGTGGCGAAGCACCGCATCGCGTGCTCGTTGCTCTGCAGGACCATCAGCTGGTCTTGAGAGGCTCCGCCACGCCGGCTCTGCGGCCCGTACCTGCGCTGCAGGGGCACCGCCTCCTCGCGGCCCGCCGCAGCTGCCTCGGCCAGGCCGCCCGGGGCGGCAGCGGCGGCGACGGCCTCCCGGGGCGCCGCCACGGGCTGCGCTGGCCTGGCCGCGGGCGCTGCGCTGCCGCTGCTGCCGCCGCGGGAGGGCTCTGGCGCCGGTCTGGGCCGCTCCTGCTTGTGTTAGGTCGGGCACGTCCTCCTACAAGGCGGGCTTTGGACGAACAGTAATCAACAAATCATCGAAACATCTCCCCAGGCTATTTTAACTTTTCTGAAACATTCCGCCTGTAGAGTGACAGGCCCAACTTACCTCCCGGGGCGCCTCCGCTGGCGGCGCTGGCCTGGCCGCGGGCGCTGCGCTGCCGCTGCTGCCGCCGCCGCGGGAGGGCTCTGGCGCCGGTCTGGGCCGCTCCTGCTTGCGTGTAGCTCGAGCGTCCTTCGCGGGCCTCGCGGCGCCCGCCACGTCCTTGAGGGTGTGCTCCAGCGAGTGCCACTCGAACGCCAGCTCCCACTCGTTGTGCGCCGCCGCGAGGGGCACGTCGGGCTCGGGGGGCACCGGGGGAAGCGAGCTGAAGATGGAGCCCTGCACGGCGGGCTTCAGCGCGGGTTCCGCAGCGCCTCGCTGCGCGATCCTGGCCGCGAGATCGACGGCCTTGAGGTGATCCCGAGCCGTAGATCTGACAGTGTCGGGCATGTCGCAGTCCAGCGAGTCCCCTCCGATGCCCTCCGAGATCGGCAGCCCAGACACGTGCCCCTGCAGCGGATGGCCCCTGAGTTGCGAGTAAATCGGCACGAACTCGTCCTCGTCATCTTGCTGTTCCTCGTTGTCGGGGTGCGCCAGGGGCATTGGCATGATGCGATCAAACCAATGCTCGGTCTTCGCCTCGGGTGGTGGATCGGGAGGATGATGGTCATCCGAAAGCGCTTCTACCGCAGGCTGAGAAGAAGGAGAGTGCCGCGGGCCAGTCCAGCACTGGCTGTGGACGCCGCGGACCAGGGGCTGGCGCGGCTGGCGCATGCGGGCGCCCAGCGGGGCAGCTTTTGTGCCCAGCGCGGGCGCGACGCGCCGGCCAGGCTTCTCCGCAGTGGCAGCGGGCCCGATGCCGACCAGAGCGGCCAGGTCCTGGAAGGCAAGCGCCAGCTGCGTCTCCAGCGGCCTGGCCGAGCCCGCCGCGGCCTCGTCCTTCAGCGGGGGGGCGATGACTCCGGGGCCGGCTGGCAGCCTGAGCGCTGGCACCTCGGGCCACGGCGGCGGCGGGTCTTGCGGCAGCGCGGGCGGCGGGCTGTCGCCGCGGCGGTTCCTCGCGACGACCCAGGGCGCCAGCGGCCGCCCGCTGATAGGCTCGCCTCTCGGGCGCTGCGGCGCAGGGCCGGGCTGCTCCAAGGCGCGCCCGCGCTCGCAGTAGCGCTGGAAGCCGCCCGGGGACTCCAGGGCCGACGCCGGCTCCATCGGCCTCCGCGCGGGCGCTGGCGCGGGGGCGGCGGCCGTCGCCCCCCCCCCCCCGCTGCGCGCGGGGACGGCTCGAGCCAGAGTCTACGGACGAGCACACAAAAAACAGACGACGAGCACGCCGAGGAGGGGGCGGCAGCACACAGCGGTGGCCAAACATCTGATGAGCTCTGGCGTGGCCCGAGAGAGTGCGCGCGTGAGGCGGCCGCCCGGGTCGCAGGGGCGCACAGTTGAAGCGGACGGGCAGGACCACGGGGATCTCATGGAGCCAGCCTCGCCCAGCGCCAGAGCCAGGCTCCCCCTCCTGCCGAAGGCCATGACAGCCCCGACCTTCGTCCCGACCAGGAGCCGCCCGAGGATCCTGGAGGAAGATGACCGCGTCTGACCAAAGATGGCCCCAGGATGCCGCCAAGACTGTCCCAGATGGCGGCAAGAGGCCGCCATGCAGCATGAGGACGCTCCTCCTCCTCCTTGTTGTCCTCCTCGTTCTCCTCCTCCTCCTCCTCCTCCTCCTCCTCCACTTCCTCCTCTTCCTCGTCCTCCTCCTCGTCGTCCTCCTCGTCCTCCTCGTCCTCCCCCATTTTCTCCTCATCCTCCTCCTCCTCCTCCTCCTCCTTCTCCTCCTCCTCCTCATCCTCCGTCTCCGTCTCCGTCTCCTCCTCCTCCGCCTCCTCCTCCTCTTCCTCCTGTTCCCCCAACCCCTTTCCTGTTCATGTTCCTCCTCCTCCTCCTCCTCCTCCTCCTCCTCCTCCTCCTCCTCCCTCTCCTGATTCCCTCCCGTTTTTCTCCCCCAGCGGTTGCGAAAACACATCGGCGGTTGGCTCGGCCTGTGTTCCTCGCCATACGCTTCTTGGAAACCTCATGAAGTTTCAGAGAAACTCTTCGGGGCGTCTGGTCCCCACTTTCCCGAACAACTCTGGCTGTCACCGTTATCAGAAGGGTATTTTTCCAGGGTCGGCGGCACCGGCCGCAAGGCCTTCAAACCATTCACCGCCTAGCTCGCACGCTCGAGTAAAGAACGAGCTGCAAGCGACCAAGCTAATATCAACAGGCTGTGTCAGAATCCTGCACTGCACGGTCCTCGCCACGAGGTCCACTTTGATGCCCGAAAGCGGTGGTCCCAACTGACGTATGAGCCTCTGCAAAGCGCGAAGCGGCAAGGCATCGAAGTTCTGCCCAGCGTTCTGTGGAGTCCCCGCGCGTGGGTTGCCGAGGTCGGCCGGCCTCTGCGCGGCGATCGGCGGCGGGCCCCTTGGTGCCCATGCCTCGTGGGCGCAGCGTGCGACGAGCCACTGCCGCGTGCTGCGCAGTCTCTGGAGCCTGCGTGTCGGGGAACCACGGAACGTGCCACGACTGCCTCCCGGCCCACCAGCGGCTCCTGCAGCGGAAAAACCTGCGCAAGCGCAGAGACATGAAGACACGAGCGCCACCAGCAACGCACCGAGCGAATCGCCTGCTGCCAGGGCACCTGCTGGAGATGGCGAAACAAACTGGGGCTGCCGATCAAACGGATGCTTTGGATCAAGTGTCTTCGCTGGTTGCCCGATTAGTTGGGTCAGCCAGAGAACATGTTGCAGTAGCTGCCACGAGAATCGGACAAGACGCACCCGACGAACAAGCGTTGGCAGATCCTTGATAGTCAACAGATCCTTGAACCTCCACCCGCTGGGCGTGGCTGATCTCGCCCGACGGATTGATCCGATACCTCTTCCTGAAAGTAGATCCCCAAGGACCTCATGGAACGCGCGGTCCTGGTAAGGTGCGTTCGTCTTCGCGGTAGATCCGTCGGCCAACTGATGCGCGGACCGCGCCCCCTTGATGCCTCCGCGTCGGCAATCCTGCCGAATGATGGCGGCCTCGAGAAACAACCTCCTGTCTGCAAGGAAGAGACCCCCCTGTGCCGCGCAATCCCGCAATGAAAGACAATCGGAGACAAAAGCATCACTCCACGCTTCTGCCACTGCCAGCACTCGCGACTAGCTGTCTGGACGCAGACACTCCTGCGCGCACTGACTGCCCGAGTGCCGAAGGTCACATCAGAAGCCTCCGAACAGCTGTGGTCCCAAGGATGCAAAATCCGCGCTGGCTCTTGTGATTCGGCACGTTGTCGAACGTTGCGTCATGCGATGCGATGGCCGCCAACTTCCAACTCGAAGCCTCCACGGAAAATCTCATTGATCTTCCCCGCTCGTCGGATAGAGAACATGCGTCTGTTCGTGTCCTTGCAATACTGCTAGCCTTGATGCCCCGGAAAAGTACCTGACGCAGTAGCCGCACCTACCGATGCATTCGCCCACTCATGCCGCGTAGCGCTCGGTGTTCAGCTGCAGCGCGCAGCTCCTGCTCTTGCTTGGTTCCTTCCCGCGGCAATCGGCAGTCCGTCGCGCAGTCGATGTGTGCGTCTATATCGATAGTGGTGACGCAATCGTGCAAAACCCGTCTGGTGCACTCTGCAGATCACGCCGGTCGCCGGATTCCACCTGCGCCCGCAGCTGCTCGATGATTTGGTCGCCGCGATTCTCTCCCATGTCGGAGGCCACGGGCACGTCGTCGTCAACGCGTAAGCAGAGAAGGTCCAACAACTGGCCAAGGCGCATGAGCTTGAAAGCTGCGGTCTCGAATCGCAGCTGCTCGAAACCAATCTCTTGCAGGATCTGCGCGGCGCGTCTTTGCAATGCCAGCGCCGCATAGTCGGCGCCACAGATGCTCGTTGATTTTCAAGAGGCTTCCCTCCTCAAATTACGGAATGCCGGTGCCCCGAAGACTCTCGGGCATCTCGCTCGGTTGAAGACAGCCCCGGTCCCGTCGCCAGCACAGCAGGCGAATTGCTTACACGCTGCAATCTTGCATGGAAGGTTCGGCATGACAGGCGAGCGCGTCTGCGAACCCCGTCAGAGCTGCAGGTCGCACGTATCCTAGAAACCTTTTTATCAACGATTCGACACTCTGGCTGGAAGTCGGCGTAAGCGTCGATGCTTATATGTCCACGCTGCACGACCCTAGACCTGGAGCGCCCAGTCGATCTGCTAATGACTGCATGGCACTTGTTCCAGGCGCCCCATTCCTTGATCACGGCGGTGGGGTACTTCTCCGAGCGCTGCTTCGCGCAGCTGTCGGTGCGACTCAACTTCTCCCCGGAGTCCATCTCCGCCTACGAAATGCGATCGGCGCGAGCGGCAGAAAAAGCTGTGCGCAGTATCTGGCTGGCTGCATCAACTACGCGAACACTCTTGTCCGTGGATATGACCACCGTGTTCTATCCAATGCGGGCACGGCTCCCATAAGCAAATACTGGGATTACTGTCTCCAGCTTGCCAGAGCGTCTCGCTCCAGTTTCCGCGTTATCTTGAACACGATTCGCTCGTTGGCGATCGCGTTGTCTTTGCCGAGCGCAGCGTTCGCCTTTGCCATCGGACTCTCCGCGAGGATGGCCGCGTGCTGCAGCTTCTGGAACGGGAGGCGGGTCGCCCGGCCCATCGGGTGGCGGCGGTCCTCGCCGCGGCGCCCTTTTCGGAGGTCCCCAACGCGATGGGCCCCGTCTTTGCCTTGCCGATGCGCACAGTCCACCGCGATGTCCGTCGCGTCCATGTCGCGCTCTAAGGGCGCGTCGAAAAGCGCTTACAGGCCGTTGCGAACTAGGCCCCCCCCATGAGGGCCATCGCGCTGCAGTTGGAGATCCGCCGGCATAGTGGCTCACCATGCGGCATGACATATTCCTCGGGAGATGGCGCCGCAACGCGCCTCGCAACTCTGGCCGCAAAAACGGCGTCGCATTGTCCGCGCGACGCCGGCCATAGTCAACTTCCATGCGCCCTCTCCGCTGACGGCTGACCATGCATTGTTTCTGCTTCGCGCGTTGGTGGTGAATTCGCTTTCGCCCCCCGTTTGCCTCGGCTGTTGATGTGGCCCAAGTGATGGTTGAGGCCCTTGTCAGGGTCGCAGTGGTTCTCGCTGCGGGGCGCAAGTTGCATGGCGCAGGTCAGCGGGCCCACGCTGTCCATGAGGGTCGCCGTGCCACTCGCGATCATCAACGAAAATGCGGCCCTCGATCTCGACGAGCGCAGACCTCTGCAGCGCGCCCCCCCACTGGCGCGCCAATTGCGCACCCGTTCGCCGCGCGAAAGCTGCCCTGGCGGACGTCGCGCATTGGATGCTCTTGCTCGTCGCGGGGCTGAGCTGTTGGCGGCCCGGTGGCATGCGATTTCGCGCGCTTCTTCTCATAGCCTAAGAGGAAGCCGCATGAACGACCGCATCGGAGACACATGGAACGCTGACCCTCGCACGCGCCATCGGATTCCAGACGGCGGGATGCACCCTGGTCATCTGGGGCCTCTGAGGGGTCAGGAACTTCCGCTGCCGGCGTTTAACGCGAGCCGTCTTTGGGCGCGTAGAGGTAGGGCCTGCTGATAGGGCTGCAAAGGGCAGCCAGCGGCAATCCAGCGGGCCTGTTCCTAAGCCCCGAGGCAAGCGCGCGAGGGCCGCTGACCTCCGCGGGGCCATCTTATTCATCTGCGCAGAGCGCTCGATGATCTTTTTACTTATCGAAATCAGTTTTACTCGCGGGCCATCGGCGATCGAGCGCGGCCGCGGCGCGCCGCGATGCAAAATTCGCGGCGGCGGCGACAGGCAATGATGCGTTCTGCGCGCGCGTTCTCTGGCTAAAATGCAAGAGCGGTCCGCGACTGCAGAATAATTGCCTCGGTCGACGGGGCCCGCGAGGGGGGGGGGCGGCGAGACATCGGGGCAGCGGGTCCTATCATCGCCAGGGCTGCGACAGTTCCGCTCCAGGGCCTGAGATAACCCGACCCGCCCGCAACCATGAATCTACGGGGGCACTCATGTAGAGGCGCGGGTAGACACGCAACTGGCGCGCGCGCAGGAGCACATGCTTCGCGAGTTCCGCGCAAGAGCGGAGAAAAAGCCGTCGCGACCCTGACGGCCATTGGCACGTCATGCCAGCGCGCACCGCGCGGGGCCCGCGCAAGCGAATCGGCAGCTCACCAATCCAAAAGCGCCCAGTCCACGAGAGGGCGCAGGAGCGCTTTGCACATGTACATGGCACGTGGTACATGTCGTGTACATGTGGTGTAAGCGTGGTGTACAAGTGGTGTAACACATGTGCAAAGTTGGCGTAGAAGTGGTGTGCAAGTGGTGTAAAAGTGGCGCAAAAGTGGTGTGCAAGTAATGTAATAGTGCTGTAAGAATGGAGTAAGTGCTTCGGGCTGTTGAATTCGCATCCTCTGGCGCATTCCCTGGCGCGGTTTCCCATCCGCGTGGGCCCCCCAGACTATAATCCCAGGCGGCCCCCCCCGGCATTCCCGGGGGCGCGGGCGGAATCTCACGGAGGCCCTGGCGCGCGCGAAGTCCTGCCGGTGAACGTGTAATGCGGTAAGAGTGCGGTGCGAAAAGTTGGGTGCAAGTGGCGCGGCAGTTTGTAAAAGTGGTGCGAAAGTGGCGTGCGAGTGGTGTGCAATTGGTGAAAGTGGTATGCAAGCTGTCCGGCAGT
This sequence comes from Prorocentrum cordatum, assembly GCA_963575745.1. Lineage (NCBI taxonomy): Eukaryota > Dinophyceae > Prorocentrales > Prorocentraceae > Prorocentrum > Prorocentrum cordatum. The sequence goes on along the minus strand of CAUYUJ010010269.1, from coordinate 53,621 downwards.
TGTGTGAAAATGGTGCGCATGTCGTGGGCATGTTAGGCATGCGTCGAGCCTCTCCGTGTGCTCGAGAAAAGAACCGCAGCTCGTGGCGCGCGGTCGCGGCTCGGAGTTCGGCGAGCGGAGCGGCGCGCGGCGCGGCTCGACGCGGCGCGCGGCGCGCGGCGGCGCGCCGCTTTCCAAATATTCACGGGTTTGCGCGGTCGGTCACCCGCGCGGATCGGCGCGGCGCGACGGGGGAAGCGGCGCGGCGCGGCGGGGCGGCGAGGCGCGTGCCACGGCGCGGCGCAGCCCGCGGACTCGCGAATTGACGCCGTCGCCAACGCGTCGGGTGACGCTCGACGCGGCAGGGAGCGACGCGCGGCGCAGCACGGCGCGCCGCGCTGCGCGCCGCGGCGCGGCCAGCTCGCAGCAGGGCGCCGGCGGGCCAGCGGGTTCGCAAGCTTGTCGGACGCGGCCCCCCATCAGCGGTGCTCCGCGGAGACCCGCGGGCAATCGCTGCTCGAGGAATCGGAGTGCACGCGCGGCCAAGTGCGTCTAGAAATTTCCGATCATCAGGCAGCAACGCACCGCGCCGACGGACTTAACATTGCCTTTCCGGAAAAAAAGGAAATGCTCACGCGCTGCCCTTTGCAGCCTTAACAGGGCCTGGCTTTCAATCATAGCCGCGCATCATCCACTGCGTGGGCGCGTAGCCGGCAGCTGGATCGAGCGCGGCCGCATATCCGCGCGCGCGATGTTTGAGGTTGGGTACGTGGGCGATGTCTATGCCTGGGCACTGGTTGATGTTGCCCCCCTTCGGTAGGCTGGCCACTGGGCGCGCTGGCGGTCTTTGTTGTGAGCCGCGCAGCTCGCGCAGTAATCGCTCTGCAGCTGAGATATCCGCTGGCGCGCCGCTGCCAGCGCGAGCATTCCTTGCCAGGGCTTCGCCTCGTTGTGCACGAGACAACTGAACGTGCAGCTTCTTGATCGCTGCCGCGAATGCCTCTGGTGCTGAATTGCCACGTTTGCCCGGCTTGAGCGCTAGAATCCACGAGGGGCCCTGACCTCGACGAAGTCTGCGGCGATGCTTGCGCGAGAGGCGCCAGGAACTCTGATTGGTCTTCACAGGAGTCTCCGAATCGCACTGTTCCCTCGCGCCCTCAAGGATGGGGTCGGCCAAGTCCGTCGCCCAGACTGCAAGATCCAAAGACTTTCCACCTGGCCCTCGCACTTCGCCGCGTTCGCGATCTCGCGCGATCGGGGCCTCCAACGCGCGCGCCAATGCGGCTGCCAACGAAACGGGCCTCGTCGGCAGTAGACGCGGATCTCCACGATTGTTCTGCAGATTGAAAACGCACTGGTCACGTTGCGCCAGCTTCGGCTCATCCGCGAGTTCGCCCTCGATGATGCTCCGCGCCTGTGAGCGCAACGGGTGCCCCAGAAGCGCGCGTCTTCCGCGGTTCTGTCGACGTCGCGCAAGTAGGGGGGCGGGCCTTGCGCGCGACGGCGCCGGCATCTGGCGCCGCGCCCGCCCCTTACGTGGATGGGGAATGTCGATTGCAAAAATCCCTTCGCACGGAAATGGCGCGCCAATGACGCGCGGGCCCTCCGTCTCCAGCTCGCGCGTCGTAGCCGCCCGCGCGATTGGCCAGAGTAGATCGTCTCCCGCGCGCATGAATCCTTGCACTGCCCTGTCTTAAGCCCCCGACTCTCCGCTAACCAATCGCCGCCGAAGACCGCCATCGCAACCGCCCCACGCGCGCAGGAGGGCGGCCCCTGCTGCGTAGCACGCTCCACGTGGCTTTCAGTTCCCATGTATGATTGGAAACCTGCGCGCCACCTTGCACATTGGTTTGCGAGATATTGTCGTGGCGCTGGCGCCATCCACCTCGTCATCGACCTTCGCGATGGCTAAATTCACCCGGATGCGCGGATTCTCCTGCTCGATTACCCGCGCATCGAAAGTCTCGGCGCTGACGGCGGGCCCTTCGGCCCGTCGAGACTCCTTCGGGATGTCGGCGACGTTGGCGATCGGGGAATTTCTCTCGGAACGCATGGTCGTCGCCGGCAGATCAAATAAATCTCTGAGATCACCCCCGTTACTTTTGACCTATCCAAGGCGTCCATTTTGATGAGGTTTGCAAGCAGGGGCGGGTCCACGCCGGGTAGACGAAGTCAAAAATAGAACCTCTTCCCTGGATTTCACTGGGCATGACATGCGCGCTCTCTGCCTTGCTAGGCGCTGACGCATTGATATCCTTGAACTGCCGAGACGGGCATCTCCAGGCCGGCTAGGTTGAACTGCTCCAGGTGGCTGGCGATGGCGCGATCTCCAGCACGTGGTGCCACTGCCGCTGCATCCAGTGCCACATAGCCTGGGGGTGCCACTGGATTTGCCACCGCGCCGTTGATTAAGTCAAAGTCATTGATCGCTGAAGCCGGGTCAGCCATATTGACCCCCACGAGGTATCCTGCTCGTGCAGCTAGCACGGCCGCAGCGAGGCCAGCACGAGCGAGAAAACCTCATGCGAGTCCTCCTTTGCCTCGTCCCCGTCCTTGTGTTGCTGACCCAGTTTAGGTATCTACTGGGTGGGTGAAAATGCCAAATTGGGTTTCGGGTGAGCATGCGGGCGGTCCCACTCGGAGCTTCGGTGGGGCCCCCTTATGGGGCCACGAAACGCTGTATTGGGTCGGTGAAAATGCCAAGTTGAATGTGTGGGACGCATGCGGGCGGTCCCACTGGGGGCTTCGGTGAAGCTCCCTATGGGGCCACGAAGCGCTGCACTGGGTGGGTGGAAATGCCACATTGGGTGTGTGGGACGCATGCGGGCGGTCCCACTGGGGGCTTCGGTGGACCTCGCTATGGGGCCACGAAGCGCTGTACTGGGTGGGTGAAACGCATGGGGGGGGGGAGGAGGGGGAGGAGGGGGAGGAAGGAAGGAGGGAGGAACGCAGGGAACGTCTCTTCAAAACGAGGACCCAACACCACAGGATGGTAGGGAAACGCCTTCAGCACAAACCAGAAGATGCACGCGCGAAAATCAAACATGCGTGCGCCCAAAAAGGTACCCATGTGCCGTGGAAGCCGGAAGCGAGCTGAGGACGGCCAGAACCAAAAGATGCAAGGGTGCCCTTGCCGAAAGGGCCTATCCTCAACGCCAGTTTTGACGGTAATACGAGCTGCGCTTCGGGACACGTGTGGCTTTAGTTTGAATGTCGAGCACGTGCGAGTCTTGCCCTGTGGGTGGCACGAGCCCGCGCAGCTGCAGCAGGGAAGCTGCGACTTCCAAGCGGCCGGGGAAGCTTTGCCGATGCAGAGGTTCAGTGGCTATCTGGTCGACCGTACGACACATCCGACATCGAGACACCGCTAGGAACACAGTTTGGATTTAGCGTGAGAATGGGGCAGGACGAGAACCACGTATCCTCATCCACCTCTTCGACGTTTACCCCCTCGTAATGCTCCTCGTCCTCGTCGTCGGCCTCCTCAATCCCCTCCCGCTCCTCCTTCTCCTCCTTCTCCTCCTCCTTCTCCTCCTCCTCACAATCCCCCTCCCCCTCCTCATCCTCCCTCCCGTCCTCCTGCTATCCCGTTTCCTGGTCATGGTCCCCCCAATACTCTCCTCCCCTCCTCCCGTCCTCCTGCTCCTCCTTCGCCCCATCTGCCCCGACATCCCCCCCGCAGCCGCGCCGCAAGGAGGCTTCGCGAGGCGGGCCCCGCGTCGCCTGCACCCGCGCCGCTCCCCCTCAGCGACGCCGAAATGCGGTCCCACGCGCCCGCGGCATCCTGGGCCCCTTCCACGTGAGGCGGGGCGGTGGAGAGGGTGGTGACGCAGGGGGGGGCGGAGAGAAGGAAGGGGGGGAAGGGGAGGAGGGGGAGGCCAGGGTGGGGGGAGCATGGATGAGCGGGGGGGCGGGGGAGAGGAGGAAGGACCGTACGTGGACATTCTATTCGAACCCTGTGGCCCAAGATGCTCCCCAGACCCCCCCGAAATGAATATTGATGGCGTGGCGACGGGAGGGGCGTGAGTGGACAGAAATACTCGAACCCCAAAGCACCGCCTTTACTGAGATCACACATTGAAGTCGGGGGCGCAGGGGTGATTTAGAATCTCCCTCGAATGCGCAAGGGTTCGAGTATACTGTCCATCTACTGGATGGGAGGGTACGGGGAAGGGGAAGGGGACGTGGGGGCGGCGCGATGTGGAGACGCGTGTCCAAGCGCAGGCGGTGCGAACTACGCTTCGTGCGCCCTGCTCTTGCGGCTGGAACACACGGCCATGTGGCAGGTTCTGGACAGCCCGGACCCTCAACCCCAAAACATGTGGCCATCTCTTGGGGGCGCTGTTTTTACTTCCGCCGCCTTCCGCCGGCACTCTGCCGCATCGGCCGAGGAAGGGATGACAACTTCCTCGGTCCACGAGAGCGAGGCCATGTCAGGAACGCCTCATTTCTGGGCAAGCGGGCGGGGGGGACTGCCAACAGAACACATACGCGCGACTCGAGCGGCGCGGCGTCACGCCGCGGCCCGGAACGGGTGGCGGCATCGGCGACCAGCCGGAGGGCACAAGACTGACAAGACCCAGGAAGATCGTGTACTAAACGATCCTGGATCAATGGAAAATCAAAGAAAACAAGAGTATTACACACAAAACAACAATTAGCAAACAAACCAAAAAAAGAGTACACAAACTGACCGCCAGCTTGGCTTCTGGGGGAAACAGCCACAAGACGAAACCCGTAAGCCACATACGGCAGTGATTCTGTTGCTTGAGCTGCATATGCACGCTTCCAGGAAACATTGTAAGCAGTGGAAGTGGATGGGTGTTGGTGTGAGCGGGGGTGGTGGTTAGTAGGCCGACAGATCTAGAGATTCTGCACCCCCTGGGAAAGTAACGCAACTGTTTGTTCAGTCTCTTGCCCCCTCCCCCTTGGACCCCCGATCTCAATGCAGTCGGCCACGGCCGACGGCGGAACAATCGAACCGCACGGCGCCCCGCGCGAACGCTGACGTTGAGCTGAGCGGCGTAGGGAGACGGACCGCGCGCGAGAGCTGCACTACTTTGCCAGGGCAGCACAAGTGGTCCAGGGGAGGAGAGGCCGACAACCTGCGGAAAATTTAGAGTGCAAGCCACCGGCCCAGAATTGGCCATCAGCATCGAATCGGTAAGTCTGACGACCAGATCGATCATATATATATATATACATATACATATACATATTCCTCTTCCCCCCTAAAACCGGATCCCCAGAATCTGCAGCTTTGGGACCCTCTGGACGGGCCTCGAAGCGGCCCCCTGGGCCTCGCAGGGCGTTTTGCCAAGCCTTCGCAGCACACCCAGGGCGATCAGGGGGGTCACCAGAGACGTCCCAGAGACCCCCAAGACAGCACAAGAGCGCTCCAAGAAGCCGTCATACCCCGAAAGATCGCTCCAAAACGTACCAAGAGGCCTCCAAGAGCACCCCCAAGAAGGCCCCAAGAGGGAAAAATCATTGATTCTATGTAGGTGTTTGGTGCATTTGGGGTTCTCCTCTTTTCGGCTTCCCGACGCTCCAAGACGGCGGTCTCCTATGCGTCCGAAGCCGCCTGGGAGGCTCTAAAATCGCCCCACAACCATCCGAAAGGGCTTCCAGGCAATCCAGGAGAGCCCCAAAACGGCACAAGAGGGGTCCAAAATGGCCCTAAGAGAGCACCATAGCGGCCTAAGATGGCCCCAAGACACCCTCCGAAGCATTCCAAATCATGACTGGGGCGTTCAGGGAGACCGCGGTTAGAGGCAGGTTGGCCTCAGGAAGCCCCAGAGGCCCCCAGAACACGCCCAGGAGGCCTCCAGAAGGCCTTAAGAAAGCCTGAGAACTTTAGTGAGGCCCCCAGAGGCTCTCCAAGGAGGAGCCGTCGCAAAAAGAGCTGAGGAGGATGGGGAGAATGCCCAGGGTATGGCGAGAATGAAGAAAAATAAGCATGGAGGAAGGACAACGAACATTATTACCACGGCGATTCCAGAAAAGGCAGCAAGGAGTTCTCGCTACATTGTCGGCTTGACCTTGACCTTCCTGCCATTTCCGCCTGCATGCCAAACTTCAAGGACCAAGGTGCATGCCGCGAAGCGCCACTGCAGTCTTGTATTCCTCTTCCTATATTTTTAGAAGCCCGGGCGGGGGGAAAACCCGTCACCCCCCCCCACCCCAAAGCCGGACTCCCGGGATCTGGGGCTTTGGGACCCTCCGGACGGGCCTCGAAGCGGCCCCCCTGGCCTCGCAGGGCGTTTTGCCAAGCCTTCCCAGCACACCTAGGGCGATCAGGGGGGTCATCGGAGACGTCTCAGAGACCCCATGACAGCGCAAGAGCGCTCCAAGAGTGACCGACGTGACCTGAAGATGGCCCAAGAGGCCTCCAGGACGGCCCCAAAGAGGCCTCCAAGAGCACTCCCAAGAGGCAAAGATCATGGATTTTCTATAAGTTTTTGGTGAATTTTGGGGTTCTCCTCCTTTCGGCTTCCCGACGCTCCAAGACGGCGGTCTTCTGGGCGTCGGAAGCCGCCTGGGAGGCTCCAAAATCGCCCCACAACCATCCGAAAGGGCTTCCAGGCAGTCCAAGAGAGCCCCACAACGGCACAACACGGGTCCAAGATGGCCCTCAGAGAGCCCCATGGCGGCCCAAGATGGCCCCAAGACACCCTCCGAAGCATTCCAAATCGTAACCCGGTCGTTCTGGGAGACCGTGGTTGGAGGCAGGGTGGCCCGAGGAAGCCCCCAGAGGCCCCCAGAACACGCCCAGGAGGCCTCCAGAAGGCCTTAAGAAAGCCTGAAACCATTTTTTTAGGCCCCCAGAGGCACTCCCAGGAGGAGCCTCCGCAAAAAAAAAGCTGAGGAGGGTAGGGAGAATGCGCAGGGTATGGCGAACATGAGGAAAAAGAAGCATGGAGGAAGGATACCGAATAGCATTATCATAGCGGCGATGCCGGAAAAGGCAACAAGGAGTTATCGCTAATTTGTCGGCTCGACCTTCCTCCTATTCCGCCTGCATACCAAACTTCAAGGAAAAAGGTGCATGGCGCGAAGCGCCACTGCAGTCTTGTATATATATATATATATATATATATATATATCTTGTCGTCCTTGCAGAATATGAAATGCGATGGGCTTCTCGCCTGCACCAGGGCGCGGTCGCATCTACACGCGTCTACTATGTTTAGAGACGCCTCACAGGGTCGGCGCGTGCGTCAGTCAGGGCCGCACCGGCACGAGGTCGAAACCGAACACGTCGGATCGGGCCGATCGAACCGAAGCGGACCCTGCCGACCCCTGGCTCCGCTCCTCCAGGGGCTCGTGGCTGATCAGGAGCCACTCGCCGCCCTTGGAGCTCGAGGGCGTGGAGGCCCCGAGAAAGACCGCGATGCGACCTGCCCCGCGCCCGCCCTGGCCCGTGCTGCTCCAACGGAGGCAGTGAGGCATTAAGCCGCTCCATGTCGGGGCACTGGACGCCCTGCAGAATGCGAAGCTCATGCTGGAACCATGCCCGTCTCCCCCAGCTGCAACCCACAGTCCACCCACCCGACCTGCCCCTTTGTACTCCTGCGGCCACCGCTGCCCCTGCTCACTCTCCCACTCCCGATCCGTCCTCCGAAGTGGAGTCGGGCGTGCCAGAGATCACAAAAACAGCACACGACTTGCCATCGCTCGGGCGTGAATCTCGCGTGTATGTTTCGGTTTCGTGCTTTTATTTTCCGCACGATGATCCACGATACTCCTCGATGGTCTTCCCCGAGGAAAAGTGCACAGGTCCGAGCGATGCCAAGACGACGTGGATCAAAGCAAACGTGAACGAGTGAATGTGCACAAGCATCCGCGCGCTCCGGCGGGTGCGCCGAATCCAAATGCCCACCGTAAAATGCTGCGCGCATGCGGACGTTGACACGGGTCGCATCAGGCAATCACAGAGTCGCCCAACCTAACAATCCCAACCTAACCTAACACCCAGGCGCTGTCGACACCGTGCCAAAGCTAACCTGACCCAAGCAGGAACATCATTCCGAGACCAGCGCGTCGCCAGAATGCAAGTGTCACGCCCGTGCTGCGCGGGCCGGGCGCGGTGTCACCGAGGTCGGGGCTACGTACGCTAGGTGGGTAGTCCAAGTCAGGGGGGGTGTAAAACACACTGTGAGCGATGATGCCCTTGACTGGGTAAGTTCGCAGGGCTGGCCTGCAGGCCTCGTCCTCCTGCCCGATGCCTCAGGCAAAACAGTTATCCGGGCGAGGGGCCCAAGCATATGCAGGTATGAGTACCGTCGTTGCGAGTATCGCCTTCGGTGGATCTCCTCATGGGGCCACGAAGCGTGCGAAGACTGTGGCGAGACGGGGCAGGGCCGCCATGCGGGTGAGGGGGGGGCCGAAATGGGGCGGCGGTGCCGTGCGAACTCTCCCGGTTTTGCCGAAACGCAGCGGCGGTGCACTCCCAATGCGAAACGTGTGAGAGGTGTGCCGACGTGGCGCGGCGGAGCCAGTGTGCCGAAGTGGCGCGGCGGTGCCACGTGAACCCTCCAATTGTGGCCTTAGGTGGAGCTCGCTATGGGGCCACGAAAAATGTGATGGGTGCCGAAATGGGGCGGCGGTGACATGCGAACCCTGCCACTGAGGCCTCAGGTGGAGATCGCCATGGGGCCACGAAAAGTGTGAGGGGCGTTCCGACATGGGGCAGAGGTGCCATGCGAACCCTTCCACTGGGGCCTTCGGTGGAGCTCGTCATGGGGCAACGAAACGTGTGAGGGGTGTTCCAACATGGGGCGGCGGTGCCATGCGAACCCTCCAACTGGGGCCTCAGGTGGCGCTCGCTATGGGGCCACGGAAAGTGTGAGGTGTGTGCCGGAATGGGGCGGCGGTGCCATGCGAACCCTACCACTGGGGCCCAAGGTGGAGCTCCATTTGGGGCCACGAAATGTGTGAGGGCTGTTCCGAAATGGGGCGGCGGTGCCATGCCAACCCTTCCACTGGGGCCTTCGGTGGAGCTCGCTATGAGGCCAAGAAACGTGTGAGGGGTGTGCCGACATGGGTGCGGTGGGCGCATGCGAACGCCGCAGCCACTGGGGCTTTCGGTGGAGCCCCCCATGGGGCCACGAAAGGCGCGCGGGTTGTGAGGGCAAAGGTGAGGGGAAGGAGTGAGGAGGTGGAGAGGGAGGAGCTGGGAGGAGAGGAGAGGGAAGCAGGGCGCTGTCTCTTTTAAACGAAGGACCCAACACCACAAGATGGTTGAGGAACAATCGCCAAGCTAATACGTGTTGTTGCATCTATGCTAGGCTGAGCAGTGCACGCGCCTGACACCTTCAACGAAAATGCTGTATCCGTTCCAACGCCTGCATACATGCACGTAGTGCATTGTGCCGACGCTCGGGTACACATCAGTATCACTCGCAGAGAGCACATCTACGCACAAAACTGCACACTGCATGTAGCGCAAGCGGGCCCTCTCCTCACAATCTACTGTGCGCCGCAGGATGGAAAGAGTTTGAGCTTTCGATGGGCGAGATCCGTTTGAGCTGTGTTCCGAAACTGACGCGCCGACGCCATTCAAGACCCCCCACTGTGGCCTTTCGTAGAGCACCCTATGGAGCACGATCCGAGCGAGGGGTGTGCCGACAGGGGCGCGCTGAAGCAACAGGAATACTTAGACCGTAAGAGGATGTCCATGTGGAGCACGGTCCGTCAGAGGGGTGTGCCGAATGGGCGCGCCGTCGCCATGCGAGATCCTCCACTGTGCCCGTAGGGGCCGGCAGCCGGCATGGGGGCGCCGACGCCTCAGGAGCGCACTCGCTGGGAACGTGGGTGCAGCCCCTGCGAAGCACAATCATGTGAGAGGGGAATTGAAAAGGGAGCGACGACGTTATAGGAACGCCCCTGTTGGGGCTTCAAGTTGTTGCTCTCTATGGAACACGATCCGCGTGACGGGTGTGCCCAGTGGGCTCGCCAACGTCATAGGAACGCCACCACGGGGGCCGCAGAGCTAAATGCGGAGCAAGTACCGCGCGACCGATGTGCCGACGCCATGGGAGCGCCCGCGCTGAAACTGAAGGTGGGGCTCCCTATTGCCCTGTGGCGCAAGATCCACGCAAGGGATGTGCGGAATGGGGCGGGACGAAATCGTAAGAACGCCCCCACTGGGGCTGTGAACCGTGATCCATGTAAGGAGTGTGCCGAATGAGCGCGCCGACGCTATGGGAGCATCCCCGCTGGGGCTGCAAAGGCTACCCCCTTCTGAGAACGATCCGCGTGAGGGGTGTGCCGAATGAGCGCGCCGACGCTATAGGAACGCCCCCACGGGGGCCGCAGTGGGAGCTCTCTGCTGGGCACGAGTGATGGACGGGCGCCGCCGCTGTGGCCGTATGTCTCCTCATGTCGAGTCTTATCCTGTCTTGTCGTGTCTTGTCAACCTACCTGGGCCCGTCTTGGCGGTGTCTTCGGCCACTTTGGAATCCACCCCACGTCGGCTTCAGAGGCCTAAGTACTGCTACCAGAGGGCTCTGAATGGGCACGGAGCCTTCGAATGAGACCCCCCAGAAGCCAAATCCTCAAGAGAATATGTGGCTTTTCAGTGACGGCTGTCTCCTCACGCTTCAACATCCGATGGGCCTTTCAGGCCCCCAAGATGGCTATGTGTCGGCCCCAAGATGGCAACAAATGGCATGAAGCCTTCCAAGGACGCACACGCGAGGCCCGAATCATTCAAATTATTAAAACGACTTCTGATGACTTTGGTCTTCTCGCCATTTTGCTTCCGATAGGCTTTTCAAACCTCAGAATGGCCCCAGAACCACCCAAGAAGAGCCAGAAGAGAGGGGGGGGGGGGCACAAAGCTGCCAAGACGGCCTCAGGAGCGCCCAACACGCCCAACGAGCGCTCCAGGGGCGTCCCAAGAGGCAATGCGTCGGGCTCCGACCGGGAGTGGGGTTAAGTTGAATTGTCAACGTTGTTACTCAATGTCTTCCAAGACGGCCCCGAGGGGGACCGAAAGGCCCCAGAGGGAGTCCCAAGAGAGAACCAAGAGGGCTCCAAGAGAACCCCCAGAGCTTCCAAACTAGCCCCGAGGGGGGCCGAAATTGTACAAATGATCTTCTCAAAGGCTCCCACATAGAAACATCCGCGACTCGATGCGTGGTTGGTTGACTCCTGGATCTGCTCAGGCTGGTCCCGCGCTTCGGTTCAACGGCTGCCCCCCCTCTTTGTTCCCCTGCTTGCTCCTACACAGCCCTGATCAAGGCAACTCGTCTTGGCATCTTGTTAACGATGGGTTCGCGGGGATACGCGAATCGTCAAGAACTCATCCTCGTCCTGCTCTTCGCTGTCGCGCTGCTGCGCTGGGACGGTGGCAGGGCCTGCCGCAAGCAGATGGATGAGACAGGTATCGTACAAGAAGTCAGGCTTCAATTGTCTAAATTCGTGGGAAGCCCCTCCTCGTGCCCAAAAGTTCGGTCCGCTTGGATGTGATCCTCACCCCAAACCTCTGGTTTTCAAAACCGAACAGGGATGCACAACCCAACGATCCCACCAGCTCTTTGGGCTAAGGTGGTCTGGTCTGCCAAATGCTTCCTGTCCTCTTCCAGAAACCCCTTCTGGGAGGTGTACCTCCCCCACTCCCTGAGCTGTTCCTGGGCGGACCGCGAATCGTTAGAGCCTCCAAAATCGCCCAAGATGGCTCCAAGAGGGCATCCGATGATGGTATCCAAGATGGCCCAAACTATCCGACGATGGTTCAAGGTAGCTTCCGATATACCTCCACGAGGCCCGACGAGGGCCACAAGACGGTTCCGGGTGCTCTCGGAGCCCCCTGAGGACCCCCTGGGAGGCCACAATCCTTCAAACACCATCAATGACTTGTGCCTTCTCGCTGTTTCACTTACGATGCGCGTTTGAGGCATCAAGATGGCCCCAAGATGGCCCAAGAGAGGCCCAAGAGGGCCCAAGAGGCCTCCCAGACGGCCCAAAGGAGTGCCCAAGATCGACCCAACAGCGCCCCAAGACGCGATTGTCATGGGGGGACCCCCCCTTCTTTGATCGATAGCCTCCAAAATAGCTCTCCAAAAGAGTCCCAAGAAGGCGCCACGAGGCGACTTTGAAGGCACTGTCCTCATCCTCGTTGTCCTCCTCCTTCTCTTCCTCGTCATCGTCCCTGACCTCGTCGTGTTCCTCTTCCTTTTGCTCCTATTCCGCGTCATCGTGGTCGTCGTGGTCGTCGCCGTGGTCGTCGTGATCGTCGTGGTCACCGTCGTCGTCATCCTCCTCCTCTTTCCCTCGCCCCCACGCGGGCCCCAGGGATGGCCCGAGGAGGCCATCCAATGCCAGCCCCTTGCTCCCAAAGGTCTCCCTGTTCACCCTGGTTGCCGGCTTTGTTTCACTATGTGGGTGTCTTCGTCTCTTGTCCATGTAACTCTCATGGGCAGAATTTCTGAATGGGCTGGAGGGGATACGCGAGCGTGACGAATTATACCTCCAACATTGTCAGCAGGCAAACAATTGCCCAACAGCCTTCTCCTCCTCATCCGAGGTGAACGAGAGGGAGGGGTAAGTAGTAAAAGGTGGGGTGGGATCTGAAAAACGCTGCGTGCAGCTGGTTATCCTGGCGCCTCGCGGCCCATGTATCAATGAACGCAGATTGCTCGCAGATTGTCGAGAGCATGCCAGAAGATCAGCCTAGCCCTGCAGATTCGGCGCCTGGCGGATGAGCTTGGTCAGAGCCTACAGTGGCAAAAGGTGGAGTCTCATACGGGACTGCTCTTGAACGACTGGTCTGATGCACTCGCGGATTGTGGCGCGGGTGAACTCTTCAGTGGCCTGCTGTACGCACGGAGGAGGACGTGCCCAAAAAGCACATATTCTTACCCGAGATCAGGCAGTCCCTTATCGTATCCACTCACCTGTATCAATGACTGTGACAAGCTACTGGGCCGAAGCGCAGCTGCACGCAGCTACCCACACCTGTCTCATCTCACCTTTCCTTCCACCCATAACTGTTTTTGCCGAAGGCCGCAACCCTGCTTGGCAAAACATCGTCCCAGGCGCTGCACATACCTGATCTGACCAGCCAGGCCTAGGAGCCCGAGCCATTGAATGCGAGTGCAAATCGGGCGCCTCATTGCTCAAAAAGCTCAGTGCGGCCAGTCCCTGGAGGTCAGGCTCACGACATCAATGAACGTTCACGGACGCACTGTAGTGGACGGCAAGTCCCAGAGGGAGGGAGAGGGCGATGGTGTTACAGAAACGAGGCTCGATTCCCTGGCCCGCGCGGCGAGCACGCTGAGGTGGACAGGAGCGGTCCCGCCACCCGCGAATCTACACGGGCCGTTGGAGGGCCAGGCTTCGCCAGCCCCCCGTGGAACGAGCGCCGCCGCGAGCGAGGGCCATGGCAGCGGCGCGAGCGGGAGCCGAGGCAAGGGGCACGGGAGTGCGGTAAGTTCGTGCGGCGTCGACGCCCGCAAAGGTTTTCGACACCGCGTCGATCGTTCAGCCTCGAATCGGTCGCGGCCACGATCGTTCAAGGGTGAACTCCGTCGGGCCCAGCGGCGTTACAGTGTCCCCCTGTGCTTCAGCGTCGCAGAATTCAGCCTTGAGCGCCATCGCCGGCGTCGCCGGCGCGCCGACGCCGCATCGACCCACCGTACACAGGGAGCGGACGCCAGAGAGGCGGCTGCCAAGTAAACAGCGAGCGAGCCCTACGAAATTCATCTCTTGCGAATGCCCAGGACTGTCCGCTCACTGCCGTCGGTGATGACCTTGACTTCTTGCGTCAACCTGACCGCGTCCAACTGTTTCAGATTTGGCAGAGCAGCCAAGATGGCCTCCTTGTATCTAGCCTCATTCTCTGCGTCGCCTATGGTGTGCATTGTGTTCCGCTCCAAGTAGACTGTATGAAGAGAAGTGAGGCAGGCCAGGTTCTGCACTTCGGCCAAGTCCTCCACCTGGCAATCGTTCATCCACAACTCCTGCAGCTTCGTCAGTTCAGGCAGCGATCGAATAGTCTTGATCGCATTCTTAGCGAGGTCGAGCTCCTTGAGCCCTGTCAGGAGCGCCAACTCTTGTGGAAGGTCCGGCAGATTGTTGTGCCCAAGGTAGAGATGGGTGAGGCCCGGACAATTATGGAACAATGCGGGATCCCATGCTTCCAGCCTGTTGTTCTGCATGCTCAGGTGTCGCAGCGCGGGCAGCGACGGCAGTGCCATGGAGACTATCTTGTTCCTGCCGAGCCAGAGCTGCTCCAAATTGGTAAGTTGACCTATCTCGGGCGGGATCTCGCGAATTCTATTGGAGCCCAATTCGAGCATCTGTAGTTTGGGAAAGTGGAAAACGCCCTCAACGTCCGTGATCTTGTTGCTGGACAGGTATAGCCGCTCGAGCTGGTCGAAGCAGCAGCTCCCCAGGGGCTCCGCCGTCCTGATCTTGTTGAAGGACAAGTCCAGAGTTGTGAGCTTGGTCAGGTGTTGGATGTTCTGGATCCTCTTCACCAGATTCTGGTACAGCTCCAGGTGCTCAAGATTGACATTCGAGTCCAGGTTCTCGATGACCTCTATGCAGTTCGCAATCAGGACCAGCTTCTTCAACCTCTCGGCGGCGAGCCCCGGGGGGGAAGTGAGAAGGAGAAGGCCTTCTCAGAAGGCTCGGAAGTCCCCCGGCCCTCTCATAAATTGTCTACGCCTTCCCCGAAGGCGCAGAAAACTTCTCGGAAGGCCGGGGGGCTTCTGAGAAGCCCCGCCGCCTTCTGAGAGGGCCTTCTCCTTCTCGCTGCCCCCCTCGCTCGCCGCCGAACCTCGGGCCGGCGGCCTCGAGGTTCTCCAGCTTCTTGATGCGGGTGCACTGGAAGTGTATCCGCCACCGCGCTCCGGAAGAGCGGAAGACGTGCGCGCGCGGATGCCCCACGAGTGTGCGAGGCGGAGATGTTCGCCCACACCCCACGCGGGGGGGAAGCATGTCCTGGGGCCCCCGTGGGCGGTGGACGTGGAAATATGTCAGGCCCCCGGGGAGGCCCGATGACGTCCATAGCCACTGCCTGCCACGGCCCAGGAGGGCAGACGTCTTGAGCGGCGGCTGCGGACGAGTCCCAGCCTCGGAGGACGGGCGCTACACACCCGCAGAGGCCCCAGACGAGGCCCCCCACAGGAGGCATCGCAGAGGCCGTGCAGCGCTGCGTCAGGCAGCAGTTCCTGGGAGGTCTTGGGTGCAGCTAAGACATAACACATAGTCAACACATCTTAAACATAGTCAGACAAAAACAAAGAATCGTCCCCGTACGATTTTCGACTATTCTGGAATATTGCACCTGTAGAAGGACATGCCCGACTTAATACTAGACCCGGGGGAGCGATGAACTCAGATGAAGCGAGATAAAGCCCCATGTCAAGCTAGATGGCCAGATCAGATCAGATCAGGACGCATTTTTCCACCGAGTGTAAGGCTCATCCTCCCAGGGGCTGCAGCCTAGGCTACAGCCGCGTCAGGCTGCAGCCATGAGCTACGGAGCGGGGCGAGTTGAGATGACGGCAATTCGAAAAATCTGTCCACGGAGCCCTCCCCCGGGGTCCAGGACGGCGGACCCGGCGCGGACCCCTCCCGGGGTTCCAAGACCTCCCGCAGGGCACCGTCACCAGGCCCGAGCACAGCACTCGGGCCCCACGGCGGGCGCGGGGAGGGGAGGGAGGGGAGGGCGGGGAGGGGAGGGAGGGGAGGGCGGGGCCAGAAGGGAGGGCTGGGAGGGGAGGGAGGGGAGGGCGGGGCCAGAAGGGGAGGGAGGCAAAGGGGGGGAGAGAGGCCCCCCCTTGCCGAGGCGCCCGCCAGCACCCCTGACGGACAAGACCGAGCGCAGCTTCGGCAGTGCCAGCGGCCGTTGGCCCATCGAGCACCGTGGGCCAGGAGACAGGCCTTCACTGGTCCACGGGTTGGGGCTGTCCGCAGTGCCACGGGCCCTTTGCCACCCCTCTCTTCCCTGGCAACTCGGCTCCTTGACCTCTGCGAGCCTCCGTTCACGAGACGGCGAAATGTCGACGGAAAGGAAGCCTCCTCTCGTCCTCCTCCTCCTCCTCCTCCTCCTCCTCCTCCTCCTCCTCCTCCCCTTTCCCTCCTCCTCCCCTTTTCCTCCTTAGACCGCAGTCGAGGCGCGGGGCTCCTGGGCTGTCGGTCTAATGTGTCTATGATTTCTCGCGCCGTGGCTCGTTGTCTATGGAGCTTTGGGAGGGGGGGCGAGGGGGGGCAGATGTACGCTATGCGCGGTCGCGCCATCACCTGACATCATACAGGAATCGTACTACCATGAGACATGCTGAAGAAGCATCGAAGGGGCATGGCTAGCCATGGCGAGCCTCGGCTTCGAACATTTTCCCCGACCTGGATCCAAGGAACGGCTGGGAAACCTGAGCCCCTCCTGAGCCCGAAGTAATCCTCATTTCGCCTTCTTCATCCTCTTGTACCCTCCCGCCCATCCGTTTCCATTGCGCTGATTCTTCCAACAGCGGCCGTCCAGGCGGCCCTGAATTTCCAACTCAATAGTCTCGTCCAATGCATGCTCAGAAAAGGGAACTGTGTGCGTTGGAGGAGGACGAGGAGGAGGTGGTAGATCATCAGGAGGATGCGCCGGAGGAAAACGAGGACGACGATGATAGAGGAGGAGAGGTAGGAGGGGCGGGAGGAACGGGCCTTCGAGACGAGAAATCACGGAACTTCCTGAGCGTTGCAGCCGCTGGAAAGGCACCTGTGTGCTAAAACAAATGCTCAAAGTCGGCGGCGTTCGAGGCTGAATGCAAAGCGATACAAATGATATTACAAGCACACTAACAAAATTCTGTGGGGGGGGCAACACACTAACAAGACAGGCAATAACCCCCTGCGGGGGGAACTGCGATAGCAACACTTCCTGCGGGCGGCAATAGCGAGGGGTCAGTGCAGTATCAATACCCAGCTACTGCGCACTACAGTGCATTACACAATACTGCATCTGCGGGAGGTAAAATGCCAAAATCACTCTCCTTCCCTGCGGGCCTGACTTCGGGCCGCTCGACTCGGCCCAGAACGTTGTCTACCCGTGAGCCGTGGCCAACCTTCAGGGCTGGGTCGGGTCGGGTCCGGGAGAGGCCCTGGAGATCCTGGGAGGCCAGCGGCAATGCCAATACTCCCTGCGGGAGGCAATACAGTACCAATACTCGTTGCGCATGGAAGTAGGAACCCAACCTGGAATGTTGCCCAAGACGGGCGCTGGCCAACCTTCCGGGCTTGGTGCTCTTTGCCTCCTTGCCTCGTTGCCTACTCCTCCTCCCCCATCCATAGGGCGAAGAAGGAGGGAGGATGGGAACGCCTGCGCACGAATCAAGACACCCCGACAACAGATATCCTGGCAGAGGACCCGACCAGATGCAGTTGTGAATGCCGCGTTGTGGGTACCGATTCCGGTGGATCCCCCTATGGGGCCGCGGAGCGCGTGAGGGGTGTGCTGTGATAGGGGAGATGGACGCACGCGGTCGCGGCCATTGGGGTCTTCGGTGGAGCTCCCTATGGGACCACGACGCGCTGTACTGGTCGTGGGGGAGAGGGGGCGCATGCGGGCCGCGGTCACTGGGGCCTTCGGCGGAGGGCCACGAAACGCGGTACTGGGTCGCGGCCACTGGGGCTTTCGGTGGGGCTTCCGAAGTGCGTCACGACGCGCTGTACTGGGCGGCGCGGACGCATGCGAACTGCAGTGCCGGGGCCTCGAGACGGCGAGCCCGGCTCGCAAACGAGCACCCAGCTGCGTCCAGCCGTGGCGACGAGGGCCCCCCCCCCCCCTCTAAGGACAACGACCGTTGGCGAAAGATAGAACATAGTCAAAAAATACCCCCAAATGGTCAACAAAAATCATCAAAAATCGTCCCAAAACTATTTTTTGATTATTTTTGAACTTTCCTCCTGTAGAGGGACAGGCCCGACTTGAGGCTGCTGATCTGCTTCCCCCGAGCACGGGTGGCGGAGGCGCCCGGCAGCGCGGACGTATCTCCTCGTCGTCCGGGGAGTACTCGTGGTCGATGCCGATCCGGTAGTACGTCGGCCCGTGGTCCTCCTCCTCCTGTGGCAGCTCGACCCTCGCCCGGCGGCCTGAGGAGGAGGGGCGCTAAATGTGTTGCGCTCGGCCCTGAACTCTCGAGGGTCGAGAAGGGAGGCCTTGGACGCTTTCGGAAAGCGCTGGGCGCTTCTTGTGCCCTTGGGCCCTTGTGCCTCCGGAGGCCTCCCTGGACCTCCGAGGGTCAGGATCCGGGTCGATACTAATAGAACTTACTAGGAGGAGGAGCCCAGCTCCGAGCGTCATTTTTTGTCCCAACGTCGACCCCCAGAGATCTCGACCCATTCCCCAGGATTGGCTCCAAATTCTGAACCGATTTTGACGATCCCAAAGACTGGCGAGGGCCCCCCGAGGCCGAAAACAGAACAATAAAAAACGTAGTGTTCCCAACCATCCTGTAGCTGTGGACCATCGTTTTGAAACAGCAACGCCCCGCGACCTCCTCTTCCTCTGTCCTCCTCCCCCCCCTCCTCTTTCCTCTCCGCATCCACCGTCATCATCATCATCATCATCATCATCATCATCATCATCATCATCATCATCATCATCATCATCATCATCATCATCATCATCATCATCATCCTCATCCTCATCCTCATCATCATCATCATCATCATCATCATCATCATCATCGTCATCATCATCATCATCATCATCATCATCATCATCATCATCATCATCATCATCATCATTAGCATCATCATCATCATCATCAGCAGCATCATCATCATCGTCAGCAGCAGCATCAGCATCATCACCATAATCATGTCATCATATCACAATATCAGCATCATCATAATCGTCACCATCGTTATCATCAGCATCAGCAGCATCACCACCAACAGCATCATGATCATCACCTTCACCATCACATCATCAGCATCAGCATCAGCATCATCATCAGCACCATCAGCATCATCATACTCGTCGTCATTGTCATCATCATCAGCAACATCATCATCAACATCATCACCATCACCATCACCATCCCCATTACAAGCATCATCACCATCGATATCGCCATAGGCATATCCATGCACGTCGCCACCATCATCATCATCATCAGCATCATCATCATCATCATCATCATCAGCAGCATCATCATCAACATCAGCATCGTCATCATCACCATTACCATCAACATCATCAGCAACAGCAGCACCATCAGCATCCACACAAGCGGTTGCCATCAACATCAACAATGCCATCATCAGCAGCATGAGCATCATCAACCTCAGCGGTATCATCGTCTCAGCATCACCATCATCACTGCGTACATTATGATTCGTCACATGACGTAACACACACACACACACATACGCACTTCGCGGCCCCAGAGGGAGATCTACCGAAGGCCCCAGTGGCTGCGTTCACATGCGTACCCGCCGCAAATATCGGCACATCCCTCACACGACTCGTGCCCCCATGGGGAGTTCAACCTAAGACCACAGTGGCTGCGTTCACATGCGCCCCCGCTGCCAATCTCGGCACAGCCATCGCGCGCGTCGTGGCCCTAGAGGGAGCTCCACCTAGGGCCCCTGTGGCTGCGTTCACATGTGTCCCCAGAACAGATTCGGCGCATCCCTCTCACGCTGCCTGGCTCCATGGGGCGCTCCACCAAAGGCCCCAGTGACTCCGAATGCGCACCCACCGCACGTTTCGGCACACCTCTCGAACGTTCAGTGGCCTCATGGGAAACTCCACCTAAGACCCCAATTGCTGCGTTCACATGCGTCCCCGCCGTACATGTCAGCCCACCTCTATACGAGCTCCACCTAAGGCTCCAATGTGCGCTTTCACATGAATCCCCGCCGCGCACCCCTCACGCGCTTCGTGGCCTCAGCGGGAGCTCCACCTAAGAACCTAAGGCCCCTGTGGCTGCGGTCACGTGTGTCCCCAGAGCACATCTCCGCACGCCCCTCACACGTTTCGTGGCTTCATAACCAGCTCCACCAAAGACTCCAGTCGCTGCGTTCACATGCGTCCCGAGCACAGTTCGGCACACACCCCTCACGCGTTTCGTGGCCCCATCGCCCATAGAGGAGATCCACCGAAGGCTCCAGCAGGAGAGATCGCATGCGTCACTGCCTCACATTTCGGCGCACCCCTCAAACGTTTCGTGGCCCCGTGGCGAGCTCCACCGCAGACCTCAGCTGATAGGGGTCGCAAGCAGCCATGCCTCTTATTTCGACACACCCCTCACACGTTTTCTGGCCCTATGGGGAGCTCCACCAGAGACCCCAATGGCCGGGTTGGCATAGCAGCCGCCCCGTCATTTCGGCACAGCCCTCACGCGCTTCGTGGCCAAATATGGAACGCCACCCTAAGCTCCACGAGCGATCCCCGTGCCCCTCCCACTGATCGAATTGCCCTACAGGGGGCTTCTGGTCCGTTCGCCTTCCCCTGTTCACGCTGCCCTGTGCTCCGTCATTTCTGTGGTGCGCTGCCTCTTAGAAGAGGGCCGCGCCCGACGCTAGTCGTAGCTCCCTCGAAGGACGCAAGGCTGCCCTTGGGAAGCTGACCCATCCTTGTTATGGATTTTCACTGTCAGTGCTTCGAACAGTTGGAGGTCTGGGTACCTGCGCAGGGCGGGGACGGGAAGCAGACGGGGGTGGCCTGCCCTGCGCTCGCTCGGGTCCACCACGGGGATGGGCGGCGGCGGGACGCTCTCGTCCTCCTCCACGCCGCTCATCGGCTCCGGCTCGGGGGCCATCGCGGCAGGCTGCCCGGGCCCTGTGCAGCTCGGCCCAAAGAGGTGGGCTCTCCTGCGCCCAGACCTCCAACGTCTTGACGAATTGAACACGGACTTTTTTATTCGGTTTCGGCCTATGTGGGCCCTCGCCAGGCTCCGACCCTGTCAAAAACAAAAACTCGGGATGCAAAGCCGGCCCTGCGAGGAGGGTCGGGACGTCTGGGGACCCCGCACTGAACATGTCAAGACTTCGGATCTCTGGGTGCAACGCGCGCCGGGGAAGCCAGAACTATGGAGTCGCCACTCGAGCCTGAGCAGCCACATGCCACATCAGCGGCGGCGGGCGAGGCACCCTGTGCAGATGCTGCGACGCTGGGGTAAGCTCCTGTTGGAGTCTGGGCTCCTGGGCAGAGGGGCGTTCCATTTGAAGCAGGCCATCGGGGGCAACTCGCATGGTGTTCAAGCCAAGGGGCGCTGGCTGGGGCACAACACCAACGCTTCTCCTGGATAGCAAGGAAGATGAGTATAGTCGGGTGGATGGGACGGACGAGGAGATCTCAACCTCCGAGCTTGCAAAGTTACCGCATCAATGCTCACAGCGTTCTGCATGACTTGAGCAACAAGCAAACGATACAGCATGCATGGGCTTCCTCGGCTATGAGATGATTGGGGCTTTTATGCTGCACGGCGGCGAAACAAGACTGAAAAGACGGCTCAATCCTCATGTTCTCGGCGCCCATTACCTGTTCGGTCAGAGCGTGAATCCAGGGTCGCTGCGAGCCTGTGATCTGACGTGCCCCACGCTCGCAGACTAGCTGCTAGCTGCTAGCTGGACCGTCCGATCTAAACCAACGATCGCAGACTGTGCACCCGCACCGGCGCGCATGTCTTTTTGCAACCGCAAACTCGCCACCCTTTCGGCTCGCATCCGTGCGACTCTCGAACACCGTGGCCGACGTCCGCCGCCACAGCGGGTCCACGAGGGCGGCAGGGAGGGAACGGAGGAACGGAGGGGAGGGAGGGAGGGAGGAAAAAGCAGGGGAGGGAGGAGGGACAGGAGGAACAGGAGGGGAGGCAGGGGGAGGAGGGGAGGGAGGAGGGAAAGAGGGGAAGGAGGAGGAGGAGGAACAGGAGGAGGAGGGAAGAGGAGGAGGAGGAGGGAAGAGGAGGAAAGGAGGAAGGAGGAGGAGGAGGAGGAGGAGGAGGAGGAGGAGGAGGAGGAGGAGGAGGAGGAGGAGGAGGCCAGGAGGGAGCAAGGAAAAAGGAGGAGGGGGAGGAAGGGCGGGAGGAGCACGGCCCGGGGCGCTGTGGGGAGATCCCATGCGGCCGGAGCGGCCACTTGCGTGGCGCAAGAAAGCACAACGGACAACGGCAGCCCTCCACGGAAGGGAGAGGAAGAGAGAAGACGACAAGCCACAGCGGGGTGGCGCACATCCTGATAGAAGAAATCGCCCCCAGTTCGACCAGCGAAAGCGGAAACCGCAAGAGAGGGAGATGGCGAGAAAGAGAGAGAGAGAGAACAAACAAAAGAAAGGGAGCGAGAAAAGCAGCAGAACGGAATGGACGCAAGATCTCAGCGCAAGGCTCCGATGGAGGGCCAGACCAGGGAGGACGGGCTGCGACAATCGAGTGGACGGCCGAGAAACAGAGGCGACCGCGCAGGCAGCTGTCGCCCAAGGCATGCGGCCCGGCGCGCAGCCGAGTCCAAGCGCGCAGGGCATGGCACGTGGGGCAGGGAGCGTGAGCGTGCGGGGCTGCCTGGAAGAGGCATGCAAAGCAAAACAGCGTGAAGCACGTAACATGCAAGAGAGGAGACGGAGGAGACGGAGACGGAGACGGAGGAGGAGGAGGAGGAGGAGGAGGAAAGAGGGGGGGGCAACTGCTCGTACGCGCCCTGCGTCCTGGTGCAGGAGGGCCGTCCACAGCAGTGCGCAAATACCCGGCCATCAGCACAGAGTAGAAACCGGGCCTGGAGCTCCGAATTACTAGATTCGGGGGGGGGGGGAGCGAGGACGAGCCAGGCAGAAGAGGTAGAAAGCTGCCCGGCGATCCGCCTCTGGGAGGCGAGAGCGGGAGGAGAGAGACGAGAGATGGGGCTGCGCTCGATTCTCTCCAGCTGATGTCCAGAAGTATCCTGCCAGACCACGCGCTCTTCAGCAGGACAGGGAAAGTCCGCCGATCCGGCGTGTGAGTTTCAAGGAGTCTCAGCTACAGCCTCGAGGCTGAGCTTCAGCCTCTGGGGGGGTCGCCGGGGTGGCTCTGCCGGGGAAGGGGGGGTGGGGGGGGGGGGGGGGGTGCGAGTTTCCGGCGAACCCCGGGGCCGCTCCGGGGGAGTGGAAGATAGGGGGGGGGGGGGCGCCATGCTCCGCTTTTTCCGGCGCTTTGGAGGAGGGGGGGGGCCCAAGAGACCCCCAAGGGGTTCCAAGAGGGCCCCGAGTCGCCGAAAAATCGCTCCAAGACGCCCGAGATGGCCTCCAGACGGCCCAAGGTGTCTCCAAGACGCCCCAAGAAGCTTCCAAGAGGCCTCCCAAGAGGGCCCCAAGAGGCCAGAATCGTTGATTTTCATTGGTTTTTTCAGGGTTTTTAGCGTTCTTGCCTTTTCGGGCGTCCGACGCTCGAAGACGGCCCAAGAGGCCCCCAAGTCCGTCCCAAGACGGCCCACGATGCTTCCAACACGGCCCAAGAGAGCCCCAAGACGGCCCAAGAGGGCCCCAAGACGGCCCAAGAGGGCCTCTGGACAGCCCAAGAAGGCCCCAAGAGAGCCCCAAGAGGGGCCCAAGAGGGGGACCACGAACCGAAAGAACCGAGCTTTCCGCCCCAAGAGGCCCCCAGGAGGCCCCAAGAGACCCCCAAGGGGCCCCAAGAAGCCCACAAGAGGCCCAAAAGAGGTTCCAAGAGGCCCCAAAACAGCTCCCCAGAGGCCTCCAGACTGCCTCCGGCAGGCCCCCGGTTTCTTCCGCGGCACCGCCCAGGGCGCCACCGGCAGGATGTCCTCCGTCTCATCGTTTTCCTTCAAGTTATCGCCTCTTCCTCATTCTCCTCCTCCTCCTCTGCGACCTCACTCCTATCCCTCAACGATCGCGTCACCGAGTGCCTCTTCTTTGAAACATCCTCGCTCTTCAAACGCACATCCATACACACATGCATACATACCTACATTTAAACACATTTGCATACATAGAAAAACAATCTTCCAGACATACATACTTACATTCACACACATACACACATATTATCATACACACATACAAACATACATACAAACTAAATACATACATACGCGCACAAGCATACATACATACATACGTACCTACACACAGGCACACATGATCAATGCATGCATACATGCATGCACGCGTACATACACACACATATATCGTGAAACTCACCGCGTGCTCGAAACTTGAGAGAGACCGCGGGAAGTCGAGAGAAGCCGCGGAACGAGGCCTCTACTACTACTACCACTACTACCACAACCACTACTACTACTACTACTACTACTACTACTACTACTACTACTACTACTGCTACTACTACTACTACTACTACTAATACTACTACTAGTACTACAGGAGCGTTTCCCAACTAGTATGTGTGTGTGGGTGATGCTGTGTGCGCATGTCTGCGGCGCAGGTTAAGTGGTGTGACTGTGTGTGTGCGTTTGAGTGTGCGCCCATAATTTCTGCGTCTGGAGAATAACCCCGAGCGACCCGGATCGGCGGCACTGGCCGAAGGCCACTACAATAACACCAAGAAAACGGTCGGGCGATTGCTTTCGTAGAGCACCCTCTTGCAGGGCGGCCTGCCCGCCCTCCAGACGGCCAGCGCCGCACGGCCCCGCCACAGCTACCAGGCCCGGTCGTAACGCGCAGGCACTCCGCCAGCGGGGCCGCGGGAAGAGGTCTGACCTGCCTGGCTCGCTCAAGCGCGCTCGGCCTAACCATGCCCACGGTACCACCAGCCTGCCCTCGCAGACTCGGGGGGAGGGAGCACGAGGAGGCCGCGCTGTGATGTACGATGCCACCTCAGTGCAGGCTGCATAGAGATCGCTTCTTACAGGGTCGGGCGATAGCTAACCCAGGCTGTCGGGCCCCGACCCTCCAGATAAACTAGCCTTGGAGGGCGCGACCTTTGCTGGTGACGTCCACCGGCCGTGCACGTGGTGCGTGCGTGCCCCTGCGCGCGCGTGTGCACAGGCCGATGGCGTATAGATCCCCATGTGGCACGAACTGCCCACTACAAACCTTCGCAGCATCGACCGGCACACCTGAAGAAGCCAACAGATACCGACACCGCTACGCCCCGGCCCTCTCCCCGTCGCGTTCTGACCACAGCTCCGAAGCGAGTCCAGCGGCGGCGGCGAGTGCCTCCCAGGCGGCTCCAAAAGGCGAAAACGAGGCACGGGTGGCGGGGTCGGTTCCACTGCATCTTCTGGACGCCACCACCCCGCCCCAGAAGGACGGAGGGAACCGCGAAGACAACTCACGGAACGCACCTACACAGCGCTGGTAGCATCTGCAGCTCCGGGAGGCAGCTGCCCAGAGGCCGCCGACCAAGCCGCTTCGAATTGCCTTGGGCGCCACAGACACATAGTGTATCACATCGCGGTATCGGAACACTTCTCACGCTCTGGGCAATTGTCCTCCCTAATCCCCATTATCCACCATACCCTCCTTGTCCACTCTCCCTTATCGTCACCTCTCCTCCAATTCCAATCCTCATCTGTCACATCCTTTTCTTCCGCGTTCTAATCTGGATGGTAATTCGCCTCATCCTATTTCTTCCGCGTTCTAGTCTGGATGGTAATTCGCCTCATCCTATTCTCCCTCCTCCGCACCCCTTCTTATCCTTCGCCTTCTCACGCGAGGTTTCCCCATCCCACCGCTGCATGAGGAAGTCGTCACAACAGGATCTTGCGCGTTGAGCCACGCGAGAAAGTCCACTATCGGCGCGTCAATCGACCCTTTCGGACTTCTGTCCAGAGATGCTAAAATCTGGAGATTGCTTTTCGAGCGAGGGCTAAAACATCACAAAGATCAAGCAAATCCAACTCGACCTCATCTTGATGGTTCTGGTCGCCCACACTGGCCTCGTCGCCCACATGGTACGTCTGTGTGTTCACCCTTTCCTGATTCGATACCTCCGTGTGGGACCAATCGCCCAGGAAATGGCGGTGCGTAGGTGAAAACATGTGGATTGCATTACTTTCGAATTATGTGCTACCCCTGGCTTGCTAGCTTGCCGAGGTAGTGTCCCACAAGGGGCAAAAGAATGCAACTGCAATATCCCGGCATCCCCTCTTCTGGCCCCACCCCCACGATCTTCCCATATCAACTACTCCTCTTTACTGCCAAACAGGTGGAGACAACTACGGTATTGGCCCCCCCCCTTCCGTACTAACCGTTTGCAACTGCACGCGGCCAAAATCCGAAATGCGAATTCCAATTCCACAAGCGGGCATGGTGCTGAACGCCGAGAATGACAGAGCGAATGCGCTGCGTCGCGTACCTGAGCCGCTGTCCATTTGGATCGGCACACTTCGCAACCTCATTGAAGACCCCTTGATACCGTGGAACCCACATGCTGTCGTCGAAGAGCCGAGTATATGTTCGACTGCGAAGGTGGCTTTCATTATGCGAATACAATGTTAAAAGAAGCCTGCCGCCAGCGAGAAGAGTGCCGGCGACGGCGGCGGCGGCGGCGACGACGACGACGACGACGACGAGGACGACGACGACGACGAGGACGAGGACGACGACGACGGCGACGGCGACGGCGACGGCGACGGCGACTGAGACCGCGCGACGGCGATGACGACGAAGACCGCGCGGCGACGACCACGGCGACGGAGTCCGCGCGGTGGCGACATCGACGGAGGCCGCGACGACCACGTCCAAGCAAGGGGGCACAACAAGATACCGATAACCGCTAGTCCACGGACCTTTCCCGGGGCACGCTCTGACCAGTATCGAGGATGAGCAGGCCGTGGCGACGAGGGCTCTCCAGGACGAGCAGTGGTATCGGTATCGCTTCTTCCCCTGGAGAGGAGACGCAGCCTTGGCCCCAGCAGCAGCGGGCCGAGAGGGCCTGCAAGGGCGGCAGCACGCAACGACCACGTCACAAATTACGGCCCGCAAGTGCGGAAGGAGGGAGGAAGAGGAGGAGGAGGAGCAGGAGGACAAGGAAGTCCGGGCGAAGAAGGGCGTCCTGCCGCTTCCGCAGCTGGAACTCCCGGACGGCCGCCGGCGCCGGGCCCCCCGCTGCCCCGCCGGGGCCGCCTGATGCTCAGGCACTCCTCCTCCTCCTCCTCCTTCTCCTCCTTCTCCTCCACTTCCTCCAATCCTTTTCCTCATGAGTAACTTCTCCCTGTCGCACCCAGAGGCAGGTTTTTAGGGCGGGCCGGGCGTTTCGCCTGAGACGTCCTCACCGTTTATAATCCTGAAGCTTGAACATTGGCAACAGTTTCATGCATGGAGGGTGGGTGGTTTTCAAAATGTGGCTCTCGCCTTCGCGCCGCGCACATTCGTTTTTTTTAAGCAACTGTTTCACGGATTGAAGGCGACCCGTTTTCAAAATGTTGCTCTCGCCTTAGCGCCGCGCACATTCGTTTAAAACCAATTGTAAGTGTTTCACAGGTTGAGGGCGGGTGGGGTTTTCAAAATATGTCTCTCGCCTAAGCGCCGCGCGCATTCGTCTAAGAAAATGCAAGAGTTTCACGGATTGAGGGCGGGTGGTTGTTCAACATGTGGCTCTCGCATTAGCGCCGCGCATAGATGTTTTTGTTTGGACTGTCAGAGTTTCACGGATTCAGGGCGGTCCCTTTTCAAAGAGTGGCTCCCGCCTTAGCGCCGCGCACATTCGTTTTTGTAATATTTACAAGAATTTCACGGATTCCCATTATCAAACTATCAGAAATAATGTTTTGGAAGGATTCCGGATTTTGCAGGTGCAACAGTTCAGTTGATGTCAGGTGATGAGGTCATAAGAATGCCAGTCTATCACGATTCTGGATCGTCAGTACAGAAGAGAGGCCACCTGGGTGCACAAGCCGTACCAGGGATGCGCCTGACTTCCCAACGGGACACATGGTAGGCTCTGGCCGATGGGTCGATCTGATGCTCTTCCATCATATTGTCGACGTCAAGCTCGTTATGGCTGCTCTCGGCCGAGGAACTGATGACCTCCGCTGGTGGCTCGGCGCATTCACCGAGTGAAACATGCTGACTGACCACGCGCATCCACGGGGTGAGGTGCCGCTTGGGGGCGCTGGTGGACCCATTATGGAGGTTGGGCAGTGACGGCATGGCCATGGCGACGACGGTCGCGATTGGCGCGGCAACGATGTTGGCAATGACGATGTGACCAACCCTTAATCCGATGCACCCCCCGAGGTGACTCAGTGAGATTATGGAGGCTGGGTTCGCCTGGGCCGTGTGAGCTTGCGGCCCGCGTGACCTGCCGCGGCCGCTTTCGCTTGGATTCCTCGCGGTGGCTGGCGGCGCGCTTGCGTCCTGCCTTCCCTGGGGGCCCGCTCCGGCGTGGCCCCCTGTCGGCCGCACTGGCCAGTGCTTTGGCGGTCGTGGTCTGTCGTGGTGATGGGTCCGCGCCTCGCGCTCCCCATCCCACCCCCAATCTGCCTTCGCGTCCCTCCTCGCTCCTCTCCCCTCGCGCAGGTCGGGCGGACAGGTGGCAAGAGTAGTCTGACTACAGCACCCCGCCCCGCCCCAGAATGGCGGACGGCCCCTGCCCATTCCGTCGCTGTGCGCGCCCCTCCCTCCCCTCCTCCTTCACTTCCTCCCTCCCTCCCGACCCCGCCCACCATCCCCTCCTCCGGCCCCCCCTGCCCCCTTTTCCTCCTTCTCCTCGTCCATCCTCCTCCTCCCCCCAATCCCCTCTCTGACCCCTCTGACCTCTCTGACCCCCCTCGTCGCCACGCTTCACGCCCTCCCTCCCTCCCTCCCTCCCTCTCTCCCCGTCCCCTCCCCTCCCCTCCTCTCCCCTCTGGAAAGACACCGCTGCTGCTAACAGGGGAAACGTCTGCCCCTGACTCCACCTTCGTGGGGGTGTTCGACTGGACCAACAATTTGGGGCCCAACTCGGGGACTTACAATAAGGGGGGACTTACAATAAGGGTTGCGTCCGAATAGCTCCCCGAGGGTGTACTCCCGAGCCCCCCTTCTTCTCTGAGAAGCTTTTTTCTGTTTCTTTTTTGTTTTTTTCAAAAGCCATGCAGCACAAAGTCTCAGGACGCCGCTGTGGTGTCCTGCCTACGCCGCCGTTGAGCCGAAGGGCCAACAAACTCTATTAATCGATGTGGTCGGACAAAAAGTCGGGTCTGCTGGCCGCCGGGTCAGAAGCTTTCCAGATGAGCTCCGACAGCGGGACAGTTTCCCTCCCTGGCGCCAGGAGGAACTGCGGCAGGTCCTCCCCCTGGGAGTCCTGATGCAGGTGCGTGCCGAAATTCCACTCCTGAGACTTGCCCCAGTTGGATCTGAACCGCTTGACCTGCAGCTCGATGGCCTGCCGCAACTGCTCCACGTCGCCCCTGTCGCCGCACAGCTGCTCCTTGGCCTGCGTCTTGCTCCTCGTCCACCCCTGCGACACTGACCGCGGCATGAAGCCAGACGAATAGAGGACCAGACATGCTTGTCCAGCACTGATCTCGTGCACCTCCGGGGACGCGGTGTACGTCTCCAGCGCCATCTGCAGCTGTCCGTTCACCGGGTCCCAGTCGACCGCCTCGAATGGCTTCTCAGCGTCCCTGCCAAATGGGTCCACTCGGCCGAAGCGCGGCTTGACCAGCCGCAAGTAGCCGCAGCTAACGACGGCAACCACCTGCGAGTCCTTCGGCAGGCCGGGCTCACCGCCCTCCAGCTTGCGCTGGAACTTGCCGACGTAAAACGTGTAACCGAAGTCCTTCGAGGGCCTGGGCGCCAGCAGGGGTTTCAGGAAGCTGCCCACGTCCAAAGACACCTCGACGGCCGCGGTGGCGTGCACCCGCAGCCGCCCGCCGGCGCCCTCCGCCTCGAAGGAAACTCCCGAGGACAGCAGCGGAATCCACTCGCTGAGGCTGATTTTCGGGGCGGCCTCGGTAGGCCTCGCCAGCGCCGGCGGCACTGGCCCGTCCAGCGCCGTGTCGGTGCCCTTCCGGGGTCTGGAAGACATCGGCTCCTCCACGAGGCCCTCGGCCTTTGGCGGGGTCTGCTTCAAGGTCATGCCCTCGTCTCCGAAGTCGGAGGTCTTCGCGATCACGAGGTCGCCGCTGGGCGTCAGCTTGGCGTTCGAGCCCGGCCAATTCGCCTCCCAGTTGGGCTGGAAGGACGGGGGCAGCTTGATGCCGAGGTCGCGCACCCTGCCGCCAAGCTTCCAGACCTTGCCCTCCGACGCGTTCGCGGTGGCCTGGACCCTCACGTTCTGAAGCTGCACGGTGTCGATCCCCAATTCGCCGTCAGCGAGATGAAGACCACTCCAGCCGATAACCGTGTCGGGCGTGCCATCCTTCGGCTTCGCCAGCGTTTGGCCACCGCCACCTCCCGCCGCCAAGGCGTTGAAGAAGCCGCTGGGGATCCTCGCGTCCTCGTCCGCCCGGAGCTCGGCCCGCACGAGGCCCTGGTCCGCGGAGGCGGCCCAGCCGACGTGGCCGCTCCCCTGCAGCTTGAGGCCCTCGAAGGCCGTCGTGCCGCCTTCCGAGCCCTCCAGGAATGGCTGCAGAGTCTTGATCGTGTTCTCGGAGAACTCCTTCGTTGCCTTCATGATATCTTCCTCGATCTTCGTCTTGTTGAACTCTTGATCGTAGTCTGTGAAGTCCACGCCGTACCTGCCGAGGACGGCGGCGAGGGTGTCCTTGTTATTCTCCCACAGCTCCTCCAGGTTGTGCCGGGCCAGGAGACTCTTGATCTTCCGCTCCGCCACCTCCGCGGGCTCATAATAGTCGATCAGGAACCCCAGCACCTTGTCGGGCACCGCGTCGAGGTCGAACTTCGCAGTCACATTCAGCTGCAAGGGGGAGTTCACGTCTGCCTGGCTACCGGAGACCGACGCTGTCATGTCCGTCCACACGTCCTGGTAGTTGAGCTTTGCGCAGGCCGCCGCAAATATCCCTGACACGATGCTGTTGACCTGCTCCCAGATCTTGTCCAGGATGAGGTCGTTGATGTAGTTCCTCTCACCCTTGTTCGAGGCGTAATTCTTGATCAGCTTCTCCAGGATCCACTGATTCTCGATTTGCAGCTTGAAGGGGACGGTCTGCCTGTCTGTGATCTCGACTTCATACTTCCCAGATTCGGCATTGTAGGAAGCTACGCCTTCGGCCCGGAGCTTCATGTACAGGCTGCCCTGCTGCCCGTTGTTCAACGCTTCCCTGTCGGCGACCCAGCTCGTGCCCCAGTCCATCCAGGAGTTGCGCATCAGCACGTCCGTGCCGTTAAGCCAGAAGTCCACGCTGGCGACATTGTCATAGACCGTCCCGCCAGCGGTGATGGAGTCATCGCCTGTGACGGACAGGATGAACTTGTCCGAGTCCTTGCTCCTTGACAATTCGACCCTCAGCGACACGTGCTTCAGCAAAAACTCGTTGACAGAGATGTAGACGTCGTCGGTGGTAGAATCCTCCCTCACGCCGAGCACCTGGCGGATGGAGTGCTCTGGCCTCAGCGGCCTCACCAAATCCAGGTCGTCCTGGCGCAGGCAGGTGAGTCTGTCCGAGTTCTGTGTCAGCTCAGGCGCAGGTAAGTCCGATGAGGCCAGGGCGTGGACCGCGGCGCCATGCTCCGCGACGCTCTCGCCGAGGTCGAAGTTGCGCCGGCCGCCCGCGCGCCGCGCGCAGAGCAGCAGGGCCAGGAGGCCCGGGCGGGAGGCCATCCCCCCGAAGCCTGTAGTGAACAGACAACGACCTAGAGGGCCGGCTAAGAGGGCAAGGCCCTTGAGCCGACGCTGCTTGAGCCAAAATGGCTACGGATTCTTCTCTGAGAAGCTTGAGTCTTCTTGGATAAGTCGGGGGCCGGGGGCGAGACACCGCCTGCGAACTGCTACTCCCTGGGCCAGCGCTCTGGCCAGCGCTCTGGAGCGAACCCGGCAGCGGCGACGAGGGAAGGGTAAGGATAGATCGGCACCCTCGCCTCACCTGGCCCTGCCGCTCACTCCGCCTCGCCTCCTCACCGCTCAACCGTCCTCCCTCCCCCCCGCGCCCCCCCGCCCCTCCCCGCTCTCCCCCCCGACCTCGCCCCCCCCCCGCCGCCCCCGAGGTGCCTGCGCCCGCGGGGGGCCCGCGCTCCGCCATCGCCCCGCGCGAGCGCGCCGCCGCACGGGCGGGGAGGCGAGAGCAGGCAAAACCTGGGCACGGATCCAGCCAGAACGCAAAAACATACCGCGGGCTCGCGTGAGACGACCCCGCGTGCGGCGGCCTGGGACGCAGAGCGTACAGTCGGGTACTTGCGTAAGTCAAGCTTGGTAGGAGGCGTCGTGGGTCCACAAGGCCTTATGTCCAAGCTCGTATGTGAAGTCAAACTTGGCAAAAAACGTCACACCGCCATTAAAGGCCTGGATTAAAACATCCGGAGCTTACGTCCAGCCCGTTACGGTCGCACACACGGCATTGGTTCCTGACACCGCGGCTTTCGATCAACCATGAACAATCGGCTGTTTCCGAGACGTCAGATCGTTCAACATCGACCGACTCAGGGTCGCCCGCGGCGTTCAGCCTTAAGCGCCCGCCCTGGGGTCGTCGCCAGTCGACACGACGCGAATTTTCCGCAACCAACGTGTGCCCATTTTTCACGCAAAACACCACGGACGGCACAGCCACATCGCGAATCAAAGGGTCGCCATACAAACTAGGAACACTGCACAACACCGTGGCGCAAATCCAACCAGAGCGCAGACATATAACCAATGTGTTTTCGTTTTCTCGCGCGAAACACCACGGACGACACAACCGCGTCGCGAATCAGAGGGTCGCCAGGAACATTAGGAACACTGCCCAAGACGACATGCCATAGGAACGCTCACGCTATGAACAAGACCAACGTGTATCAACGTGACGCCGGTCGGGCGACCACATCAGCGTGCTGCTGTCAAAAAAGGGGCCAGATTTCTGCCCACACAATATGCTCGAGAGTGAATTGTCAACTCCACTGTTTGCGCAACCACCCCATCCACCCGCCCGCAACTTGGCTTGCAAAGCCCATGCGGCCGCGATTGCGATGAGTGCTTGGCGTTGGCTGGTGCATCTCTGCGGCCGCGCAAACCCGCGCATGCTCGCGCGCGAAGCGGCGAGCTAGTTTGGCGCGACCGACTCGGTCGCGGTGGCGGTCACCGCTGGGCACCTCCCAGCGGGCACTTCAGTGCGAGTCGGAGATTTGGGCGGGCGCGCTATCATGGCAACGTCGACAACGGTAGACACGATGATGGTAGCAGCGATGCAGGTGACGATAATGGCGACGACGCCAAGGCCAGTGACGGCGCCGATGCTGATCACGCCGACGACGATGACGGCGTCACCGCGTCGGTGGGGGTTTTGGAAGGAGTTCGACATGCGCGCGCGGCTGACGCGCGAGAGTGACCCGCATGGTGTGATTTAACACGGATCCCGCCCCCCCCCCCCAGAACGCACGCAGGGGCGTTCGAATGATTTCGCCATGCGGCGTAAGAATTTGCAGGAGCGCGAACGCAGGCATTTTTGAAAACTGATGTTGCAGACCCATTTGCCTGTATATGTTTTTGGGGGCACTCGATGTATACGATCTGGAACCCGAAGGTTATGGGAGGATTTCGGCATGCGCGCGCGGCGACGCGCGCGTGTGCACTTCGTCCCGTCTGTTGCGAGGGATTATTGCGACAGCACACGCGCAGGGGCATTCGAACGATTTCGACATGCGCGCGCGAGAGGCACGTTTGGTAGCAGTAGATGAACGTGTTGAAAACAACGGTTGGTTCTCGTAAGGATCTGCAAGAGCGCGAGCGTAGGCTTTCTTTCGAAAACTCTTGTTCCGTAACCATCAGTGTATGTTTTCGGGCACTCGTTTTCGAACCCCCTCACGCAACCAAAGCTGTGTTTCCCAACCATGCTGTGTGAAGTCGTCGCTTTGAAGAGAAAGCGCCCCGCGTCACTCACTCCTTCCTTCCTCCTTTCCATCCTCCCTCCTCCAACCACCATTATCATCAACATCATCATAAGCACTATCACAATAATCATCATCAACATCAGCATCAGCATCAGCATCAGCATCATCATCATCATCATCATCATCATCATCACCATCATCATCATCATCATCATCATCATCATCATCATCATCATCATCATCATCATCATCATCATCATCATCATCATCATCATTATCATCATCATCATTACCATCATAATCGTTATCATTATCATCATTGGCAGCGCCCGCATGGCGGCGCCGCCCCATTTTGGCACACCCCTCCACACGTTTTGTGGCCCCATAATGGTGGCTGTACCTCAGGCCCAGTGGCAGCGTCCGCATGGCGGTCCCGCCCCATGTCGGCACACCATTCACACTCTTTGTGGCCCCGTAAGGAGATCCACCGAAGGCGAGTCTAACAACGACGGTATTCACAACTGCATATGGTTGAGCCAGGCTAATGAAGGATTTCGGCATGGGCGCGCGACGACTCGCGCGTGTGCACTTCGTCCCATTCATTGCAAGGTAGATACTTCTGTCGACTTGTGATTTTTGGTAAACGAGTGTGCGCGCATGGTATTTTTCGCGATGAGGGAAGGCGATACCAGTTTAACTGGGACAGTATGAACTCATATCTGGGATGGACGACTGTGCAGAAAAAAAATCGCAACGAGATACGCGAAGGAGTATTGTCAAGTCCGAGGGAAGAGGGAATAGAGTCTATACTCTTTCAGCTAGAAAGGAGAAGTATGCGAGGCTGGCGACGAGGTGGCGACAGGGCGGCGACGGCGGCAACATAGCCGCCAGACGGACACACCGGCCCAGACGACGGGCGGCGACGAGGCGGCGACGAGGCGGCGACGGGGCGGCGACGGCGGCTACATAGCCGCCAGACCGACACACCAGCCCAGTTCGTTAGAAAATATTGCGAGTCCCCTCAGTGCCAGCACTGTGTTTGGGGAATTGACAGGATGGAGGGGGTGAGGAGCCTGGGGGAGCGCCTCGGAGAAGAAGGAACGCCGAGGGAAGGGAGGGAAGGGGAACGAACGAGATGGATGCCTCTTCCTCACCCTGCCCCGTCCCCTCCCGCGCTCCGCGCCCGCCTCGCGAGATCGTCGCCCTCACCCCTCGTCATGCGGCTGCTCTTACTCGCCCATCTCCGAGCCCACGCGCGCTGGTTTTTTCTTTCGCCGCAAGGTGCACTGGCGCAGCTGTCCGGGCAAAGGCCGCGGCAGAATGAAACACTGGTATGCCAGACAGGGAGGACAGAATGCGATGGCTTCTCGTGCTGCTGGTGATGATCTTGTTAGTCGCCCCATCCAACCACGCCGTCGTTCCCCACGCGGCACTCTCCTCCTCAGCCCCCTCCTTCCTCATCTACTCCGTCCTGACTCTCCTGCGCATCTTCCTCCTCCTCCTCCTCCGCATCCTCTGCCTGCCCATCATCTTCCCAAACCTTACCCCGCCGATGATGATGTCGCTTCTCCTACTCATACCCCTGTTCATCGCCATGGTCGTCCTCCGGAAGTTCTGATCCAT
This sequence comes from Prorocentrum cordatum, assembly GCA_963575745.1. NCBI lineage: Eukaryota > Dinophyceae > Prorocentrales > Prorocentraceae > Prorocentrum > Prorocentrum cordatum. The sequence continues at coordinate 18,205 of CAUYUJ010010269.1, read as the reverse complement.
CTGCACCGGCCAACTCGAGAACACGCGTCAATGCCAATGACCTCGAAGCGCCACCGTGCTGTGCACGTGCTCCCCCTGTTGCGAACCTTGCCAGTTCTCTGCGTGCTGTCGTGTATTAGTCCACCCTGTGAGCAAATCCCTACGCATCCACCTGATGGGGATGAAAAATATGCAGAGGCGCCGATCTTAAGATTCTGCGCTTGTGCATGCAAGGGAGGCGCCACCAGCCGAAGCGCCCCCAGTGCGACTACACTAGCTGTTACTCCATTAAGCTGCAGCTTCAACGCCCAGAAAGAATGGCTCCATGGCTATGCATGGGCAAACACGGCGCATGGCAGGCGCAAGGATGACAGTCACTACGAGACTCAGGCCGCGAAGCAGTAGTATGCCACCTATTCGGCGCCAATTGCAAGGCTGATCGTCATGATGATGGTGCTGATGATGACCAGCTGCAACAGAAGGAGGGTTACGAGTGTGCAGCGTTCCGCGCAATGAACATCGCTGATGGCCAATGGTGCCCTGCCAACTGAATCGACAATACTACCGAGTAGTTCTACCACCGCATGTGCGATCTTGACGATCTTTATCTCCATACCATCCTCTGCTGATGCTCCTCGCTATCATTCATGTTTTCTTCCTCCTCCAGCTCTTCCTCCTCCTCCTCCTCCTCCTCCTCCCCAATTGCCCTGATGCTCCTGATACGTCTTCCCCTCCTGCTCGATCTCCAGCAAGACTCGGGCGACCGTCACTTTTTTGTCTGTGTCCAACTCTCGATGTTTCAGCTCATTCTCCACTAGATCCGCTCACCGTGCCGGCGAGCGTACAGCGCGCGGGCGCTGGCCCCGTGAATTAGGAGGGGGAGGCGGACCGGATGCCCAGAAGTTGGCACCAACACCAACACCGGCTGTCGCATCCACCGAGGAAACATGGACCCCACCGACCTCGGCGATGGTGGTGCTCCACCTCCATGCATATGAGGGTAGGTGTTGTTCGGACCTTGGCCCGCCGCAAATCCCGACCCTTCCCCAACGCGAGTTCTCTCATTCAGGCTCCTATTTCTTGCAGGTGCTGTTGCAGGAAGAAGACCCCTCGCAGGTCCGAAGTGATGACAACCTGCCCCCGGATTCTCTCAAGACGCTGGAGGTCTGGGCCCCCCAGAGGGGCGACGAGAAGGGGGAACCTGCTCCAAGGGAGGGGGGGTCATCGACATGGAAGCGGCGATACGTCCCCGGATAGCAAGACCGCGCACTCCTGAGCGAGGTGGGCTCTCGCGCCCAATCGGAGATCAATGGGCGATTGGGGGTCGATGCGTCCCGCCTGAGCCCATCCACCCTGACGTTGCCCGAATCTCGGGGATCTACTGACCCGGGTCAATCCAGACCCGCGTCAGTCAGGCCCTGCAGGATCCTGCACCCAAGCCCCCGGTCCATGCAGCCCCGGCCCTGCAGGATCCTGCAAGATCCGGCGCCCTGGCTGACCCCCGTTTGCAGTGACCCCCGTCCCTTGAGCCCCGACAGTCTCCCCCTCGGATGTGGCCCCGTGGACCCGTCCTGGAGCGCATGGCGTCCTGGTGCTCGTGTGCCAACGTCCAGGCCTTCAGCGAGGAGGTGCCCGGCGAGGGGCGAGCGGCGGGGCTCGGCGGGCGCCGCGAGAGCGTCCCGCCGCACCGCCCCCCCCAGGCTCCCCGGGAGGGGAGGCGCGCGAGGGGCGCCCGAGGTTCAGGGCCCCGCGAACGGGGACACCGAGGCCTCAGAACCTTCTTTCTGGAGAGCGCGCCCCCCCCCGCACGCCCCCTGGGGGGAGGGCAGGGGCACGCGCGGAGTCCGCTACCGCAGAGTCGCCAGCAGGTCGCGGAGGACGTCGGTTGCCCCCGCCGTCGGGTCCACGCCAAGACTCACGGCCAGCCGCTCCACGTCCTGAGGACGTGTGTCTCTGCCTCCTGCTCCCCTCCACCATCGTCCTTCTCCTCCTCCGCCTCGCCTGCAACTCCTCCCCTCCTCCTCCTCCTCCTCCTCCTCCTCCTCCTCCTCCTCCTCCTCCTCCTCCTCCTCCTCCTCCTCCTCCTCCTCCTCCCCCTCCCCCTCCCCCTCCCCCTCCCCCTCCTCCTCCTCCTCCTCTTCCTCCTCCTCTCCTGATTCGGCACTCCTCGTATATACTCCTACTCGGACATATCGCCGGCCGATCGCCTACCAAAGTGGAGCGTTCCACCCGACATGTTCGAAGCAATACAAAATCGGCACTGTTGCTGTCAACGTGGACATGTTGTCGTCCACGTTGAGATATGCGGGGCCCGAGTGTGACGGCGCGCGCGTCCCACGCGAAAGGGCAAACTTTCGTTCACGCTTCGGCGCCGCGCAAATTTCGCCTGAAAACGGCGTTCCCGCCCGGCGCGGCGCATACTTTTCACTCGCCAGTTTTGGGTTGTTACCCTCGCCCACACTGCGTGCGCACACCCGCTCCGGTAAAGGCGAGCCCGCGCGGGCACGGTGCATGATCCGTCCATCGAATCGCATGAATGCGCCAGCGGCCGCGGGCCCGCGCAGCTCGCTAGTGAGAATGGCAATGATATGCCGGCACGGCGCACGCTTCGTTTTCGCCACGTTCATCGGAGGTTTTGCTGTCTCCGCCGCTGCGCGGCCCCAGTCGTATTTCCATTCGCCCCGTCGTCGGACGCGGGGCCGCGCGCGCATTCCGTTTGCGGGGTGGGAACGCGCTGCAAACCCGACGCCAAATTGCGCCGCAATTGGGCGAGAATGGGCGGGACCCGCTGGCTTGCTCGACCTGGCTAATTTGAAACTCGTTCTCTATACGTGTGTACTCCGACTCTGCCCATAAGCCCGACCGATCGCACCCGTCCAAGCACCACCTTCCGATTTGTGTTATAAATCATTGTTATGATCATACGACCACCCTTCGGGTAATAAGGAGGTTCGGGGGGGGGAGGAATCAACGTCTCACTCGATCGGTTTCACTATCGAGCTCACTATCGATCTCACGATCGATCTCGCTCGATCGATCTCACTCGATCGATCTCACAACCGATCTCACTCGATCTATTTCATTCGATCGATCCCACAATCGATCTGACGATCGATCTCACAAACGATCGCACGATCGATCTCACAATCGATTTCACAATCGATATCATTTTCGGTCTCACTATCGTTCTCACTACCGATATCATAATCAATTTCACAATCAACGTCATCATCATCATCATCATCATCATCATCATCATAAACAACATCGTCATCAACGACATCAGCATCATCAACATCACCCTCATCATCGGGACACCATCATCATCACCCCATCACCATCATCATCAACATCATCATCATCATCAGCATCATCATTATCACGACACCATCATCGTCACCATCATCATAAACATCATCAGCCTCGGGCCACCATCATCATCGGACAGATACCACCATCATCATCATTTCATCATCATCATGAACAACATCATCATCGGGACACCATCACGATCATCAGCATCATCATCATCAGCATCGGGACACCATCATCATCGCCATCAAAATCAACATCATCAACATCGCCAACATCATCCTCATCCTCATCATCGAGACGACATCATCATCACCACCATCACCATCATCATCATGATTATCGCAACCTTCATCAACATCATCGACATCATCATCATCATCACCATCATCATCATCATCATCATCATCATCATCCTCACCATCATCATCATCATCATCATCATCATCATCATCATCATCATCATCATCATCATCATCATCATCATCATCGGGACACCGACGGGACACCGGCGGGACACAGGCGGGACACCGCGGGCCACCAGACGCCAGTCCGGAATCATTTGATCCGGGTTCACCTCAGCCGGAGGCGGGACACCGGCGGGACACCGCGGGCCACTGGACGCCGGTCCGGAATCATTTGGTCCGGCCGCGCCTCAGCTGGAGGCGGGACACTGGCGGGACACCGCGGGCCACCAAACGCCGGTCCAGAATCATTTGGTCCGGCCGTGCTTCAACTACAAGAGACTTCCTTCTCGCCCGCCCACGCAGCTTCGCCTCGCCCGCACGCGCGGCACGCACGAACACGAAACCGATATCGATTTCCCGGTAGGGGTGCTCTCCGTTCCCCTTCGATCTCACCCCCTTCACCTCCGACAAAACAATACCTATACGACCACCCTTTCGGTGATAAAGATGTTCGGGGAGGGGAGGAACAAACGTCTCACTCGATCGGTCTCACTATCGAACTCACTATCGATCTCACCATCGGTCTCGCTCGATCGATCTCACTCGATCGATCTCACAATCGATATCACTCGATCTATTTCATTCGATCAATACCACAATCGACCCGACGATCGATCTCACAATCGATCTCACAATCGATCTCACCATCAATCTCAGAATCGATCTCACATTCGGTATCACTATCGATATCACAATCGATATCACAATCGGTCTCACAATCAACGTCATCATTATCATCAGCGACATCATCGTCACCAACGTCATCAACAGCATCACCATCGGGACACCATCATCATCATCACCCCATCACCATCATCATCAACATCCTCATCATCACCATCACCATCATCGGGACACCATCATCGTCACTATCATCATCATATACATCATCAGCACGCTACCATCATCAGCATCATCATCACCATCATCGGACACACCACCATCACCATCATCTGATCATCGTTATCATGAACAACATCGTCAACATCATCATCATCGGGGCACCATCATCATCATCAACAACAGCATCACCATCAAGACCATCATCGGGACGCCATCATCATCGTTACCATCATCATCACCATCATCATCACCGGGACACCACCATCATCATCAACAGTATCACAATCGTCGAGCCACGACCATCAACATAATCATCACCTCAGCATCATTCTCATCATCAACATCATCATCATCGGGACACCATCGTCATCATCATCATCATCAACATCAACATCATCATCCGGGCACCATCTTCATCATCATCTTCATGGGCATCATCTCATCATCATGAACACCATCAGGATCATGGATGTCATCATCATCGGGACGCCATCATCATCAACAACATCAGCACCATCAACCACATCATTATCGGGACACCATCATCATCATCACCATAGCCATTCTGATCATCATCATCATCATCGCCATCACCACCATCATCGGGGCACCATCATCATCATCGCTCTGATCATCATCGGGACACCGTCATCATCATCGGAACACCAGTATCATCATCATCCCATCATCATCATCATGCACAACATCATCCAAATCAGCATCACCGGGACGTCATCATCATCATCAGCAACATCATGATCATCAACATCAGCATCATCGGGACACCATCATCATCGTCACCATCATCAATATCACCACCATCATCATCATCATCGGAACACCACCATCATCAACATCAGCATCATCATGATCGGGCCACCGCCATCAAAATCATCATCACAACCTCATCATCATCCGCATCATTAACATCATCCTCATCATCAACATCATCATCATCATCTTCATCGGGACACCATCATCATCGACACCATCATTATCAACATCATCATTACCAACCTCATCACCATCATCATCGGGACACCATAATCGGCATCATGATCATCTGCATCATCATCATCCTCTTTTTATATCACCATCATCAACATCATCATGATCATCCACATCATTGTCATCATGTTTGGGACACCATCATCATCAACACCAACATCATCATCAACAACATCATATTCGGGATACCATCATCATCACCACCATGGCCATCATCATCATCAACAACATCGTCATCATCATCATCATCGACATCATCAACATCAGCATCATCATCATCATCGGGACACCGACGGGGCACCAGCGGGACACCGCGGGGCACTGGTTGCCGGAACGGGGACTTTTTGGTCCGACCGCGCCTCAGCCAGAGGCGGGCCATTTCTTTCCCGCCCACACAGCTTCGCCTCGCCTGCACGCACGGCACGCACGAACACGAAACCGAAACCGATTTCTCGGTAGGGGGGCTCTCCGTTCCTCTTCGATCTTCCCCCCACCACCTCCGAATTATGAAAAAATATTAATGATACGAAAAATGATGGTAATAATTGTGCTGATAATACTAATAATAATAATAATCGTACTAATAATAATAATGATAATAATAATGGTAATAATAATAAGAATAAGAATACTGCCAATGATAATAATAATCATATAAAAGAGAAGCTCCGGAAAACAAACAAAACACGACCGAATAAACACGTCAACGGCTTACGTCTCCACACGGACATTGCGTCGCCAACGTGGCGCGCATCCCGCGAGCGAGGCCGGAATGCCGCTCCCTCCTCGGCGCCGCGCTTGTGTTTCTAGAGATGTGGTTCCCGCTCGTGCGCGGCGCATATTTTTTCGCCCGCGACTTCGTCGACGCACGTGCGGGGGCGCGCAGATTTCGCCTGAAAGTGGCCCTCCCGCCCTGATGGGGGGCACACCTTCACTCGCCAATATTTGGGGCTCCGCGCTCATGTCGCTTGAAAGTGGCGGGCGTGGCGCATGGCTCGTCCGCAGAATCGCGCAAAGCGCCAGCGGCAGCGGGGCCGCGCGAGAGCGGGCGAAATGCCAACTTCGCCCGAGCGCCACGCAGCTTGTGAGTGAAAGTGGCAGTGCTGTGTCAGCGCGGCACGTGCTTTGTCCTCGCCGCGCTCATCGAAAGTCTGCCGCTCCCGCCCCTGCGCGGCCCGTGTAGCGATCCCTTCGCCACGTCGTGGGACGCGGAGCCGCGCGCGAGCGCCTTCCGCTTGCGAGGTGGGAACGCGTTCCAATCCCAATGCTCGATGGTGCCACTCTTGATTCCTATCCTGTGGGAGGGAGGCTGGGAGGGTACAGGTGGTCCTCTGGCTCGCTCGCGCTCGACCTTGCGAACTTGCACTGGCTCCGCCTCCTCTTCCCGTTGGGCATTGGGCTGTCTCTATTCCGTGAAGCTGGAGATTTGCCCCAATACGTGTTTGTCTGTTCCTCTTTTACGTCTGCATTCGACCCCATCGTCGTATCCCTACCCTCTTCCTCCTCCTCTACCGCTCATCATCATCCATATCCTACCACTCATCCAACTCTTCATCCGTCCCGTTCGTCCTTATCCGCCTCGGCATCCTCCGCCTCCGCATCCGTCCTGGTCAGTCCACTCCCTCTCCACTTCATCTGCACTCGACCAGGTCATTGTCATGCTTCTCCATATCCCTCCTCTTCCTCTCCTCCTCCTCCTCCTCCTCCTCCTCCTCCTCCTCCTCCTCCTCCTCCTCCCCACCCACCTGATCCTAAACATTCCTCCTTTCAATTCGGTCTGATCCTTCTTCTCCTGTTCCCGCCGCATGCCTCCTGCATCCTTCTCCTCCTCCCCAGTCGGTCTGATCCTCCTTGTCATCATCGCCGTCGTCGTCGTCGCGGTGGTCATCCTCCTCCACCCCCTCACCCCCCTCCTCCTTATCCCCCTCCCTCCTCCTTCTCCTTCTCCCCCTCCTCTCCTGACTCGTAACGAGCCTCATCCTACTCATCCCTCCTCCCCCTCCCCATTTGCAATGATCCACCCCATCCCCAGCCTCCCCCCTCCTCTTCAGACTCCTCCTCCTACGCCTCCTCCTCCTCCCAACATCTCATCCTCATCCTGATCCTCATCCCCTCCTTCGCTTCCTTTCCACCGAGCCATCAAACCTGATCCTCACCCTCCGCCTCTTCCTCCTCTTCCTCCTCCTGCTCCTCCTCACCACTGTCCCCCTCCCACTTTGGGGAGGACGAGTAGGAGAAGAGAGGAGCAGGAGCAGGAGAGGACAGGAGGACAGGGAGCAAGAGGGAGCCTGGAGACGAGGGAGGAGGGGAGGATCGCCAGAAACAGACCACCAGCCTTAGCGCTTCGACCCTCCTGGCCTTAGCCAGAGAGATGGTTTTATCCACCGACTCAGGGTCAAGAGCAGAATTTGCCAGGGTTTCTAACAACATCCGCAACATCCGCCACCAAGTTGTCCAGGAGTTCCCAGGGCTCGGGAGGTTGGCAGAGCCGATATCCTGGCACGCGCGAGCACGACATCACACCTTCCTATCCTACGCGTTCGGCGACTGAGCCTCCGTTACCAGTCGGCCTTCGGATGTCATGCTTAGCCTTCGGCGGTCCGAGGCAGCCCCAGAGATCTCTGGCGCGAGTGCTGGGCGACTGCGCTCCACTAAGGCTACATTATCGAGCCCTCGCCTTTCCGCTACGCTAGAAGACGAACAGCAACCATGAACAACAAGTTTCGGAGCTCGGCGCCAGGGGCGCCACATTGGGGACCTGGCGCAGAGTCAAGAACTACGCGCGGATCTCCGAAAACGCGTAGCACGCGGAGCGCGCCAGGGGCGGCGCCGGAGGCGCCGCCGGGGGGGGCCCAGAGCGGATCCCAGAAATCCGCGCGGAGCGCCAACAGTTCATGTTTATGGCGCTTTGTTATTCTTCGAGAGCGCGTTTCGACGCAGGGCTCGCTGGCCGTGCCGGCAGCTCTGGCGGAGGCACGGGCAGAACAATGATCGGGGGGTCGCGTTGCGTCCCCCCCCCTCCGGAGCCTATCGCGTTGCCCGTGGTGGTCTTCGGGGGCCATGCCTCGGGCCTCTGGCGGCCGCGTTTGGGACGAGCCGTGCACCCCCAACTCCTCATCATCCTCCTCCTCCTACTCCTCCTCCTCCTCATCCTCCTATCCCCCTTTCCCGTAATCCCCCTCCTCTCCCCCTCGATATTTCTGTCGGCGAGGCGCAGCTGCTGGAACAAAGCCCCGAGGCAGGCGGACCGACGAGAACCAAGGACAAAAACGCCTAAGGACCGAGAACCTCGACTCCGAGAGAGTCGCCCCCCTGAGCCTATCCCCTCCAACGCTGCCCTTGGTCGGCTGCAGTCGAGGCGTATCATAATAGCGCATGACAAGGAAGCAAGGGCCTTGGAAGGAAATGTCGACACCTTTCGAGAGGGGCGCGGCCAGCGAAGGTGGCCGAGGATGAGTCGGAGGGGCAGGATGCGATGGCAACCGTGGATAGGTGCTCATTCTTACGTCTACGCGTTTGGACTGCACTTCCCCTGCTAATGCTGCCCCTGACGGTGACGGAAGGCTCCGCGTCCTGGGGCAGCTCCCGCTGGGGCGCCCCCCGGGCAGCCGCCGCCTCCTCGTCGCCATCGACCAGCTGCGGGTCGCCCAGGAGGGCCATGGCCAGGTGCTCGGTGCCCTCGGACAGGTAGGGGTTCCCCCTGCGCCTCCCGGAGGAGGAGAGGGCGAGGACCCGTGCAGGCCTCCAGCGCATCGAGTACAGCGGAGGCCCGTCCACAAGAAACCTTCGGCGAGAAACCCTGCCCTGAGACACCAGGACGCCCAGGGATGTCTGGTGTGGGAGCGCCACGCTCTCCATGGCAGAAACGTCGAAACCCAGGAAGCCCAGGGCACCGGGGAGGCAAGCAGGGCGTCTCTTGGCATGGGCCTCCGCTGCATAACTCACCTCGGAGGCCTTCCTCCGCTTCCGGCCTCCGTGGGCCCTCGCGGGGCCGCCCGGGACAGTCAGACGACTGCCCGGGAGGAAAAGCTGGCCCCGGGGAGAGGGCCGACCCTGCAAAGGATCGCTACACTGAACGAATCCGTGCATCGGCGATCTGTGCACGAGACCTCCAGCGTCGCGAGAGAATCGCCAAAGACGAGTTTCCACGTGCTCGTCCTCGGAGATGGGGGGCGAGGATGGGCTGCGGGGGGCTGCGGGGAAGTTTCGGCTTCGAGGTCGGAGGTCTTCGGAGATGTTCGTCGGCTCTCGCTGGCTGTCCAGCCTCGGGATGCTCTCCAGCAGCTGCGTCTGGCCGAGATCGTTCCCGAAGCGCCCGGATCGTCCCCAACGGCTGCCAGAGAGCCAAGTTACGGAACCAAGGGGCAACGTTGGGGAGGGGTTCCCCCTGCGCCTTACGTGGGATGGGGGACCCATTTCATTCTCCATACAGACCACTCACGACTGGGATCCCCTGAATCAGAATGCAAACAAAAAAGCTGAACAAAAACACGAATACACAACAACAAGGTGCGCGACAAAAGACAATGCCCAGTTGTGCGTCTTGGGGGGTCACTTTTTGTTGCACTATTTGTCGGAGCAGACTCCTCTGTGCTTTCATCGGGAACATGAACATCAATATGCTCGTGACACTTTTCGTTACGCCTGTTTGTTGCGCATGTTCTGGATTATTGTTGTATTGTTGTTGCACCGCTTTGTGCTTTGTACATTGGCTGGTAAAGGAGCTCATGTCCTTATCACGAGGCCACGGCTGTAAAACCTCCAGCGTCGCGAAAGGATATGAACGGCCAACTTTCCATGTGCTCGTCCTCTGGTTGGCCTGTTTCGGGCACCCGGGGCCCTCAACGACACATCCGTGTTGAGCCATGACTGCCCGCCCTGTGGGGGCGAGCGCCGCAGAAGAGCAGTGACGTTGGAGGGGAGAGAAGTGCTCCCTTTTCCTCCTGCTCTTTCTCCTGCTCTTCCTCACCCTCCTCTCTTCCTCCACCCGATTCCTGATTCCTGATGGCCTGCAAATTCGTCGAACGCGGCCCGCGTTCCTCCACCTCCTCCTCCTCCTCCTCCTCCTCCTCCTCCTCCTCGGTCGGTCGACCGGTCGGTCGGTCGCTAAGGGGTGAGCCTGAATCCCGATCAGAAAATGACACAGAGCGGCAGCAAAGATAAGTTATCTTTGCTGCCGATCGCGGCATCGGGGTGTGCCTGAGAGAGACTTCCCGACAACACTCCATGAGCATCATGGGCGCGCGAGGCGGAGCGCCTCGGAGACCTTTGGTGAGGCCCCTGAGAGAGAATAGGACATGTACCTTCTATCAGTGGCTTGGCATGGCCGCCCCGACCGGGGCCCCCCAACCACAAACCAGTGTCCCAGGAACCCAGGCACGCGAGATTTCGCCCTGAGGCCCACGGGGCCATGGACGCCTGCCACCGATAAGTACGCATTGAGACCTGAGTCCGCACACGGTTGCAAGAAATCCTTGGGCTGGCGGCCCGCGTAGGAGCCACAACGTCGGCAGAAGACTGTGTCGAGGCCCGTGCACCGAGAGTGGGCGACTCTGAGCTCGTGCGGAGAGGCACCCTGGGGGACAAGGGGGCGCCAGAAGGGCGGCCAAGGGGGACACCAAAGGGACACGGGAGCGCCACGGGGACACCAGAGGGAGAGAGCCGCCCACACGAGCTGGTGCTGCCAGCTTGCCGCGGAGAGGTCGAGTCGAGCACGGCCTCCTGGCAAAGATCCCCGCACATGTGTTGATGGCCTGCGCTGGTCCTCTCGAGCCTGCGCCAGCCTCTCTTACCGCTAATAAATATCTGCCAAGCTGCTCCTCCTCCTCCCCTCCTCCTCCTCCTCCGCCTCCTCTTCCTCCTCCTCCACTCCTCTTCCGTATAAATAACTTCTCCCTGTCACACACCGAGGCCTGTCGAAAGGGCAGGACCCGCGTTTCGCCTGAGACGTCCTTAGCATTTATGACCCTGAAGCTTAACCATGTACAACAGTTTCACAGATGGAGGGCGGGCCGTTTTCAAAATGTGGCTCTCGCCCTAGCGTCGCGCGCATTCGTTTGAACAGTGTGCCAAGAGCTTCACGGATTCAGGACAGTGCCTTTTCAAAATGCGGCTCTGACCTTAGCTCCGCGCACACCCCATGTTACAAATTACAAGGGTTTCACGGGTTCCCATGGTCAACGTACCAGAAATGGTGCTTTGAAAAGACTCAGGATTATAAGGGTGCAACAATTACGTGGATTCGCGGTGTTTGAGGTTCCCGGAATGGTGGCCTGGCAAGATACAGGATCGTCGAGATGCAATAGTCAAGTTGATCCGTGTCGTTGGAATCACGGGAATAATGTTTTGGCATGCGTCTGTAAACGGTTGTCTTCCAACGGTTCCCTCAGTGGACATGAATCCTTGTAGGGGCCTATGAAGAGGGAGCTTGGAGGGTGGGTTGCTGACTCTTGGGTTTGCACAGGTTCTCCTCCTCCTCCTCCTCCTCCTCCTCCTCCTCCTCCTGATCATCATCGTTCTGCTTCCTCCTCCTTCTCCTTCTCGTTATTCTGTTTCTGGGGCTTCAGGGGCGCCCATCGGCTGGACGCGGCGCCGAAGACGGGCCAGGAGGGTGCCAGGAGGGATCCGGGAACCGGTCCTGAACGCACTGAAAGAAGGAGGATGAGGAAGAAGTCTCGCGTGTGAACTTACAGGATCAAAGCAAAACTGTACGCAAGTGGTTCGGATCCAAAGCCTTCCAAGAAGGAGGAAGGCAGGAGAGGGAGAAAATGAAGAGCAGGAGCGGCAGCAGGAGCACGCATCTGTGCAGCAAGACGGCGGCACCCGCCACGCATCCACAGCACCAGGAAGTCATGGGAGAAGAGGTGAAGGTACCAAAACGTATCGATGCAGCATCTTGGCCGCGCCTTCGCATCGCAAGGTTGTGGAGCCCCTCGTGGCAGACGAGCGAGGTCAGCGCCTTCAGCGTGGCCCGCTTTGTGCCGCACACGAAGATCTCGGTCAAGAAGTTGGTGTCGCCCGAGCTGATTGCCAGGCACTCGTCCCAGGAGTCTACCTTTTGCTTCATATCGAACCTGGCATCCGTCCCCCGATGCTCTCCCTCGTGCCCGTGTCCTGCTCCTTCCACCACCACCTCCTCCTCATCCATCTCCTCCACCTCCTCGTCATCTTCTTCCTGCTCCTCTTAGTCTTGCTTCTCTCCCCTTGCGTCATCATCCTCCTCATTGCCGTCCGCCTCATCCTCCTCCACCTCCTCCTCCTCCTCCTTCTCCTCATTGTCCTCATTCTTCCGTTCTTGCTGCATCTGCTCGAACTTTGCGTCGAGCTCACCCTTGGTCGACTGACTTGAAATACAGATCCCCCTCCACAGTAGGCAGTCGCGAAGAAGTCGCCATGCGAGCTCAGCAAATACCAAACTAAGCAAAATAATCAAACTGTTCCCGCTCCCATGGCTCCTGCTCCTGCTCCTGCTCCTGGAGCCGGGGGAGGCTGACGAAGACGAAGACGAAACGACGACAACCACGACGACAAGACGATGGCAACCACAACGACGACGACGACGACGACGACGACGACGACGACGACGACGACGACGAC
>CAUYUJ010010268.1:25000-29416 GCA_963575745.1 Prorocentrum cordatum | reverse complement strand
CCTCGTCCTCCTCCTCCTCCTCCTCCTCCTTCTCCTCCTCCTCCTCCTCCTCCTCCTCCTCCTCCTCCTCCCCCGCCTCCTCCTCCCTCCTCCTCCTCCGCCTCCTCCTGCAGGGTGGAGGCGGGGGAGGAGAGGGGGCCGAGGCGGAGCTCCGCGCGCCACCGCCCCTTCGTTTGCCCTGCCTCGGCGCGCTCGCGGCCCCGTGGCTCCGTCGCGGGCGGCGCCCTCCCAGGCAGTCGCGGGAGGCGAGGCTTTGGGAGGAGAGCGGGAGGGGGAGAGAGAGAGAGAGGGAGAGAGAGAGAGAGGGAGAGAGAGAGAGGGAGAGAGAGAGAGAGAGGAAGAGCGAGAGAGAGAGAGAGAGAGCGCGAGCGAGCGAGAGAGAGAGAGAGAGGCAGGGAGGGAGGCAGAGGGGGAGAGAGGGAGACAGAGAGAGAGAGAGAGAGTGCAAGCCAAGCACGCTCGCGTCGCTCCTGGCGTCGTGCCCCGCCCTCTCAGCCCTTACCACTGCGCAGAGCCCCTTCCTCCTCCTCCCTCTCCTCGTCCTCCCCCTCCTCCTCCTGATCCTCCTCCTCCTCCTCCTCCTCTTCCTCCTCCTCCTCCTCCTCCCTCTCTCCTCGTCCTCCCCCTTCTCCTCGTCCTTCCCCCTGTCTATTGGCACAGTAGGCTGTTGAAGAGGACAACGACCCCCAAAGGGTACGCGATGCATAGCATGGCACATCATTGTGCAGTCAACCATTGCATACCATAGCGTTGCAGCGCAACGCATGGCATCGCACAGCGGCGCAGAACGTAGCGCTGCATGGCGAGCCACTGCATGGCACGGCAATGCGTAGGCCAGCGTTGCCTGCCAGGGCATTGCAGAGCAAAGCATGGAATCGCGCCCTGGCGGCACACGGCATAACGTTGCATGGCATACCATGGCTGCGTGAACGGTGCAGCCGCAAAACCATGCTGGAGGACATACAATTTGGAGATGAAGCCAGCGCTGCACCTGGAGCACCAGCCGGAAGGACGAGAAACGTTGACATGTTTCTCGAGTTGCAGCTGGAGCACCAATCGGAAGGATCGACAACGTGGATTTGACACCAACATTGCTGTAGCGTTGGTCTCAGAACCCTGCTGCAGCGTTAGGTCCTTCCGACTGATGCTCCCGCTGCAGCAGCGGGAGCACTATTCGGAAGGACCGAAAACGCGGAAAAGAGACCAGCGCTGCAGCAGGAGCACGATTTGAAGGACCAGAAGCGCTGAAATGAGGCCAGCGATGCAGCGGGAACCGAATGTTCAAGGACCGACAACGATCCAAGTGGAAGAACACATAAGAAAGACCGGCTCGCCTACATCATTTTTCTACGAAGATATACAAAACTGCGCAGGGCTGGGGGAACGGATACTCTGAGCGCATTTCCGGGGGAGGGAGGAGAGTCGAACTCATGTTGTGTAAGTGTGTGTGTGTATGTTTGTGTGAAGAGAGAGAGAGAGAGAGAGAGAGAGAGAAAGAAAGAGAGAGAGAGACAGAGAGAGATAAAGAGAGATAAAGAGGCATACTGAGATATAGAAAGAGAGAAATAGAGAGAGAGAGAGAGAGAGAAGAGAAAAAGAGAGAGAGCCAGAGAGAGACCGTGCAAGAGGGAGAGCGGGAACAAACAGCTGGAGGAGGACGGGGGAAAGGAGTGCGGAGGGGGAAGGAGCGTGCGAAGGGCAGGAGGGGAAATTTGGGAGGGACGCAGAGGGGGAAAAGGAGGGAGGACGAGGGAGGAGAGGGAGAGAGAGGACGAGCGAGACGAAGGAGAAAGAGATCGAGGGAGGAGGAAAAACAGAACGAGGGAGAGAGAGAGGAGGGGCGAAGAGGAGAGGGAGGGAGGGAGGACGATGGAGGAGAGGGAGGGAGGGAGAGGACGAGCGAGAGGAAGGAGAGAGAGAGGACAAGGGAGAAGAGAGACTGCGGGAGGGTGCCGTCCGAAGCCCGTCGGGGCCTAGGACGCATCCCGTGGGGATCCTAAGGCGCGCCCACGGGGAGGCCCGGAGCAGACACACTCCTCCCACGCCTCGCCCCTGTCTCGCCTCGTGTCCTTCCTCCTTCTCTCTCTCTCTCCTCGTTCTCTGTTTCTCTCTCTCTCTCTCGCTTGCTCTCTCTCTCTCTCTCTCCCCCCTATATATATATATATGTATATATGCATCTCTCTCTCTCGTTCTCTCTCTCTCTCGTTCTCTCTCTCTCTCTCGCTCTCTCTCTCTCTCTCTCTCCCCCGATATATATGTATGTATGTATATGCATCTCTCTCTCTCGTTCTCTCTCTCTCTCTCTCTCGTGGACCGTCCGGCGATAGCACTGACAGCACGAGCAGACCCACAAAGCTTTCCCGGCCGACCCCCGCAGCCGCACGGCCGGCCCCCACGGCGACGCAGCGCCGTGCGGTCGCACGGCGAAACGCGCGAGCCCTGGCCATCGCTCGGACGTCTGTTCCGTGCATTTTTGCGGTTCTCCCTCCTCCTCCTCATCGTCCTCCTCCTCCTCCTCCTCCCCGTCTTTTTTTTTCCTCCTCCTCCTCTCCCCCTCGTCCTCCTCCTCCTCCTCCTCCTCCTCCTCCTCCTCCTCCTCCTCCTCCTCCTCCTCCTCCTCCTCGGACGTCCATTCCCTGTGTTTTCGGTTCGGTTTCGCGCGTGGTTTTTTCGCCAAGTGATCAAGGATGCTCTTCGATGGCCCTCGCCGAAGGGAAAATGCACACGCCCGAGCGATGCCAAGAGAGGCGAGGCACGCCGGCGGCGTCGGTGTCGTCGGCGCCGTCTCGCCGCTGGAAGAGCCAACCGACGACGCAGCCTCCCGCTCCGCCGCTCGTGCCTTCTACCGGGATGCGGGTACCATCTGAGGAGGGGGCAGGCGGATCCTGAGGCGCGCCTCCTCCTTAGAGGAGGAGGAGGAGGAGGAGGAGGGGGAGGAGGAGGAGGAGGAGGAGGAGGAGGAGGAGCGAGGGGGGGGGGGGGGAGGAGGAGGGGGGGGGCTAGCAGGTCCAGAGGTGGTGCCCGGGCGAGCGGTGGGAGCAGGGCGGTCGGCGTCGAGCGGCGATCCTGTGTCCTCCTCACCGCGGCAGGCGGGCAGTGCAGACCTTCGCCGCTGCAAGGCCATATCCGCCACCTGGGCATCCAACCTCGAGGCCTTTGAAAACGCTCGGGCGCTCCCACGTCTGGGCGTTCTAGGTGCCGAGCGCGGGGCCGAGCAAGTAGGCGCTGAGAACGGGGCCTCCTCTGGCGACCAATTCACCCGAGGCGGCAGCGTCGTGACCATTGACCCGTCCAGACCCCGTTGGGGACACGCCGGCACCGTTCTGAATCCTCGCCGCGACGCCGTCGCCGTTCAGCTCGACAGCGGCCTCACGGTCGCTGCGCGGCCCTTCGGCGTGGCTTCACCCAGCGAGTTGTGCGGCGGCAGCGACGATGATGACGACCCTGGCCTGGTTGAGGACGGCGTCGACGCTGACCTCTTGTGGCGGTGTTCGGAGGGAGAGGACGAGGTAGGTCCTCCAAACCTAAACTACTCAAGAGGTGAGCAGTTCACGATTACCGACCCGTCCAGCCCCTACTGACGACACAACGGCATGGTCATGGACGTCTCCAGCGAACGCGTCGCCGCTCAGCTCGCCGATGGCCTCACGGTCTTCACGCGCCTCTCCGACGTGGTCAGCTTTTGGTCGACCCTCCTCGCCCGTGGCGACGAGGACCACGCTGGCCCCGCTGACATCCTCTCTACTCTTGGCCAGGGCACCCTGCTGCGCGCCCCTTACCCCCGTCCAGCTCACCCTGTCGACCAGCACACAACAACCAACGCAGCGTCTAGGCCAGCCGCGGTGCGCCCGCAAGGTCTTCAGCAGCCTTCCCGCTGACACATGGCCGACCGCTTCGGGCCCCCTCCCTGCCATCCCCGAGGCGCCTGGCCACACCCCCTCCTCCTCCTCCTCCCCCTGCCCGCCCACGCTTGGGCACACGCAGAGGAGGAAGGACGACGAGGAGGAGGAGGAGGAGGAGGAGGAGGAGGAGGAGGAGGAGGAGGAGAAGGAGGGCGGGAGGGGGAGGAGGAGGAGGAGGAGGAGGAGGCGAGGAGGAAGGAGGAGGAGGAGGAGGAGGAGGAGGAGGAGGAGGAGGACGGACGAGGAGGAAGGTGGCGACGGGGCTGAAACGACGACGCTGGCCGCGAGCGGGCCGTGCTCGACGCCGCCCCCCACGTCGCGGCGACGATGCACGACCGCGAGCAGCCCCACGACACTGCAACGGCCGGTGGCCACGCGGTTGGCGTACCGACCTCAGTCGCACGACCAGCCGTCGCGGCCACACCAGGGCGACTCCACGGCCGTCCGACCCCACAGTCCGACCACGCAGCGCGCACACGGTCCGACTCCGCAGCAGACCGACGAATCTGCCATC
>CAUYUJ010010268.1:10000-20000 GCA_963575745.1 Prorocentrum cordatum | reverse complement strand
GGCCCCAAGAAGCCCCCAAGACTGCCCAAGAGGGCCGCAGACCGCCGAACGATCGCTCCAAGACGCTCAAGATGGCCCCAGACGTCCCAAGAGGCCTCCAAGATGCCCAAAGAGGCCTGAGGAGGAGGAGGAGGAGGAGGAGGAGGAGGAGGAGGAGGGGGAGGCAGGAGGAGGAGGAGGAGGAGGAGGAAGCAGGAAGAGCCTTCCCAAGAGGGCCCCGAGAGGCCCAAATCATGGCCTGCCCTTCGGGCTTCTGTCGGAGCTGGGCGTTCTCGCCTTTTGCGGCTCCCCGGCGCTCCCAGACGGCCCTAGAGGCCCCCCAAGACCGCCCCAAGACGGTCGTCTCCGTCCTTCCTCCTCCTTCGTCGTTCGCGTCGTCGCCGTCCTCCCTCCTCCCTCGTCGTTGTCGTCGCTGTCGTCGTTGTCGCCGTCGTCGTCCTCCCTCCTCCCTCGTCGTCGTCTTCGTTGGCGACGTCGTCGTCGTCTTCGTCGTCGTCGTCGGCGTCGGCGTCGTGTCGTCTTCGTCGTCGACGTCGGCGTCGTCGTCGTCGCCGCCGTCGTCGTCGTCGTCGTCGTCGTCGGCGTCGTTGACGGCGTCGTCGTCGTCGGTGTCGTCGGTGTCGTCGTCTCGGCGTCGTTGACGTGTCGTCGTCGTCGGTGTCGTCGTTGTCGTGTCGTCAGCGTCGTACGTGTCATCGTCGTCGTCGTCGTCGTCGGCCCCGTCGACGTCGTCGTCGTCGTGGTTTTGTCGTCGTCGTCGTCGTCGTTGTCGGCGTCGTCGTAGTCGTTGGAGACGTCGTCGGTGTCGTCGTAGTCGTTGTCGGCGGCGTCGTCGTCGTCGTTGTCGCTGTCGACGTCGGCGTCGCTGTCGCTGCCAAGTGCAATTTGGTACCCACCGTACAGATTTTGCAAACCAAGTTGCGGGTGGGTGGGTGGGGTGTTTGCGCGAGCAGTGGGGTTCACAACTCACTGCGAACATGAATTAATTCTCCTTTCTAAAAACAGACTAGGATCCACCCCACCCCCAGAGTTATCACTCCCCCTTCCGGGTATGTAAATCACATATGATTATGACCACATGTCCATCCTAAATATGAATTCCCAATGTCAAATGCCAGCCGGTATCCCCCCCTTATTGTCCCTTGTAAAAAACACTATGCGGTGCCTTTTTTTGTTCTAACATAACACTTGTTTCACAAATCCCTTGCAAAAAATGGGACGAAGTGCACACGCGCGCGTCGTCGCGCGCGCATGCCGAAATCCTTCAAAAACCTTCGGTGCCGCAAGGATTTCGCAATCGAGTTTCCAAAAAACATGCAAACACACAGGGTTTCGCAACACTGATTTGCTAAAAAAGCTTCCGCGCGAGCTCTTGCGAAATCTTAAGAGAACGATTGGTTTTTCAAGATTTTCACACAATGCTATTAAACGAGCTTCGCGCGCGCGCATGTCGAAATCTGTCGAACGCCCTTGCGCGTGTGCCGTCGCGAGAATCCTCTGCAAAAACCGGGACGAAGTGCAGACGCGCGCGTCGTCGCGCGCGTATGCCGAAATCATTCAAAACCCATCGGTGTCGGAAGAATTTCAAAATCGTGTGTCCAAGAAACCTACAAAAACCAAAGGTTTCGCAACACGGATTTTCAACAAAAGCGTGCGCGCGCGCTCTTGCGTCGTCGTCGTCGTCGTCGCCGTCCTCCCTCCTCCCGCGTAGTCGTCGTCGTCGTCGCCTACGTCGTCCTCTGTCTTTCTTCGTGTTCGTCGTCGTCGTCCTCTTTGGCGTCGTGGTCGTTTCCGTCGTCGTTGTCGCCGTGGTCGTCCTTCCTCCTCCTCCCTCGTCGTCGTCGTCGTCCGTCGTCGGCGTCTCGTCGTCGTCCCTCCTATTTCGTCGCCGTCGTCGTTGTCGTCGTGGTCTTCCCTCCTCCCTCGTCGTTGTCGTCGTCGGCGTCGCCGTCCTTCCTCCTTCTTCGTCGTTCGCGTCGTCGCCGTCCTCCCTCCTCCCTCGTCGTTGTCGTCGCTGTCGTCGTTGTCGCCGTCGTCGTCTTCCCTCCTCCCTCGTCGTCGTCTTCGTTGGCGTCGTCGTCGTCGTCTTCGTCGTCGTCGGCGTCGTTGTCGTCGTCGAAGTCGCCGGAGACGTCGTCGGTGTCGTCGTAGTCGTTGTCGCCGGTGTCGTCGTAATCGGTCTCAAGAGGTTTTGCAAACCAAGTTGCGGGTGGGTGGGTGGGATGTTTGCAAGAGCAGTGGAGATGACGACCTCAAGCTCAGCAGAGTGGACTGCACAGCACAGATGGCACCGCGCGGCCCGCGCAAAATAGAGCGCACCACGTAGGGCGCGTAGCATGCATTCTTCTTTCTGGCAAACAACTAAAACCGGGGGCGCTGAGATCTCGCCCCCAGGACGATGCGCAATGCGCGTGCAAGTCTGCCACACTGCCCATCTCAAGCAAGAGCTCGCACCACCCAGCCGAGCCGCCCCCCCCCCCTCCTCGCCCCTTCGAAAGGTAAACTTAACTCGCGCACTCCATTTTCACAAATCATCGATGTGGGAACATCCCGTGCACAAGGTGGGACGAAGTACGCGCGCGCGTCGTCGCGCGCGCGTGCTGGATTCCTTCAACCCGAAAAACCTTTGGCTCCGTCAAGACTTTAAAATACGAAACGCCGGAAACATTGAGAAACAAGATTGAGACACTTTCCATATTTTTTCCAAAACGTGTGACCCAGCAGGCCTTTCGCGCGCGCAAGTCGAAATCGTGCGACCGCCCTTGCGCGCGCGCCGGGGGTTTGCGGGGTTCGATGCCCGTTAAATAATATCATGCGGGACACTCGCGCCCGTCGGCCGCGCGCATATTGAAATCTATCCAAAACCGTCATCGCCGACGCGTGGGTGCCATCGTCGTCATCGGCGTGATCAACAACAGCGCCGTCCATGGCCTTGCCGTCGCCATCGTAGACGTCGCCACCGGCGCCGCAACAATCATTGTCGCGTCTGTCGTTGTCGACGTCGACATAGTGCCGCGCCCGCCCGAGACACCGACTCGCACTGAAATGCCCGCGCGTCAGCGCGGCCTGCAAGACGCACTGCGGAGTCCCAACGGTCAGCGCCACCGCGGCCGCGTCGGTCGCGCCAGACCAGCCGGCCGCCCTGCGCGCGAGCCTGCGCGCGCCAGCGCGGCTGCGGCGATGCGCCAGCCAGCGCCGAACAGTGATCGCAATCGCTGCCGCGCGGGTCTTGCAAACCAAGTTGCGGGCGGGCGGGTGGGGCGATTGCGCGGGCACTGGAGTTGGCGATTGCGCGGGCGATTGCGCGGGGCGTGGGGCGATTGCGCGGGCGATTGCGCGGGCATTTAATTTCTTTTATTATTAAAAACAATTAAAAAACAACAAAAAAAACCTCCCCCACCCGGGGTTAAGGATCACCCGGCCCGGGAACCGATGCAAAACGCATAGAATTCCGACCCGATGTACATCCTACCAGTGAATTCATGCCATCCCAGCCAAACCGGTATCGCCCCCGCCGCCATCCTCTGCAAAACATACTATGCGCGCGATCCCTTGTATCAGAAAGTCGCAAGTTTTCAAAAATCAATTACAGAAAATGGGACGAAGTGCGCACGCGCGCGTCGTCGCGCGCGCATGCCCACATCCTTCGCAAACGCTCGGTGTCGGAAGGATTTCAAAATCGAGTTTCCCAAGAACATACAAAAACACGCGGTTTCGCAGCATTGAGGTTCTAAAACAGCTTACGCGCGCGCTCGTGCGAATCTTGAGAAAACCTCCTCCTCCCTCGCCGTCATCGTCGTCGTCCGTCGTCGGCATCTCGTCGTCGTCCCTCCTATTTCGTCGCCGTCGTCGTCGTCGTCGTCGTCCCTCCTCCCTCGTCGTTGTCGTCGTCGGCGACGCCGTCCTCCCTCCTTCTTCGTCGTTCGCGTCGTCGCCGTCCTCCCTCTTCCCTCGTCGTTGTCGTCGTTGTCGCCGTCGTCGTCCTCCCTCCTCCCTCGTCGTCGTCGTCGTTTTTGTTGTCGTCATCGTCGTCGTCGTCGTCGTCGTCTTCTTCGTCCTCGTCATCGTCGGCGTCGTCGTCGTCGTCGCCGTCGGCGTCGTCGGCGTTGTGGACGTCTGCGTCGTCGTCGTCGTCGTCGGCGTCGTCGTCGTCGGCGTCGTCGGCGTCGTCGTCGTCGTCGTCGTCGTCATTGGTGTCGTCGCCAAAGTCGGAGTCGTCGTCGGTGTCGTCGTCGTCGTCGTCGTTGTCATTGTCGCTGTCGTCGTCGGCGTCGTTGCCAAGTGCCATGTAGTACCAGCCGTCACGGTCTTAAGAGGTCGTGCGACCAAGTTGCGGGTGGGCTGGTGGGATGTTTGCACGAGCAGTGGAGAGGACAGCTTCAAGACAGGCAAAATGAGTTGCACCACTTAGACTGCAACGCAGAGTTTGCGCAAGGGCGTAGGTTGCAGGACATGGGCTTCGCAACGTAGACCGCGCCACGTGGAATTACACAACATACAGTGCTGTGCGCAAGCTGCACCACGTATAACTACACAGCATAGATTGCACTTGGGGCCCGCGATGGCTGACATGTTGGAAGACATGTTACAGACATGCTGATTTGGGACAAGCGAGTGTGCGCGCGTAGCACTGGGTGTCGTCTTCGTTGGCGTCATCGTCGTCGTCGTCATCGTCATCGTCGTCGTCGTCGGCTTCGTCGGCGTCGTCGTCATCGTCGGCGTTGTCATCGTCGTCGTCGTCGGCGTCGGCGTTGTCGTCGCCCTCGTCGTCGGCATCGTCGACGTCGTCGTCGGCGTCGTCGTTGTCGTCGTCGTCGGCGTTGTCATCGTGGTCGTCGTCGTCGTCGTCGGCGTCGTCGTTGTCGGTATCGTCGTCGGTGTCGTCGTCGTCGTCGTTGTCGTCCTCATCGAAGTCGTCGGAGACGTCGTAGTAGTCGTTGTCGTTGTGGTCGTCGTCGTTGTCGTCGTCGGTGTCGTCGTAGTCGTTGTCGCCGGTGTCGTCGTAGTCGGTCTTAAGAGGTTTTGCAAACCAAGTTGCGGGTGGGTGGGTGGGATGTTTGCAAGAGCATGGGATGTGTCAAATCATTAGTAAAGATCAAGTGCACCTCATAGGTTGCACCAAATACATGACACGACACATATTCTTTTCCTAAAGAAGAAACAGGTTCTACCACCCTCCCCCCCAAGATTAAAAGGTTCCACTTTTCGAATTGCAATTTACATATGATTCTGCCCCATGGTCCATCCTAAACATGAACTTACTAGAACCATCGCGCGCGCTTCGCGCGCGCTCGAGTTCTAGCGAGCTTCTTGGGGCCTCCTCTTAGGGCCTCTTGTGGGCTTCCTGGGGGCATCTTGGGGGCAGCTTGGGCCGGAGAGCTTGATTTTTCAGTTCGCGTTCCCTCTCTTGGGCCCTCTTGGGGCCTTCTTTGGACCCTCTTGCGCCGTCTTGGACGGCTCAGGGGCCGTCTCGGGGCTCTCTTGGGCCGTCTTGGGGCCCTCTTGGGGGCCTCTTGGGCCGTCTTGGAGCGGTTTGGGGGGCCTCCTGGGCGGTGCTTTAGCGCTGGAAACACGAAACAGCGAGAATGCAACAAACATGGAAACAAAAACACATGAAAATCAACGATTTTGCCCTCTCGGGGCGCTCTCGGGCGGCATCTTAAAGGCCTCTTGGGGCGTCTTGGGGGCCTCCGGGGCAGTTTAAAACGCATCGTGCGTCGCCAGAGACACCTGGACGGCGTCTTGGGGGTGTCTGGAGACCCTCTGGGGCCGCCAGGATTGCTGTCTGAGGGCTTCCCAAGGCGATTTTAAGTCTCCCAAAGGCGGGCCCGGGCCCCGGTCCCTACATTTGTGGTCGAGGTTCTGGCCCTCAGCCCCCGAGCATGGTGCCCCGTAGTATGTATACACTATCCCAAGGGGGCCGGTCTCGCCCCCCCCCGCCATCCTCTGCAAAAAAACCATGCGCGCAAACTCGTTCATCAAAAATGATCAGTTTTCAAGAATCCCGTGCACAGAAACGAGACGAAGTGCACACGCGCGCGCCGTCGCGCGCGCATGCCGAAATCCTTCAAAACATTCGGTTTCGGGGGGACTTCAATTTCGAAATCCTATAAAACATACAACAACACAGGGGTGCGCAACACTGATTTTCAGAAAAAGCATGCGCGCGAAATCCTAAGAAAACCATAGTTTATCAATACTTTCAACAAATAATGCCAAACGGGCTTCGCTCGCACGCGTGTCGAAATCGTTCGAACGCCTTTGCGCGCGTGCCGTCGCGAGGATCCTCTGCAAACAACGGAACGAAGTGCACACGCGCGCGTCGTCGCGCGCGCATGCCGAAATCCTTTTACTTCTTTTTTGGCTTAAAAAAAACACCGTTTTCGGAAGGATTTCAAAAGCGAGTGTCCCAAAAACATACACAAATACATGGTTTACACAAATTTTCAACAAAAGCGTGCGCGCGCGCTCTTGCGTCGTCGTCGTCGTCGCCGTCCCCCCTCCTCCCTCGTCGTCGTCGTCGTCGTCGTCGTCCTTCATCTTTCCTCGTTGTCGTCGTCGTCGTCGTCCTCTTTGGCGTCGTCGTCGTCGTCGTCCGTCGTCGGCGTCTCGTCGTCGTCCCTCCTATTTCGTCGCCGTCGTCGTCGTCTTCCCTCCTCCCTCGTCGTTGTCGTCGTCGGCGTCGCTGTCCTCCCTCCTTCTTCGTCGTTCGCGTCGTCGCCGTCCTCCCATTTCCCTCGTCGTTGTCGTCGTTGTCGCCGTCGTCGTCGTCCCTCCTCCCTCGTCGTCGTCGTCGTCGTCGTCGTCGTCGTTTTTGTTGTCGTCATCGTCGTCGTCGTCGTCGTCGTCGTTGTCTTCTTCGTCCTCGTCATCGTCGGCGTCGTCGTCGTCGTCGCCGTCGGCGTCGTCGGCGTTGTGGACGTCTGCGTCGTCGTCGTCGTCGTCGGCGTCGTCGTCGTCGGCGTCGTCGGCGTCGTCGTCGTCGTCATTGGTGTCGTCGCCAAAGTCGGAGTCGTCGTCGGTGTCGTCGTCGTCGTCGTCGTTGTCATTGTCGCTGTCGTCGTCGGCGTCGTTGCCAAGTGCCATGTGGTACCAGCCGTCACGGTCTTAAGAGGTCGTGCGACCAAGTTGCGGGTGGGATGGTGGGATGTTTGCACGAGCAGTGGAGAGGACAGCTTCAAGACAGGCAAAATGAGTTGCACCACTTAGACTGCAACGCAGAGTTTGCGCAAGGGCGTAGGTTGCAGGAAATGGGCTTCGCAACGTAGACCGCGCCACGTGGAATTACACAACATACAGTGCTGTGCGCAAGCTGCACCACGTATAACTACACAGCATAGATTGCACTTGGGGCCCGCGATGGCTGACATGTTGGAAGACATGTTACAGACATGCTGATTTGAGACACGCGAGTGTGCGCGCGTAGCACTGCGTGTCAGGGGTGGGAAATGAGTTCTTCTAAAACAATGTGGCAGGACCGCCTGTAATTTTTACTATTACAAGGAAGGCCGATAAACCCGGGGGGATATCCCAACTCCTTTTCTATACCGGAAAATGAACGTGGTGCAATCTACGGTGCGCAACTTATTTTGCACCCATGAGTTGACGCATCCCACGCTCTTGCAAACATCCCACCCACCCACCCGCAACTTGGTTTGCAAAACCCATGCGGCGGCGATTGCGATGCATGCTTGGCGTTGGCTGGTGCATCTCTGCGGCCGCGCCGACCCGAGCACGCGCGCGCAACGGCCAACTAGTTTGGCGCCACCGACGCGGGCGCGGTGGCGCTGACCGCTGGGCGCAGCCCTGCGAGTTGGCGACTTGGACGGGCGCAGTATTGCGGCAACGCCGACTACGGTAGACGCGCTGGTGATAGTGGCGATGCTGTTGACGATGTTCGCGCCGACGACGGCGCGGCCAGTGCGGGCGCCGATGCCGACGACGCCGACGACGATGACGGCGCCCTCGCGTCGGCGACGGAGTTTCTTGAAAGAGTTCGACATGCGCGCGCGGCCGACGCGCGAGAGTGGCCCGCGTGGTATTATTTGATCGTGCCTCCCCTGCACGCGCGCAAGGGCGTGCGAATGGTTTCGGCACGCGGCGACAGAGGCCCGCTTGGCAGAATTCCATGGGCATGTTGAACAACATGTCGTTTTCTTAAGCATTCGCAAGAGCGGGCGCGCGAGTTTTTTTCTTGAAAGCAATCGTTGCGATGCCTTGTGTGGTTGACTGTTGTTCTTGACACTCGGTTTAGAAACCGCTACGGAACCTGAGTTTTTTTAACAAATTTCGGCATGCGCGCGCGACGACGCGCGCGCGCACTTCGTCCCATTTCTTTTGCCAAGGTTTCTTGCGACAGCACGCGCGCAAAGACGTTTGAACGATTCCGGCATGCGCGCGCGAGCGAAGCCCGCTTGGTAGTACATCATGGAAGAGTTGTAAAACCTATGCTTTTTTAAGAAGCAGCAAGAGCGCACGCGCACGATGTGTTTGCAAATCCGCTTTGCGAAACCATATGTTTTATCTGTTTTTTTGGACGCTCGGTTTTGACATCCTTCCGAAAACGAATGTGTTTGAAGGATTCCGGCATGCGCGCGCGACGACGCGCGCGTGCATTTCGTCTCGTTGTTTGCGAGGGATTCATGTCAGCTGGCACTTTTTGATCAACGAACACGCCCGCATAATTTATTTGCGTATGATGGCGGGGGGGATCAATACCGGCCCCCCTGGGATGGTGCGAGTTCATATTTAGGATGGACGATGGGGAAGAAGTATATGCAAATGCAAAACACAAGAAGGTGGACCGATAAAGCCAGGGGGGGTGGTAGATCCGATTTCTTTGTTAGAAAAGGAGAATCTACGCTGCGCAAGTGATTTTGCACCCATGAGTTGACACATCCCACGCTCTTGCAAACTTCCCACCCACCCACCCGCAACTTGGTTTGCAAAACCCATGCGGCGGCGATTGCGATGCATGCTTGGGGTTGGCTGGTGCATCTCTGCGGCCGCGCCAACCCTAGCACGCGCGCGCAGCGGCCAACTAGTTTGGCGCCGCCGACACGGCCGCGGTGGCGCTGACCGCTGGGCGCAGCCCAGCGGACATGTCACTGCGAGTCGGCGACTTGGGCGGGCGCGGTATCATGGCAACGCCGAGTACGGTAGACACGATGATGATAGTGGCAATGCTGGTGACGATGTTCGCACCGACGAAGGCGCGGCCAGTGCGAGCGCCGATGACGGCGTCGTCGTAGGTTTTGGAAAGAGTTCGACATGCGCGCATGGCATTATTTGACACGGATCGTGCCCCCCAGCACGCGCGCAATGGCGCGCGAATGATGGCAGCATGCGGCGCCAGAGGCCCGCTTGGCAGAATTCCATGGTAATGTTGAAAAACCTATGGTTTCCTGAAGGATTCGCAAGAGCGGGCGCGCAAGTGTTTTGGGAAACTGATGTTGCGAAGCCTTGCGTTTTTGATTGCTATTTTTTGGCATTCAGTTTTGAACTCACCACGAAATCAACAGCTTTTTCTTTAAATGAAAAAAAGGAATTCGGCATGCGCGCGCGACGACGCGCGCGTGTGCACTTCGCCCCGTTTTTTGCAAAAGGATTCTCGCGACGGCACGGGGAAAAAGGCGTTGGAACGATTTCGGCATGTGCGCGCGCGAAGCCCGTTCGGTTGTATTTTATGAGCAGTGCTGAAAACCAATAATTTTCTTAAGAATTCGCCAGAACGCGCGCGTTGTTTTGTTTTCCTTTTTTTGTAAATCCGTGTTGCGATTTTTCAATGTGTAAGACACTCGGTGTTGAAATCCTTCCGAAACCGAGCGTGTTTGAAGGATTTCGGCATGGGCGCGCGACGACGCGCGAGTGTACACTTCGTCCCGTTTGTTGTAAGAGATTCTTGAAAACTGATTAGGCGGCGAGCCAGGGGGGGAAGTGAGAAGGGGCGGGCCTTCTCAGAAGGCTCGGAAGTCCCCTGGACTTCTGAGAAGTTTTCGAA
>CAUYUJ010010268.1:0-5000 GCA_963575745.1 Prorocentrum cordatum | reverse complement strand
CATCAACATCATCACCAACATCGTCATCATCATGAGGGCACCGTCATCATCATCATCATCATCATCATCATCAACGAACAGCATTCATCACCGGACAACAACATCATCATCATCAGACATCAATCATCTCTCATCAAAAAAAAAAAAAAAAAAAATCATCATGGGGACACAGTCATCGCCATCATCATCAGCAGCATCAGCATAATCATTATAACCAGGACACCATCATGATCACCATCGTTCTCATCATCAACATTATCATCAACATCGTCATCATCCTCGGGACACCATCATCATGATCATCGCATCATCATCATCGACATCATCATCAACAACATCATCATCATCATTGGGGCACCAGCATCATCATGAGCAACATCATCATCAACATCGTCATTATCATTATTATCATCATCGGAACACCATCAGCATCACCATCATCATCATCATCAACATCATCATCGGGACACCATAATCATCATCGTCAACATCATCATCATCAACATCATTATCGCCGGGACACCATTTCCATCAACATCATCATCACCAACATCATCGGAATCATCATCATCATCATCATCATCATCATCATCATCATCATCATCATCATCATCGGGACACCATCATCGCCATCATCATCAACATAATCATCATGAGCATCATCATCCTCATCATCGGAACACTATCATCATCATCGACACCATCATCAACATCATCATCATCTTCATCGGGACACCATCATCATCATCTCATCATCATCATCATCATCATCATCATCATCATCATCATCATCATCATCATCATCATCATCATCATCATCATCATCATCATCTCATCATCATCCTCGCGGGACACCGCGGGACACCGGCGGGACACCGCGAGACACTGCGGGACACCGCGGGACACCGCGGGACACCGCGGGACACCGGCGGGACACCGCGGGGCCCCGGCCGCCCGGAAGGGAATCATTTGGTCCGGCCGCGCCTCAGCCACAGGAGGACACCAGCGGGACACCGGCGGGACACCGCGGGGCCCCGGCCGCCCGGAAGGGAATCATTTGGTCCGGCCGCGCCTCAGCCACAGGAAGTCGAAAGTGAGCCTGGTAACTCAAATATCATCCGCTCCCATGGGAAGCGGATGGCAAATAGCGTCCATTCCTCTGCTGGGGTGGTTCAGTATGGCGAATAGGCGGATAAGATAGGATAAAATCGATGTATCGGTCTATCCAGCACATAGCGAACACTCGCGGTGTCCGGGCAAATAGGGCGCGCGTGCCTTGAGCCAAAGGCAACGGCGCGCGAGCTGTGCTCCCGATACTATAACATCTCCCAAAGAGCTACCCTTAAAGTCGGGAGGGGAGGAGACGGAGAGCATAGCCGCGCAGCCGTTAGGCTTTTCAAAGGCCGCGCGCACGACTGTTTGCAAGAAAGAAAACAGTGCGTACAGTCTGGCCTAACACCAGACTGTAAGGCGAGTTTCCTCGCAAGGCATTTCACGCAAATACAAGATAGCCCCTTTCGAACGATGAAGGGCTATCGGCTCAGTTAGAGGTAAGCCAAACAGGCCATACCTCAC
The DNA here is from genome assembly GCA_963575745.1 of Prorocentrum cordatum. NCBI lineage: Eukaryota > Dinophyceae > Prorocentrales > Prorocentraceae > Prorocentrum > Prorocentrum cordatum. Next base: position 3,425 of record CAUYUJ010010268.1, on the reverse strand, counting down.
CGAGCAAATATGTATTAAGGCAAAGAGCCTGAGTCATACAAAGCCGGCTCGCTGCCAGGCGTGAAATGTGAGGCTCGTTTCCGAGCAACCAGAAGGGCGCCTCTATAGTAGGCGCCCATGCTGGCAAATTGGACCGCGGGGGCAACAAGGACAGACTAAAATTGATTAGACTTGGGTTTGTCTCTGTCCTCGGGACCCCGAAAGGGAACAAACTGCTTCAGATCATACTTGAATGACTGAGTGCCTGACATTACTTCCAGAAGCAGCTCCCGATCGATGCTTCCCTTTGTATGCCCGTCTGCGGTCATATCCCTAGTATCACACCACTGCACGTTATGTACTATACCTATATCCATGAGCTCACGTACCCAGCTGATATGTCCAAGCAGAGTCCGCTCTGTCGGTATCTTAAGATCCTTGCTTGATAATGATTTATAAACGGACTCAGCGTCTATGGTAAGAGATACTTTGATGGCTAGGCCTCCAACTTCACGCATATCTCGTAGTTGTCGTGGAGTCAGAGCTCCTGCCTTGAGCTCGTGGAGAGTGATGAGCGTAGGGTAGCACTAATCGAGGTTATGCGCCGCTGCGAGTGCCTCCGCAGCATAGCTGGACCTCACCTGCAGTCGGTGTGATTTGCATAGTCCGTCACAGAGGTGAACGGCGGACTTGCCTTGAGGCGAGTTTCCTCGCCGTAGTACATTCGCCCCGCGTATGCCGTAGCCCTTGGTCTCATCATCCTCCTCCCCGGTAAGCTTCCGATACCCCGAATCGCTGTGGATGTCAACTTCATTCGTCGGCTTCATCCGAGGGAAGGTGATGCGTTTCGGGCTGCTGATCAGCTTTCGCGTCACAGCATTCAGGCGTCTGACTTGCAGATTGGTGGGCTCTTGGATTTTCTGGAGAGAGACCACGTATACCATGGGCCAGATTTGAGTAATAAGGGCATAGGCGAGGGCTCCTCGCAAGCTGACGAACATGTCGGTAATGAGTTTCGTGGCTTTGGCATCGGCCGCCGCTCCTGTAAGTTCGGGGTGTGTGATAGGACGTAGTCGTTTGATATACTCGTCCTGATCGATAATCACATCCCCTTGATCATTCTTAGTGTAGCGAACGGCGCAGTTCGTATATGTGTGTTTGTTTAGCTTGCATTTACCAAACACCTTTTCGACACGCTGTACGTAGTCGTCTATATTTTTCTCTAGGCCAGTCATGTTAATATCATCGACATGTTTTGCCGTTAGCAGATCTTGGCTGAATTCAAATTCAGGGTCATAACTGGTCGGTGTAAGACCCATAGCTCGTGTGGTCGCACGAAGTTTGAGAGAGAACGCTCTTGGAGAATCCTTTGTACCCGTTCCTGGTTTGAGGCATCTGAGGCAGTGTCGGCTTTCGTCATAGGATGAGAAGCCGGGTAGTGCACGAAGTACCTGGGCACTTCCCGGTGGAAGAGTGAAGCAGACCATGCGAGTTTCCTCGCCTGTGGCATGGGCAAGTTCCTCATAGGTCAGACCCTTGAGGAACGCCTTGTCGATATCCATGGATGCTAAGATCCACTCTGGATGGCATGCCGCCTCACTTGCCAGGAGTCTCTGGGACTGCCTTCGGGCGGTTCCCGAGAATGTTTCCACATCGAAAGCCTCAGTATCCATAAATCCGCGAAGGACAAGTCTGAGACGAATGGTTTTAACGTTCTCGGTACCCACCTTTACAAATTTCCACTTGTATACATACCTGGATGTCATGATGTTGGAAGCTTTGGATAGATCATACATCTCAAAGCATCGGTTGTCAATCCAGATTTTGAGCTCAGTATACAAAGCTTCACTAACCTCCTTTGGGTGTGCTGCTATGTCGGCTTTGGTCAGTAGATCATCTTCTTTAACGACCACAGCACGTTTAGCAGCAGAGGGTACATATACTCTCATCGTGGCGACCATATCGGTGTCGAGCTGTGCAAGTTGAGTCTGATCCAACACTATTTTTGACATTTCTGATGTACAACATAACTCAACGTAAGGACCATATTCGTCACTATCAAGAGAGTAGCTCTCGTCAGGTGTGGTTGAGCAGAGAGAGACTATACAGGACTCTCGTGGTTCAGGCTCGTCTCCGAGCGTGTCCGATGATATGGTATCTTCTTCGTCCACGGATGCTGAAACCAAAACACATTGGTCAGGCAGCATGGTTGTTGGGACGCAGTAAAGATAATCGTCGGTAGTCGTCGTAGGATGAAGGTCCATACGTAGCTCGTCGTACCACTCTTCCAGCATCATAGCTTCAATATTATGTTCCTCATTTTCCTCATAGATTGTCGACAGACGGCCTTCACTCGGCGATGAAGCACCCGGGGTGTCTGGAGGAGGCCTGTTTCCAGGCGAGTCGTGTTCTCCAGACGTGTTGCTTGAGTGCTGATATTTAGCTAGGTCGTCGTGAAATCCTAAGGAAGGGACACGTGAAGTCAAGCATTGAATGAGTCTGGAATGAGTGCTACCAGTGATCTGAGAAATGTTTAGGCCGGTGCCCACACACTCGTAGTAGTGGAAAGCCGGGCTGATATCGTTGTCGTAGTGGATCAGCGTAGACCCGGTGGCGTACTTTACTGCAGGTAGGCTTGACACACTTTTGGCCAATCTAACTGCCACTACATGTTCTACTCGAAAATAGTTTCGTACGAGATACTGTAGTGCTAGATGCACGCGCGGGTGAAACTTGCTGTCGTCTGAAAGATTGAGGATTCCCTTGTAATCGGGGATGTAGCCGAAAACTTTGGCAGGTTCCCCTGCGCCGAGGTGTGCCACATATGTAAGGACGGTTTGCATGGCCATATTATCCATGCCAAGTTCCCGTGTGAGGAGACATTCAATGTATAGTGTGTGACGAGCATCAGGATACATCACAATTACCTCACGAGATCCTGCCTTGACAACAATATGTCCTCTTTCAGGCACATTACGGATCACCGGGAAGGGGCCATTCCAGCCTCCATGGTCGTCCTTGGTGGCAGTGGGTCGGTGGTAATCGACCAAATCCCCTGCAGAATAAAGGCGAGCACCATCAGGAGTCGTTTTAGCCCTAAGAGCCCGATTTGTCTTGGCCACAGCAATGGCCTGAGTTATAGCTTCTAGGCTGACTTCCCTTACACGACGTTCTCGTTCGTGTCCTGAAGTCTCGGGTCCCTTGGGAAAGTCAAGGGTATCGAGATCAGGGAGGAAGGAGGGCTGACGTCCTGTGCGTGCTTGGTATGGCGATACTCCGTTATAAAGCGTAAAGGCATTAGTAACGAAGATGCCTTCCGCCAGTACTCTAGTAAATACAACAGGGATGTTGTGTCTATTCAGTTCTTCCTCAATCATGTGGAGGACGCCTCTGAGAATGCCGTTTCGTGACTCAATTGAAGTCGCGCGTTGGCCAGGTGCTCGGAT
>CAUYUJ010010267.1:20000-29417 GCA_963575745.1 Prorocentrum cordatum | reverse complement strand
CAACAGCTCGTCAGAACCAAGAGAGAGAAAGAATATGACCCCAATCGCGCTGATAGTCAACAGAGAAGGTGGATCGCGAAGTAGAAAACCAGACTGCCAACGGCATAGCCACACCCGCAGCACGCAGACAGAGGAGGAAATACTGCTGAAGTCGACGGTATAGCCACACACGCAGCACGTAGACAACAGCCAAGAAGAAGAAGTAGAAGTTCTGCGCGAAACAGAAGTCGGGACACGTCGCACACAGACAGAATCCCTTCCGCAGGCCGCGTTCTGCAGGGCAGCGACGGGCCCGCTGCCAGCGACCGCCCCCCACGCACCAGATCCCCGCGTGAGCGATGCCACGAGGGGGGCAGCAAGGCTACTGTGGAGAGACGGCCCACCTCTGTTTTTGTTGCGCTTTTTGGGGCCCTGGTTGTTCGGTTGGCCCTTTGCCGCGCGGTAATCCCTGCTCACTCCGCCGCTCCGACCCAGGTGCAGCTGACACGGCCGAGTCCAGTCGACGTCGAGGCCCAGCGCGTCGCTGACGACCCGTACGTCGCACCTGTGGCTGCGGAAGGATTCCAGGAAGAGGTGGCAGCTTTGCGGGTCGTGCCGAAGCGGGTCGAGCGCGCCCTCGCTGCCGGGCACGGACTGCCGCTTGGCGAATGCGCGCCAGGTGCCAGTGAACATTGGCCCCAGTGTGACTTGGAGTCGTCTTATCGCGTCGCCGGGTGTCTCCCCGGGGAGGTCCCACGGATGTTAATGATTCCTGCTTTGTACAGCTGTTGTCCCGTGTCGGGGTCCTTGGGCTCTGGCCATTGGCGCGGGTTGGGCCTTTGGTGCCGTCGTGCATCCTGGCCGCAGGTCTCCAACGCACAGGCGTCGTTGTCCTGGCTGGAGGGCTCGCGATCTGCTCGCGACGGCTCCGGCTGCACGCCTGGCGGGGTTTTGCGGGGAAATGCAGGCCGCATGGTTGGCCGCCAGGCGGGGGTCGGATCGCGTCCGGCGGCCAGGGCAGACGCAGTCTTGCGGCACGTGCGGAAGGGCCCCTTTCGCTGGCGTTCGCCTTCGGGCCTGTGCCCGCCGTCGCTCCCAGGTGCGTCCTCTTTGGACAGCGCAGGACTCTCTCCGGTCTCTGGGGCACCGCCGGCTGTGCCAGGCGCGCGCACGCTCGGCGGCGCAGATTCCATAGCCAGGGCGCGAGCTGCTTTGCCAGCGGCGTCCTGGACGCCTGGCGAGCGCGCCCGGGGTTCGCCGTCCGCAAGAGGCTCACTGACCGGGGAAGGGGGGCGAATAGGAGCGATGAGGTTTTTCCCGACGAGCCAGCGGATGGCTTCGCTGTCCTGCGTCTGGACGGTTGCTCCGCGCCCCCCCTGCTGGGCGCGTGGCGCTCCCAGGGGACTGCTGACGGACTGCTTGTTCTCAAGGGGATGCTCCGCGGCTTCCGCGGCCTCCGCCGTCTCCGCCGTGACTGCCCACTCCTTTCCTTTGCCCTGCTGGTACTGCTGAAGGGGGGGTGTTAGTGTGAGCTGTACACTGGTCACTGCAAGCTACCGCCTCTCGATTCCCCACTGGGACGTCATCGCCTGACAACGATGCGGGGGGGGGTATCGTGACCTCTGCCTCATTTCCTCCGCCCTGCGGGGTGCTGTCGCTGCTGCTGCCGCCTTGCTGCTGCTGCTGCTGCAGCTGCTGCTGGGTCCTGTTGCTGCTGCTGCCGCTGCGGCAGTTGCTGCAGCTGTTGCTGCTGCCCTGCTGCTGCGGCTACTGCTGCTGCTGCTGCCCAGCTGATGCGGCTGCGGCGGCTGCAGCAGCCCTGTTGCTGCTGCTGCTGCTCTGCTGGCGTCTGCAGCTCCCCTGAACCTCCTCGACGACGACCTCCTCCGCCTCATCAACCGCCTCTCGATTCCCCTCTGGGACGTCATCATCTGTCAACGGAGCGGGGGGAGGCATGTTGCTGCTGCTGTTACTGCTGCGATGTTCCGAGGTGTCGTTGTGAGTATCGAGATCTCTCGCGTCAGCGCCAGGCGCCACGACCTGTGCCCAGGCAGCGGCAGGAACCTTCGGGGGCATAACGAGCCCGCGCGGGATGCCCGCGAACTCAAGGTCAGCCGAATGCGACTTGGGCAGCTTGCCAGCGATGTCAGGCGCGACGTAGCCCATGGTTGCCAGCATGCCCACGCGGCCGTTCTTCAGCTCTGCCTGCCACTGGGGAGCGAGATTCTCCGCGCAGCCGTCCGATGTGCAGCCAGCAGGGCCCCAAAGGCCCGAGGGGTCCTGAACGCCCAGCTCGCTCTTGAACTTGAAGGCGCGCAGCGGGGATCTAGCGCACAGCACCCCATCGCCCTGGGCGGAGCCAATCCGGCAGTCCTGGAGGAGCATGCCGAGGATCGCCAACCTGGCAAGGCAGACGTTCGCAACGTCCGCCGCGGGGTCGCTGGACGTCAACACCGCGAAGGCGAGGTTGCGCGCAGCAGCCGTGATGTCCGCGGACTGGTCCTCGAGGACAGCGGCCACGGCGAACACCTGCTCTTCTCGCACGCGTTGGTCAGGGTGCCCTGAGCGATGATGTTGGGCTTCAGCTCCGCTGCTGCCATCTCGCTCAGCAGCACCATTGCCTGCTGCCACTGCCAACGCCTGTTCTTCTCGCACTCGCTGATCAGGGCGCTGCAGGGGATGATGCTGGGCTTCAGCTGCACGACCACCATCTCGCTCAGCAGCGCCTTTGTTTGCTGTCGCTGCCAGCGCCTGCCCTTCTCGCACGCGCTGTTCAGGTCGCTGTAGGTGATGATGTTGGGCTCCAGCTGCCCGACCACCATCTCGCTCAGCACCGCCCTTGCCTGCCGTCACTGCCCGCGCCCGCCCTTCTCGCACCAGCTGTGCAGGATGCAGTAGGTGATGATGTTGGGCTCCAGCTGCACGACCGCCATCTCGCTCAGCAGCGCCACAGTCTGCAACCACTGCCGACGACTGCTCTACTCGCACGCGCTGTCCACAGTGACGCACGCGATGATCTTGTGCTCCAGCTTCACGGCAACAATGTCGCCCAGCAGCGCCACAACCTGCTGCCACTGCTGACGCCTGCTCTTCTCGCACGCGCTCTCCACGGCGGCGTAGGTGATGATGTTGGGCCCCAGTTTCGCGGCCACAGAATCTTGTTCAGCAGCGCCACAGCCTGCTGCCGCTGATGCCGCCTGCTCTTCTCGCACGCGCTCTTCCCAGCGCCGTTGGCGATGGTGGTGGGCTCCAGCTTCGCGGCCACCTTCTCGCCCAGCAGCGGCGCTGCCTGCTGCCACTGCCGACGCCTGCTCTTCTCGCACGCGCTGTTCACCGTGCCAGAGTTGATGAACATGGGCTTCAGCTTCACGACCGGGGCCTCGATTAGCAGCGCCACAACCTGTAGCCGCTGCCAATGCCTGCTCATCTCGCACGCGCTGTTCACAGCGCCGTACGCGATGATGTTGGGCTCCAGCTTCACGACCAGGATCTCGCTCACCAGCGCCACGGCCAGCTGCCAGTGCCAACGCCTGCCCTTCTCGCACCAGCTGTTCAGGATGACGTAGGAGATGATGTTGGGCGCCGGCCGCGGCGGCGGCGGCAGCGGCGGCCGCGGCGGCAATCGTGGCGCCAGCCGCGGCCATCGTGGCGCCAGCCGCAATGGCAGCGGCCTGCGCCAGCGTGGCCGCAGCCGCCCAAAGAGCCGCGCGAGCCGCGACCGCGGCGGCATCGGCGCAGGCGGCAGCCGCAGCCGCCGCGTCACCCGCGAGGCCGACCGCGCCGGCGGGCGAGGCGGCCCTCGAGGCGGCGGCGGCAGCAGGGGGCGGCGCGCCGCCAGGCGCGGCGCCGCAACGGCCGCGGGCCGCGGCAGGACCGCCGCACTCGCCGCGGAGCCAGGAACGGCCAGGCGGCGGCAAGGCGGCGGCAGCTGCGCGCGCGGCAGCGGCGCGCCGAAGGCGGCGGCGTCGGCGCGCGGCGGCAGAGCCGGCAGGCGCGGCGCCCAGATCCTCTGGCATGGCAAGCCGCGGCACGGTGGCGGCAGACCCAAGTCGCGCCGACCAACCTTGAGCCAGACGGCTCGAGCCAGAGGGCTACGGAGATAATGGGGATACGCGAAGCGCGAAGAATTTGGGCAGCCCCCCGCCCCCAGCATTTACTGGTGTTTCTCTTCGTTTGACGAGATTATGCTCTCCTCGTCCTCTCCATTCGTTCCCTCACCTCCTCCTCCTCCTCCTCCACCTCCTCCTCCTCCTCCTGCTCCTCCTCCTCCTGCTCCTCCTCCTGCTCCTCACGGGCTGGCTGGGGGGTGACTCAGATGAGTGCGGGCGGCGAGGTTGAAGGCAAGCTTTTTGGCCCCGTGCCCTACCCCCTTTAGGCCCCCCCCCCCCAGGCTGCTGAGTTTCTGGCCATGGCCATGTGTGCTCTGCAGGTTGTAGGAGAGTCTGATGTGTTTAGTGACTGTCTCAATGTCGTCAAACTATGTAATATGCCAGCCGAGCAGCAGCTGGACTATTTTCGACCCTACGCTGGCATGATGCAGTATGTTCAGCAGGGGGCCCAGTTCCTTAGGGTTCACAAAGTTAAGGCTCATTTGGACCCTGAGGCCGAAGGTATCTCTGCGGATGAGAGGTGGAGGCGTCAGGGGAACGCCGCCGCCGACAGGGCTGCCAAAGCTGGTGCTGCCATGCACCCCCCGACGTGGTCTGAGTTAGATGAAGAAGTTTTGCAATTTCAATTGAAGGTTTCAACGAAGGTTTGCAACCTCGCAGCAGCATTGCTCCCATTATGGCCCCGACTCGACCTCTCAGAGGTCGAGCTGGTCCTTCCCCCTCGTCGTGAGCGCCCTGAGGTCCCCCCCCCTCCCGGGCATGAATGGGAGTGGCTGCGAGGTTTCTTCTTGTGTAGGAAGTGCAATCAGGTAAGCAGAGGCACGGTAGCCCCGACGGGGGGGGGTTGTGTCGAGGCTTCCAGGCCTGATGCTGACTCCCTCCGCTGTCTGGGGCATAGTTGTCTCACCCTGGAGTGCAGTGATGGAGCTCACCTCACGGTTTGTCTTAAGTGCAATTGCTATTCGAGTCATGGCCAAGCGCGGGGGTTGGCCCAAAAGTGTGACCAGCCGCCCCGCCACACTACTGATAATTGGAAATTGATCTGCAAGGGCAGACATCCCAAACGGTTTAAGACCCACGGCATCATTGTGGAAACTCGTCCCTGGTCCGCTCTGTGATTGCTGTGGCCTTTCGGTCTCTCTGTCTGGATTTTCTGCGGTGCAGGGTGGCCCATTTAGTTTCCTTGTTTGCACGGCCCGATGCGACTGACCCTTTTGGCAGGCATCCGTGCTAAACCCCACATCTGGGGCGAGACTGAGGTCGTCCTGGCGCTGCTTGCACCAGGGGCTTCGGTCCTCGTCGTCCTTGTGTGGGTGGTCGAGTTTTCCCAGTGGCGAGGGTTCGCCTTTCGTTTTTCTCTGCTCGGCCCGATGCGGCTGGCCCTTTTGGCAGGCATCCGTGCTTTACCCCACATCTGGGGCGTGACCGTATGTCGTCCTGGCGCTGGCTGCACCAGGGACAGCGGGCTCGTCGTCCTTTTGTGGGTGGTCGAATATTCTTCTTTGCTTGGTTGTGTGCAGTTCGTTGTGCGTGCGTCCGTCGTGCACGCGTGTCAGGCACCCCAATCCTGGGGGAAGGCGCATGCACACATAGGGTGCGCCTCTGCATGTCCGAGCACGGGGGTATATTTATCCTGACTGTGGTTCGGCTGATGTTGTTGTGGCCTGGAGCTTTGGTTCCTGGCCCCAACATCTTTTTGGTAGGCGTTGGGCGCGCGTCTTCGTGCGTGTGTACGTTGCTCGTCCCTCCGTCTAGCCCTCCTCCTCCTGGAGCCACAGGCTCTTATGGAGGGGCGCTGTCTTGTTCGCAGCCCCTCTTGTACAGCCGAGGGCAGTCGTGCTTGCAGTGTAATTCGCTATTTCGTCGGCGGGGGAGGTCCTGCTTACCCGTCGCTGGGGTGAGCAAGGCCGAGCCCGTCCTGGAGGGCAGAGCATTCCTTGCTCGGCCCTCCACCTTCAGCAGCAGCTCCGACAACTGGGCTGCTGAGCGCCATGGAGCGCCCTCAGACGAGCGCCAGTCGTCTGTTGAAGTCAGGCAGGGGTCCTTGTTAAAAATCCTCCTCCTCTCCTCCTCCTCCTCCTCCTCCTCCTCCTCCTCCTCCTCCTCCTCCCCCTCCTCCTCCTCCTCCTCCTCCTCCTCCTCTCTCCTCCTCCTCCTCCTCCTCCTCCTCCTCCTCCTCCTCCTCCCTTCTCCTCCTCCTGTTCCGATGAGGCAGAGCGGCAGAGAGCCTGCAAAGAAACAGAGAGCGAGAGAGAGCCTGCAAAGAGACACAGAGCGAGGGCGCAGCGATCCCTGAGGAATCGATTGGTTCGCGAAGTCAGGGGGCGCCAAACCCTGTGATGCCATTGGGCTGTTCGGAAATTCTGGTAAGAGAATCCCAGAAACTCTGCGAGTTCACTTGGATGTTCGTGATGTTCGGGGTTATGTGGTTCAAAGTGATGGAGGGCTGCACTGTGGATGCTCGCCAGAAGAGTAGCAGCAGCACAACAGCACTGTGGGTGCAATCATAGCGAAAGCAACAACCACTACAGCAGCAGTAGCAGCAACAGCAGCAGCAACAATCACAACAACAACCACACCAACAACCACAACAACCACAACAGCAGCGGAACAACAACAACAACAACAACAACAACAACAACAACAACAGCAGCAGCAACAACAACAACAACAACAACAACAACAACAACAACAACAACAATCACTTTACCCGAACGCTCAGTGTTCTCACCAGTGCCAGGGTTTTCATGCGACGCCAGCCAATACCCCCACTTTGTGGGGGGGCAGTGCAAGCTCTACCAAATATCCACACGACTCTTCGCCACCACCCACACCCAGCTTCCCGCCCTATGACGTTCGGACACTTCACTTCGTGGCCTGCGGACGACCGTGGCTACTACACTGGCGTGGAGTACACACCCACAGAAGTTGTTAAGCCTACGTCGTACACCCACAGAAGTTGTTAAGCCTTGTTAGGACAGGCGTTCGAAAAGTAGCTCGCGCGAGCTAAAATTCTTACAAGCCCAATGGTTTTGGAGATTTCGGCGTGCGCGCGCGAAGAAAAAACGAATGTGTCCCGCATGGTATTATTTGACAGGGATGATGGCCCTGGCAGGTGCGCAACCGTTGTCGCAGAAGTTCGAAAAAGTTGCTCGCAAAAGCCCGTTTGACAGAAATGTTTAAAAAAGTGTTGGGTTTCCTACGAATCCGCAAGAGCGCGCGGGATGAGATTTTGACATTTTTTTGTTGAAAAACCATTGGTTTTTTGATGTTTTTATGTTAAAATCGCTGCGAACACTAAGGTTTTGGAAGGATTTCGTCTTGCGCGCGCGAATGTCCACTTTACCTTATTTTTTGCAAGGGATTCTTGAAATTTGATTATATTAGAACAAGAAATGTCATTTTCTATTGTTTTTTGCAAGGGAAAGCGGATTACAACAAAACAACCGGATCCTGTACACACCCTCTTTTCTGAGGCTTCCTCACGAAAATGATGAAAATGTAGCTGCGGCCTAGGCGGCGCAGGGGGGGCGCGCACCAGGGGGCCCAACAATAATTATTCTTTAGAATAAATAATGTTCAACAACAACAACGACGACGACGACGGAAAACAAAAAAAAAAAAAAAAAAAAAAAAAAAAAAAAAAAAAACAGCAACCGCACATTCAAACAATACAAGAAACCACAACCACACAACACCTAATCCTTCTACGACTACGACTATTACTACTACTACTTTCTACGACTACACGACCTACCAGTGGCACCACCCACCTCCTACTACTCCTACTACGTCCCTACTACGACTCGACTAACTACTACTACTACTACTACTACTACTACTAACTACTACACTAGACCACTCTACTACTACTACTAACGCTACTACGACTATTACAACTACTATTACTACTACTACTACTACGACAACGAGCTACGACTACGACTACTACTTACGAACCTACTACTACTACTACTACTATTAAACTCCTTACTACTACTACTACTACTACTACTACTTCTACTACTATTACTACGACTGCTACTACTACTACTACTACTACTACTACTACTACTACTACTACTACTACTACTACTACTGCTACTACTAATAATAAGAATAAGAATAATACTATTAATATGTCCTTTTCTTCTTTTAATACGACTACTACTACTACTATTACTACTACTAGTACCACTACTACCATGACTACTACTACTATTACTACTACTACTACTACTATTACTACTACTACTACTACTACTACTACTACTACTACTAATACTAATACTAGTCCCACCAGTACTACTACTACTACTACTACTAACTACTACTACTACTACACTACAACTACATACGACTACGAATACTCCATTACTACTACTACTATACTACCACTACTAACTACCACCCACCACCACACCACCACCACCACCCCACCACCACCACCACCACCACCACCCACCACTACTACTACTACTTCACTTCTACTACTACTACTACTATACTATACTACTACTACTACTACGACTAAACGACGACGACGACGGACTACGACGACGACGACGACGACGACGACGACGACTACTTACTACTACGTACTACTACTACTAGCGACGACTACGAACTACTCTACTACTACTACTACTACTACTACTACTACTACTACGCCCCCGACGTACCAAAGTACGAATACTACGGTGTACTACTACTATACTAGCAACTACTACTACTACTACTACTACTACTACTACTACTTACTACTCCTACTACTACTAAGAACTCCTACTACTCCTAACTACTACTACACTACTACTACTACTACTACTACTCTACTACTACTACTACTATTACTACTCTACGCACTACTACTACTAACCTACTACTGCTACTCCTACTACGACTACTACTATTACACGACTACTAGACTACGAACTACTAATACTATTACGGCTACTACACTACTACTACTACTACTACTACACTACTACTACTGCTACTACACTACTACCATTTGGGGCGGTTATCATTACCACTATTACGACTACTAAGACTACTACTACTAACTAACTACTACTACTACTACCAACTACTACTACTAAACTACTACTACTACTACTACTACGACTACTACTAACTCCTATCACTACTACTACAAACTAGTACTAGTACTACTAACTACTACTACTACTACTACTACTACTACTACTACGAGTACCACTACTACTACTACTACTACTACTACTACTACTACTACTACTACTACTACTACTACTACTACTGTTACTACTACTACTACTACTACTACTACTACTACTACTAGTACTAC
>CAUYUJ010010267.1:0-15000 GCA_963575745.1 Prorocentrum cordatum | reverse complement strand
ACAGCTGCAGCAGCAGCAACCACAACACCAACAATAATAGCAATAACAACAACAACAACAACAAGAACAACAACAACTCCAACAACAAGAACAACCACAACAGCAACTACCACTACTAATACTACTACTACTACTACTACTACTACTACTACTACTACTACTACTACTACACCAACACCAACACCAACAACAACAACCACAACACCAACACCAACACCAACACCAACACCAACAACAACAACAATAACAATAACGACGACGACGACAACAACAACCACAACAACAACAACAACAACAGTAGCAGCAGCAGAACAACGACGACGACGACAACGACAACGACAACGACAACGACGACAACCACAACAGCAGCAGCAACAACAACAACAACAACAAGTTTAAGACTGTTCGCCCTTATATGCTCGAGTGTCCAATAACGCGTATTTTCCAAACCCTCGATACCCGCCCTCTTCGTCTTCGATCGAACCCCTTTTGGGGGGTATACCTTTCTTCCCTGCAGGCCAGGCCCCGGCAAGCGGCGGGGCGGCCGCGGACCGTCGGCCTGGCCAGCGGCAGCGCTGATCGGCGGGGCGGCCGCGGACCGTCGACCCGACCCCAAGAGGGACGGACAGGGGACCGACGACGACGACGACGACGACGACGACGACGACGACGACGACGACGACGTCGAAGACGACGGCGACGACGACGACGGCGACGACGAGCGAAAGCGAGAGCGAGAGAGAACGACAGCAAGGCCACGAAGGGCACGAAGTAGGCCACGAAGGGCGACAGCGGGGACACGAAGGGAATACGTATGGGGCCACGAAGAGCGCGAACGAGCGGGGGCCACGAAGTGCAGATAATGCGGGGCCACAGAAGGCAACCATGGGGCCACGGAGGGTAGCAACTGGGCCAGGTAGGACAGTGAGGGGGACACACATGGCGACAGCGGGGCCACGAAGGGCATGCACATGGGGCCACAACGGGCGCGACTCCTGGGTGCCTGGGTGTCGGGAGCGCGGCGCTTGGGCAAATTGCAGGAAATTCCTACGCAAGGCCATTCTTCGGTAAGTTGCAAGCAAGTCTCGAGCGGGAGCGCGACTCCAGAGGCCAGGAGAGCGATTCCTGAATAAATTGGAAGGAAGTCCCAAGCGAGAGCGCGATTCCTGAATACAATGCGAGGAAGTCTCGGGCGGGAGCGGGGGTCCTGGCTAAATTGTAAGGAAGTCTCAAGCGGGAGCCGTTGTTGTTGTAACCCGGGGGCCAAGGGCCCAGTTTGAGCATCAAGGCTTTCCCTGTCAAAAAACAAGGTGCGAGCGTCGAGGGGCACACTTCGATTGAGAAGAACAGTATGCACCGGTGGGGGGATCAACAATAACTATCTTCGAACATGAGAATTCAACAACAACAACAACAACAACAACAACAACAACAACAACAACAGCAACAGCAACAGCAACAGCAACAGCAACAGCAACAACCACAACCACTACCACAACCACAACAACAGCAACAGACAACAAACAACAAGCAACAAGCAACAAGCAACAAACAACAAACAAGAAGCAACAAACAACAAAGAACAAACAACAAACAACAAACAACAAACAACAAACAACAAACAACAAACAACAAACAATAAACAACAAACAACAACCAACAAACAACAACCAACAACAACCAACAACCAACAACCAACAACCAACAACCAACAACCAACAACAACAACAACAACAGTAGCAGCAGCAGAACAACGACGACGACGACAACGACAACGACAACGACATAATCAGACTCATCATCATCAGCAGCACCAGCATCATCGTAAGCAGCATCATAATCACCATCATCAACCTCATCATCATCTTTATACTCAGCATCATCATCATCAGCAGCAGCATCATCACCATCACCACCACCAGCACCAGCACCAGCACCGGCGCCCGCAGCAGCATGAGCAAGATCTCTATCACAATCACCATTGGCGTCGGCATCAACATCATCAGCATCACCACCAGCGTCAGCACCATATGTAATGTCTTCGAGACGGCGCGGGCAGGCGGCAGGGGGGCGAAGCCCTTACGGATATACCTCTGAAGACCTCTGAAGATTGATGTTGCACGCCATCACACTGACAAACACAGCTAACTACTGCCCCGACCTCTGCTGGGGTGCGAATCCAGCCGTGGCGACGAAGGTCCACCCAGACAGACCAGAAAGGCGAAAACGAGGGCATGGCATCGGCACATCGGCATCGGTGCGCGGTTCTATTCTGAGCCTCGGCGTATATGGACGCGCAGGCAGCCACCCTGCCCAGGTTGTACGCGGGCGCGCCCACGGCTATCGCCGCGCGCAGCGACAGCAGGACACGCTCCTCATCCGAAACCTGCCGGGGCACCACGCCCGCCGCGTCCTTGCTGGCCCAGTCCACCTCGGCGTAGTAGAGGCCGTCGGTACCCTCCTCGACCCAGGCGTGTCTCACCTGGACCCGCTCTCGCCCGACGCCACGAATGTTGGCCCTGCCGTCTGGCAGGAAGTGTGCCGAATCCACCTCGACCAGGAGCACCTCGTCGCCCTCCTGGGGCGGCTTCTGCGCGCACAGGAACCGCCGGTTCCCCTCCCACGCCCGGCGTATGAGGACCTTGTAGCGCGGCTCGAAAAAGTGGAGCCGCACCTGCTCGCTGGGCCGAGAGGCCACGCCGCGCATGTAGAAGACGGGTATCCTCCGCCTCTCGCGATCCTCGAGCGCGGCCAGTTCCTCCGCGTCCGCGGCGCGGCGCTTCTCTAGTGCCTCTGGGGGCACCAACATCCGCACCCGCGACTCAATCTCGGGGTCGGTCGGCTCGTTCCGTGGGTCCTTGATCTCGACGTGGGTCCTGCAGGTCGGGCAACTGCGGCCGTCGGGAGCCAGCCGGGTGGACTGCAGCAGGCACAGTCTGCAGAAGGTGTGGCCGCACCGCAGCCTCAGCGGGGAGCAGAAGAACTCGATGCAGATGGGGCACTGCAGGTCGCGCTCCACCAACGTGGTCTCCCACGCCACCTGCGTCCCCCTCTCATGCCTCCGTCCCTCTCTGGTCTCCATCACCCCTCCCCCTCAAACTCATCCCCTGGACCTCCCCCAGGGTGCGCTCTGAGCAGAATCCCACCAGCTCTCTGGGCGTAATTAGGTGGTCTAGAGCGCTTCCTCTTCCAACCCCCTTCTTCCCTTCGGGGAGGGATTTGCCCCTCCCCCTACCCGCTCCCTTGGACCTGGACGGGGCGCTCCGCGGGTAGTTAGAGCGTCCAAGATGGCCCAAGACGGCTCCAAGAGCGCCTCGGAGAGCCCAAGATGACCTGCAAGATGGCTCAAGATAGCGTAAGAGGCAGCAAGATGGCTCCCAAGATGCTCCAAGAGGCCCCACCGCCCCAAGACGGCTCCAAGAGGCCTCCGAGACCCCCAAGGAGGCACCCAAGAAGCACAAATCCTTGAAAAGCCTGGAAATCAATAATGTTTATGTCGTCGCCTGTTTGCTTTCGATGGCCTTCCGAGGCTTCAAGATGGTTCAAGGATGGCCCCAGACAGACCCAAGAGCCCCAAGAGAGCTCAAGAGCGCCCCAAGGGCGCCCAAAGAGCGCCCAAAGAGGCGATGTGTGGGGCTCCCGAGGGGCAACGCTAAGTATGGCTCCCCTCTTTTGTTGATCGGTGTCCTCCAAGATGGCCCCAAGAGCGGCCCCAAAGCTCCCACGATCGCACCAAGAGGGCCCCCAAAGGGCCCAGACGGCCCAAAGGGGCCTCCAAGAGGCCTCCAAAAGGCTCCCAAAAGACCTTCAAAAGGCCTCGAGAGGATCCCCAGGGCACCCAACACGCTCGAGGACGGCGGCCTTGGGCCCGCCAAGATGTTCCCCCCAGACGTCCCAGGAGGTTTCCAAAAAGCTTCCAAAATATATTCGAGGAAGAGACTCCGAGAAGCATCCAAGAGGCTTTTGCTCATCTCCGAGAAGCATTCAAGAGGTTTCTGGCTCTTCTGTTCGCCCTTTTCCTCCTCCTCCTCCTCCTCCTCCTCCTCCCTCTCCTTCTCCCTCCTCCTCCTCCCTCCTGCCTCCTCCAGCGGCGCTCACTTGCCCATGGTGCTCGCGCACATTTTTTAAATTTCGGGGGCTAAAGCAACACGTTGCCCAGGTGCATTGGACCTTGTCACACAGGGTCAAAGGCCTAGTACCGGACACCCAGGTGTGCCCGGCCTGCAGTCTCCCCTTTGGCTCACGCGCCAGTCTCATGCAGCACCTCTGTTTCGACTCCTTCATATGTGCCCTCTACCTCCTTTGCCATTCCCAACGCCTTCCCCAAGAGCAAATCGCAGCGCTTGCTATGCAACGCTGCGAAAATGCCAAGCTACAAGTAAAGTCAGGCGTAGGTCGCTGGCGTGTGGCATTACCGGCACATCGTGCCAAGCGTGCTACCACACAGCAATTTCGTGACTTTGCCAAACACTTGTCGCAAGCGGACGCTCGCGCCATAATGGCGGTAACAGATTACGCGCTGGACTCTGCAGCCGTCTCTTTACTTTTTCCCGCCGATGTTCCTCCGCCAATACCTCCTCCTCTTCCTGCGCTGCCTGAATGGCCATTTCAGCCGGAGGATTATTCTGGTCTAGCGACCAGAGAAATTCCAGCCCGTATAAGGCGCAAGGAAATTGTCATCCTCAATCTTTTCTCTGGCCGCAGGCGCGAAGGGGATATCCAGCATCACCTGGAATCATTCACGCCTGACCCCTCGATAGAGGTACATATACTGTCGGTCGATATTGCTATCGACCCCGACTCGGGCGATCTCACCAAGTCGGAGACCATTAAGCTCTGGCAACAACATATTTATGCCGGCAGAGTGGTTGTTTCAGGTGGGGGCCCGCCGTGCGAAACCTTTTGCGCGGCCCGCTGGAAGCCCAACGGGCCACCGCCGCTGCGCACTACCGAGCACTACTGGGCATCCCCAACGCAACGCCCAAGCAATCCCGCCAATTGCACATAGCCAACTTGCTACTCGCTTAATTGGTTCTCCTCTTTGCCGCTCATTTGGAAATGGGCACCTCGGCATGGATGGAACATCCATGCCCTGCCCACTGGGAACCCAGGGCGCAGCCTAGCTGGATTTGGAGGCCTTTAATGGCCCTGGCTGCTGCCCAGGCGGTCCGCACCACGGACATCGACCAGTGCATGTTCCAGCCGTCTTGCCGCCCTCCTAACGAATTCGGCAAAGCCCCCACGCGCTTGCTATCGCTCCGCCTTCCCTCGCTCCCAGAGCTCCTAAATAACCGTCCCCAAGGGACCAAGTGCACGCACCCACGGGGGTCACATCGTACACTTCTAGGTAAGGACGAGAATGACCGCTTTTTCACTGCTGACAAAAAGACCTATCCTTCTGCCCTCTGCGAATGTCTCGCCCAGGCTATATACCAGGACGTCATTTTACCATTTGTTGACGACCCACAGGATCCTCTTCCCCAGTCGGACCCCTCGGTTCTGGCTCCCCTCCTCCGCTTCTCCGCTTCCATGACCAGCGACTTTTGGCTAGGCCCCGACTTTGTTGATCCCTCCGCCCCTCGCACCCGTGCCAAAGTGGATGGGGAGCTGGACCGCTCTCCAGGCCCCGCGAGCCGCGGCGCCATAGCGACCTCCCCTCAGAGGCTCACGTGCAGCCTGATCCCGCCGATCAGGACTCGGAAGCGGAACAAGAGGCCATGCACTTTTTGGGCAAAGTCCCAATTTTTCCCTCCACCCTCCCTCCGCCGCCACCCCCGCCCCCCCTAACTCTGGATCAGAAAAGGCACATCCAGTGCAATAGGGAGCGGGCTAGACAAATCAGGGCCGAGCGTTCCCGTCAAGCGGCACGACCCGTCCCGCTCACGGGCATTTCCCTCTCTCACATGTGGCACCCTGCTTCGCCCGCCCCGCAGGACTTCAACGCCGACATCTTCTACACTTAGCTGGCGTCATGTCCAGACGGCCACGGGTGCTGGCGCCGCGTGAAGCCAGGCCAAAGCATCCCCCACCGGGCCAATTTCGGCCCGCCTCAGCTCCTCCACCCCTACTTTCGCCTGCCCAATTCGCCCAGGTAGCCAAAGCGGTGCAGCGCTCTCTGTCCAGCACCCCACCTGCCTCAGACCCCCCGCGGCCGCCTGGCGATTTCAGCGGCCCCCCCATGGGTAGAGGCAGGCACATTTACGGGGCCACCTTTCATCCTCCGCCACCTCCGCCCGCCTTGCCTCCCTTGCCGCCCCCAGATCATCCCAGGGTGCCTGCCAAAGCAGCCATTCCGGAAGGCTGGATAGGCCAGGCAGCTTCTCCTTTTTCTCCACCCCTTTCAGCGTGCACCTCGCCTCCACCCCTTCGCGAGCCTCGCAAACAGTCACGCAAAGCTGCGCCACGCAAGAGCCAGCCAAGCAGGCCTTATAGTCCCCCAGCATCGCCTAGAAGGCTGGATCAGGTGGACGACGCCTCATATTCCTCTGCCTCCTCACCATTTCCTCCGCACGACTCTCCAGAGCCGGCGGAACAGTCCGCTGCGCCCCGCGCCTCTGCAACTCGCAAGCGCAAACAGGTATCATTTGCGGACGAGTTCACGGCCAAGCCCCCCAAGGTGGCCTACAATTCGCGCTTACGCACCGAGCCGCGCAAAAGCGCGCTCAAGCAGCCAGCGCCGATACGCAGGGAACCTGCCGAGGCACAAAGTAGCCCGCAGGAGTCCCTCGGCCCGCCGACACCTCCAGCCTCTCCCCCCCCTAGGCACCATAGGGCTCGCAAGGCCAAGGCGCGCCGCGCGGCCCATGCAGCTCAGCGCTCACGTTCGCCTGCCAAAGCGTCAGATGCAGCCTCGGACGAGCAGCCTGCGCCACAGCGCCGAGATCCAGTAGAGGCTCAAAGCAGCCCGCAGGATTCCCACAGCCCGGCCTCGCCTCCAGCCTCACCTCCTACAAGGCTCCACAGGGCTCGCAAGTCTCACCATGCTGCCCATGTAGCTCCGCGCCTGCCGCCTACAGTCGCAGCTGCAGCTGCGTCAGCCGCAGCATCGGACAAGCAGCGCAGCTCATTTCTCAAGGAGCACGAGAATAGAATTGCCCAGCTCAAAGAGGAGCATAGGCAGGACCAGCTCCGCAGCGACAGGATACACAGGGAGCGCCTCAAGATGCAGTTGCGAGATGGCGAAAGCCTTTCGCATTGCGGTCAGCGTCTGTCGCCCAGGAGGCCGCGTAAACCTCATGAAGGAGGTGAGGCTGCCAGGCGCTAGACCTTTGCCAGGCAGCTAGCCCCCAGCCTAAGCCTAACCTCTCCCTCTTTCCTCTTATCATCTCCCCTTTCTGCCTCATCCCCATCAGGCCATGAGGAGCGAGCCCAGTATCCAGGGCAACGCCGGTGCAGACGAGGACGCGCCCGCTGCTGAGGCGTACCCGGGGCAACAATTAGATCCGCGAAGCATCTCGCCACCAGCCTCTCGCTTGGCTTCCTTATGGAAACATCTGGCTGAGCGGCTTCTTTTGGCTCACCAGCAAGTCTACCGCTTTCTCAGCGGCGGCGCAAGGCGCCACGCACTTATTCTGTCTCCCACCACGGTGTACCAGCATAATGCGGTACCCCAGTGGCAAGCCACATGGCAGCTCGAGAGCGGGCCGCCCGCATGGCCACACGCGCGCGCCTTCGTGGGCCCTCTGCTTCACTTAGATTTGCCCACGGCCGTAAATCGCACACTCGAGCGCTGGCATGGGCGATGGCGCGAGGCCAACTACCCTAACCTACTCCACATTTACCCTCAATGTGCTGCGGGGGACGGCCCCTATGATGCCCGTTTCTCACCCACCATAGGGCTAGTTTCAGTTTACGTGCCGGACCAGCTTTTTCTGGACCTACTCCAATCGGGGGCCTGGGAGCAGGCCCCCCTCAGCCCTCATCGGCTTTTGCAGGATGCAGCGGCTGGCAGCCCCATCCTTATAGACTTCCAGGCCATGATCATGGTTCGGCCATTCTGCCTCCCGCTGTCCCACCTCGCTCGAATCCTCCGTCTCCCCGAACCCTAATCCCTCAGGCCATGCCGACCCCAGAGGCGCAGCACCTGCCGCAGTTCGAGCACGGCGACTTCCGCTGCGCCCCCACTGAGGCAGTGCCACCACCGCCTACAGCATTGCAGTGGCTGGTAGTGATAACGACTGGCCACGACTGGCCACATTTCGCTTTGGTCCCCACTGCCCATCAATGTAGGGCTCCTAATGGAGCAATTCCATGGGCAGGAGACCAGGCTGCCATCCTCTGCGGAAAGGCCGCGCTTTTTTCACCCCCCCATTCTTCAGGAGATGGATGCACGGCCCATCCTATTTGGTACGGGCATACCCTACCGCACCGGCCTTTCGCTGCGGGTCAACATGCGTAGCGGTAACATCCTCATCCCTATAGACTCCGCACCAGGCCAAGCATGCATCAGTCGGCCCGTCAGGAGGGTCCTCCTTACACAGATGCAAGCATAGGCCAGCTAGGTTTCACTCACATTTGGCCGTTGGCTTATGGGCTACTTCTTTTTGTTTCCTTGGCACTCCCCCCCTTCTCTCAGCGCGCCCCACGCCGCCATGGTGCCCATGCCTCCCGCGGGTGGTTCCGCAGCGGCCGCGGCGGAGGCGGGCGCGGCCGAGGCCAGCAGGGCGTCGCCTGACACGCAGGAGCTCTTCGGCCTCTCAGGAGACACATATGCTGGTTCAGCATGGCAGGGCTCCCAATACACGGCCGCCACGCGTGAGTTCAAAAAGTGGTGGCCCTCCACATACCCTGGCGAGTGGAAGATGCCCAACGGCATGCTCTACCCGTTCGTCTGGAAGCTCAAGTCGCTGGACGTCATCGACGGCCAGGTCGTCGAAACCTGGGACTGGGAGTGGATCGAGACCCCAGGCCTGGCGACCATCTCTGAGGTGGAGGCCATGCTGAGGGACCACTACAACCAGCAGCAGGCTGCCGCGCAAGAGGCCCAGGCGCGAGCGGCGGCGACAGCGGCAGGCCTCTCGGCGCTCTCGGCTGCCGCCCGCACTCTCAACCCGTCGCCCTTCGGTGCCTGAGCGAGCCACATTAGTGCCACATCAGTCAGCGCCCTTCTAGGTCGTCCTAAGCGACCTCGGCGCAACTAGCAGCGCGCCCACTTAGGTGGTGGGCTCGCCTAATACTCTCCCTTTGTTCATCTTTTCATCGTTTTCTATTACCTCGGCAGCCCACCACCTAAACAGCTGGAGCCATGCCGCTCCAATTCAAGGTCGGTCGAGCCGTCCTGCATAGCTGAGTTGTAAGCCACGCGAGTCTAGCAGCATCCAGCCTATCCCGCCATAGTGCGGCTCAGCAACCTTGAGCAGCCCCGCTAACAGAGAGTCGGCTAAGCGCCGCTCGCATATCTCAATTCGCAGACTCGCCACGGCTGAGTCCTCACGCATAGGTGGTGGGCTAGCACATTGCTCGGATCTTGGTTTGCCTGCAGCCCACCACCTATACAGCCCAAGCCATCACACGAGCCAAATTATAACAAAGGAGACACCGCGTCTCCAATTTAAGGCCGGCCAAGCCGGCATGCATTCCGCTGCAGTGGGTCCTTCAGGTACACACTCGCACTGCAACTCTTGCGGCGTCAGTCGGCACCATCTCAGGCCTACATGGGATAGGCGCCCATGGTGCAACCGTCAATGCGCCACACAGGGGCGGAGCCGCCTAATGCCTACCTCGGCAGCCCACCTAGCACTTTTTTTTCCACCGGCCACTCTTTGGAGGGCCCTCCATGAGTAGTCGCCATTCATGGGCGCGACTTCTCACTTTGCCGCACGAGCGAGGCCAGCACGGCACATTTTAGCAGCCGCGCTAAACAGCGATCGGCTAAGCTCACACAGCAATTCGCAGACTCGCCACGGCTGAGTCTCCTAGGTGGTGGGCTGGCCTAATACTCTCGGTTCACCGTGGCAGCTCACTACCTAGACAGCCCTAGCCACAAGTGCCTCATGAGAGGACCGTGGCACTTTGCCCCGGCGTATCTCTTTGGCCCCCGTCCAGGTGTAGCAGGGCCCCCTTGGTCCCTGTGTGCCTGTGAGGGGCCACACGGAGGTGGGTCCCTGTTGTCTGGTCTCGGCTAGCGCCCAGGCACACCCACCTCCCCGCCGCCGGCGGCCCGTACAGGCCTTTCAGCTGCAGCGTACGCCCTGCAGCACGGCAATGCCATTCTGGCCCTTTTTCCGCCCCCCGCCTCATATGATCTCCCCCGCTCTTCCTCCAGTCCAGATCTCCTCCCCTGGAGGTTTGGACAGCCGCACTGCGGCCTGGCCATTTTGGCCCTCCGTCCAGCTCTTCCCTCTCACCAGCCGACCGAAACTCGGAAGGCTTCCCAGGCAGGTCTTTTCTTTTCCTGCCCTGCACTGCTCTCTGCCTCGAGGGTTGCCCTGCTATGGGCAACGAAGCAGGGCCCCGCTGATGTCTCTCTTCGCACGGCGCTGCAATCTCCTCCTCTCTCGTATATGATTCCTCTCCTCCCCTCCCTCAGCGCCAATACCTCTCTCCCGACAGTTTTCGGGACGAGAGCGGAAGCAGCTCAGCGTCCATGCTCTCGGGCTTCTCGTGTGCAGCCTGTGCCAATCCTGTTGGCCGCTGCGCTCAAGCTAACTTGCAACGAGCCTAGTTTAGTCAAAAAAAGCCTCCCCTTCCCCCACCGCCTCCTCTTCATCATCATCATCCTCATCCCCCTCCTCTCCCTCGTCCTCCTCCTCCTCGAAGAAGAAGAAGAAGAATCCCTCCTCCTCATCATCATCTGCAGCAGCATCATCATCAATCAATCATCATCCCCCTCATCATCGTCATCATCAGTGATGATGACGATGACGATGACGATGATGATGATGATGATGATGATGATGATGATGATGATGATGATGGTGATGATGAAGATGGTGATGGCTCGTCAACATCATCTGCATTTTCCTCATCATCCTCAGCCCTTCCTCATCTATCCTCCTCCTCTTCTTTCTCCTCCTTCGAACGATAACGGCTGCACTCCTCTTTGCTCCTACACTTCCCTGATCAACTCTACTCGCCTGGGCGTCGATTCCGGATGGGCTGGTGGGGATGCTTTTTGGTACGCGGGCGCGCGAAGCGAGTCGGCCGCCGTGCAAGCAGGGGCAGGCCGTGCCACCAGCTAAGGAGCTGGTGGAAATACTTTTTGATCTGCGGCCCAAAGGACGGTTCCAGAGGGCGGGTCAATCGCTGGTGGAAATACGCGAAGAGACAAGAGTTTCTAGAATGAATGCCCTCCAGGAGACCCTGAGATCATCCGTCAACGATTTCTGAAGGCCAGAGATCCTATGGAGAAGATTCCTGGACGTCTCCCTGGAGTTCACCAGAGGCCAGCAGCCGACCAAAACGTCCGAACCCTGAGATTCGACGTCGCGGAACAAACACTTCGTTCTTTTGTGTATAGATACAGATATACATATATCTATATATATAGACACACTAAGTGATTATAAAAAGGCGCAAGAAAATGAGGAACTGGAGGGCATGGCCCGAACCGGAGCAAAAACGCCTGGTCGCGAAGCAAATGCGAAGCCTGGATCTAAAGGCCTCCTGGATTGGGTCGGAGAATCGCGCCGCATCTCCGATACATCGGCGATGCATCGGCGATGCACAAGCGATGCATCGGCGATGCATCGTCGACGTGGGAGATGCATCGGCGACGTCGGCTCCACGTCGAGCCGCATCGCCGATGCATCGGCGATGCGGCAAAATCCTCCGACCCCATCTACTCGGACCCCATCTGGGAGACCTAGAGTTAGTTCGGGCCTGTCCTTCTAAAGACAGATATTGGAAGAAAACTCTAAAAATAGTCAAACAAGAATCAAATAATAGCCAAGACGAGCACGAAAATTCGTCACCAGACTATTTGTCTACCATTCTTGAACTTTCATCCTGTGAAGAGACATGCCCGACTTAAGCCTAGAGGTTCTCGGGGAGGGGAAAGCCGCAGCAGCAGGCAACCAGCCTGCGGCTGCGCCCTCGCCTCCTCCACGCCCATGCGCTCCATGCGCGCCGACCACCCGCGCGGCTCGCAGCAGCGGCGCGCACGGCCCGCACGCGAGGGGCGGCCAGCGCACGCCTCAGACGAAGCCAGGACGCGGAAAAAATCTGGTGAGGATATAAATCGAGAATCTCTGAGACCCTCCTCCTCCCCCTCATTCTCCCTCTCCTCCTCCTACCCTTCCTCCTCTTCCTTCCTCCTCCTCCTCCTCCTCCTCCTCCTCCTCCTCCTCCTCCTCCTCCTCCTCCTCCTCCTCCTCCTCCTCCATCTCCTCTTAAGACGAAGCCAGGACGAGGATGAAATCGGGTGAAGATAGATCGAGAACATCTGAGATCCAGCGGCTCTGGAGGATGGTTTGGGCACCGCGGCCTTCTCCGAGCGTTCCGGAACGCTCCGAGAGAGTTCCAGAGCGCTCTGACACGGATTCCTCCTCCTCCTCCCTCTCCTCCTCCTCTCATCCTATCTCCCTCTCCTCTTGCTCCTCCCACTCCTCCCCCTCCTCTCCTCCTCCTCCTCCTCCTCCTCCTCCATTTCATCCTCCTCATCCTCCTCCTCCACCTCCTCCTCATCCTCCTCCTCCTTAAGCGCCGTTTGGACTGAGGTCATTTTGGCAGCGAGCTCGACGGGCCTCTGCACTTCCCCGCAGTGCTTGAGGGACTCATCCTTGGGGTCCGCACCAACCCTGAGGATTCGACCAAGACAGAGGCTCATCACTGCCCACCCAGAAGCATGTCCGCACAGCTGTGGACGCGTCGCGAATGTGGGCAGTGCGAGTGGAATCATATCCTACAGAAGCATTGGAATTGATGTAGCAAGTACAAGCAGAAGGTCACACTGTACCAAGGCAAGAAGGTCTATTTCGAGGATTCTATACCCCGCATAGTGATGAGGAGTTCCACGACGCACTCGAGTCCCAAGATGGGTGGCAGCAGCCACAGAGCATTCTCAAGCAAAGGTCACGCAGCCCTTCTCCTGGAGGCGGCCGCAAAGGCAAAGGGCAAGGTGGCCCTGCGCTGCAGCCAGACGAGGTGACCAAGCTACTCCAGAAAGCTCTGCAGGCCAACCAGGACCCAACCCTTCAGAAGTCGCGCAAGGATCAGCTCACGAGGTTAGTCGGCAGCGAGCAGACCGCAGATGAGAATCATGCCGAAGCCCTTCGCAAGGCCGACAGCGCTCTGAGGCATGCAGAGCACATGCACGAGCAGGCGGCCACGTCGGTCATGAGATTGCGAGCCAACCTGACGGCTGCAGAGTCCAAGGAAGCGGTAGCGGTCTTGCGTCTGGCGGAGGCCGAGGAGACCAAAGCCAACGCAGCCGCAGCGCTCGCCCGCGCCGAGGGCGTAGGAGGCGACAGCGCCCGCTCCAAGGACAGCAGCAGCACACAGATGTTCAGACTGGAGTGGGATGAAACTTTGTTCGACAAGATTGATGAGATGGAATGTACGCCCCTGGAGAAGGCCCATCCTGAAAAGTTGCATAACGATCTCAAGACCACCAAGAATGCCCTGGGCCCGCGCGATCAGCAGATCCCCTGCTGGCTGGAGCAGGCGAACAGGCTGAAGTGCTTGCCGACGGATCGCCTCGCGAAGAAGCGCAAGGCGGCGGCAGGCGAGCCCGCCCCACCCCCCGCGGCCGCAGCCAAGGAGGCCGACGGCCCATCGGCAGCAGGCGCGGCGGCAGGCGCAGGCAGTGGCGAGGGCAAGGGCTGCCCAGGCGGCCCGACAAGCCAACGCCAGCGCCAGCGCCGCAGCGGGGGGAGGAGGGCGGGCCAGCTCGCCAGGAGAGGGCGAAGCAGCAGGCGGCCAAACTGTCGGCGGCCAAGTTCGCAGCCAAGACGCAGGCGGCCAAGGCCAAGGGCAAGGGCGCGGCGGCGACGGCGAAGGCCCAGAATACTCCAGCTGGCCAGGAGGAGGATGATGCCGAGCTGTGACAAACGAGCAGGGCCCAGCCCCTAGCCCGCACTCGTGTCGGGGCCGATAGTGGCACGCATTTTCCCATAGCCAACATCACGGAGCTCTCGGCAGAGGTCTGGGACTATCTGACGGCCAACTTCAATCAGTACCTGTGTTGGGGTTTTGCAGAGACCCACGTTCATCAAAGGTCAGATGAATTTAATGATTGAGATCCCAAGGCGCGGCAGCTGAATATGATATTGTATTCTAACCCGGCACGACCGTCAAGGAACGCCAAATGTGGCGAGAGAGCCAAGGGAGCGAACGAAGGAGGGGAAATGTTCATGGGCAGGAAACATGTGCAAGCTCATGTGATACCTGAGGCTCGGACGGCGGCACAACATCTTTCGCAGAAAGGTGAAAGCATTATGGATGGGTGTCTGCCGATTGTTCTACATCCTACTGAATACTCAAAAATGTGTGTTGTGGTATACGAGCTGCCATCGATTGGAATGACTGAAGCAAAGAAAGCACGATTTGGTGATAGGGAGTTTTGCTGAAGTCCGTTCGTGCTCCTTGGTTTCTGTTCGGCAAAGTCAACATGCATCCAGAGACGTCCCGCGCCTCCCAATGTAGCCAGAAGTTGCAAGCAGAGATCCAGGTCGCCGCAGGAGGCGGCACATGCGCTACCAAAGAAGGATATAGTCTTATGACTACTACTACTAGTACTACTACTAGTAGTACTACTACTACTACTACTACTACTACTACTACTACTACTACTACTACTACTACTACTACTACTACTACTGCTACTACGACTACGACTACGACTACGACTACGACTACGACTACGACTACGACTACGACTACGACTACGACTACGCCTACGACTACGCCTACGACTACGACTACGACTACGACTACGACTACGACTACGACTACGACTACGACTACGACTACGACTACGACTACGACTACGACTACTACCACTACTACTCCTACTCCTACTACTACTACTACTACTACTACTACTACTACTACTACTACTAC
>CAUYUJ010010266.1:10000-29419 GCA_963575745.1 Prorocentrum cordatum | reverse complement strand
TCCAGGGCCAAAGAAAAAGCGAGCAACTCCGCGCGCGGGACCGTCTGTCTGGGGCCCACGAGAGGCGCAGAGGCCGCCCAAACAGTGCTCCACGAGAGATCGGCAACGGGGTCCGCCTGGAGAATGACAACTCCCGCCCCACACCGCCGACGACGCGGACCACTGGAGTACTCACCTCCAGATCCGTCTCCAAACACGATGAGGGGGCCCTGGAGGGGATCCGACACAGCAGCACTGGGGTTCCCCATAAGAAGCAGCCCTTTCTCAAGCACAGAACCCTCCGAAAACTCAGGCACCACCTGCTTCTCGGGGGGAACCCCTCGGAGCCAAAGGCTGGGCTCGCTCTCATGAGAGGCCACGGCACGGGCGAGGAGGCGGTCACTTTTCCTGCACGCATCATGATGACAGTTGGCTGGACACAGCCATACACGGTGCAGGAGCGTCTCCGGCTCCCGCCCACAACGTCTGCGCAGCGGCTCCGTGGCGTAGCCCTGTGCACGTTGTCGTTCACGAGTCCACTGGCCTCCAGTCACCACTGTCAACGTGAGGCCCCAGTTCCCCATGTCCTGTTTGCGTTCGTACTTGTCAAGCTCACGCTTGATCTGAGAGAAATCAGCTCCATGTTGTAGGTCATCTGCCCCCTCAAATTGACTGGCCTTCCTCCATAGCTGGTGTCGGAGGTCTGCCGTGAATTCATGCAACATATCGTGAAGATCGACTTGCTGGTACTGAGATGTGCCCGCTCTGGGGAAGATCCATTCAATGCCAGCAATAGTCCGAGTCCAAACTTCTGGTTGCTTGCATTCCCAACCTGCACCGACCAAGGTGGCAATAACTGCAGCAACTGGGCCACGAACTCTCTGCCATCTAGCCTTACCATCGACCACTACAGCATTGTGAATGCGCAACCATGCCCAACGAATGGGATCGCGGTATTGAGGATGGTCAAACCAGAGACGAAGCCATGCCTCCAAGAGTTGACGAGGGAGTTCAAGTCCTGGGTCCCGCTGAGCAAGGGTCGCTTCCAGCACCGAGGTCAGGCATCTGCCTCGCTTGGTACCTGCAATGGCCGACCCTGCCTGGCGCCTGACCTCCAACATCGTGCTGGGAGGCGTGCCAAGAACTTGATGGCCGTAGCAACCCTGTGGTAAAACTCCCGTGCTCCAGAGTGATCTGCAGACTCTGCGAACTTTGGGTCCGAGACGACGGAGGCAAAGAACTCTACCGTGACGCCGACGAGCTGCTGCCAGACGTTGGTTAGCCTTCCTCTTTACTCTCCTGCGCCCAGCACTGACATCAACGCCCAGGTCCGTGGCCGCCAGCTTGTAGGATACTGGGATGCCAAGTCGCCTCATAATCCTGGCCATGCGAAGGCCCAAGGACTTGGACGACGCAATGAGATCAGTTTTGTCCGAGACTACCAGCCTGTACTCCAAGAAGGCCGCTCTGAACTCGGCTGCAGCCTCAGTCATATTGGCAATAACGATCTCTTCATCATCATTCTCATCGCGTGCCACAGTGTCATCAATTTAGGTGGCCAGCATAGGCTGTGGGGCGACCTTGTGCACCCTCTCGAGGATGGGGTGGAGGAAGACCTTGGCGAGTTGAACCCCTTTGGGGCTGCCTGCCACCAACGATCGGGTGACGATCAGGAGGTCACTCGCCCACTGCTTGAGCTTGAGGATCCTTGGGGCGACACACATCTGCACCTCCATGAGGACCACAATGGCAGGATATCCCACCTTGATGGCTGTGCGCATAAGGATGCACAGCGATACACTATCGTAGAACTTCTCCAGGTCTAGGAGGAGGGTCAGGAAATGCTTCTTGTTGACCAGCCCCACTTCGTCGAGGAGAGATCGAAGCATGGCGGCCCGAAGGGCCGAGGACCCCGCCAGCGCCGTGTCCCAGAAGTCGCTGAGCCCCTTGGACCATTCTGCAGCTGGTCCAACTCGAGTCTGACTCCAAACCTTTCCAGTGGTGGGGAGGAGCCCCAA
This sequence comes from Prorocentrum cordatum, assembly GCA_963575745.1. Taxonomy (NCBI): domain Eukaryota; class Dinophyceae; order Prorocentrales; family Prorocentraceae; genus Prorocentrum; species Prorocentrum cordatum. The sequence continues at coordinate 27,422 of CAUYUJ010010266.1, read as the reverse complement.
TACTCTATCTCCGCCTCTGGGCTTGGCTGCCAGTGCCCCAATCGTCGCATGGATCTGCCTCGGCCATGAGCCTATAGCTTCCGCACGATTGAGGAAGTCCACTAGCATCTGCTTGCCTGACACGGGTAGCCTGGCAATACCGTTCACGCTGATGTTATCAACACCCTTGGCCTTGTTGGCCGACATACGAGCTAGTGCATTCTCCAGCTCCTCTAGTGTGATGGGGTCGATGTCCTGCTCCTTCGCCATCCGCAGCGTCTGACCGATCTCGTAGACGATGTCTTCCATGGTGTCAACTTTGTCCGTCCAGACGTTCTGCCAGTACTTGTGGCGGCTGTTCATGATAAGAGCAGGGTCGGCCATGCCTTCAACTTCCGTGGTATCAGCCTGGGGGCCCTTCACATGACGGTGCAAGATCCCAGGCTTCTTGGACCACGGTTCTCGTATCCACTTCATGAAGCTGTGTTGGCCCTTGGCAAAGGCCCGTGCTTGAGCTCGTCTCTCCAGGGACTCCGTGCGGTCGTTAACCTTGTCCAAGAAGTCGAGGGACAGGGTTGCCTGTGCCGGTTGTGCTGGGCCAACTTCAGGTGGAACTTCCGCTGGTTCCAGGTCGGCAGGGGAGCCAACTTCCTCCTCGTGTTCAAGCTGAGCGAACACGTCATCTTCATCATCCATATTAGTGCGACGAACCATCCCGCTGCTGCCGTCGATGTCCTTGCGCCGCAGGTCGGCCTCGCTCCCTACGGCATTCGCCTGGCCTCCCAACTGTCCCCACTCTGCTCCCTTACTACCACCCCTTGCGGGGTTGGTGGGCTCGCATTGTGGGTCCAGGGGCTCTGTAGGGGGGCCGACCTGCAGCAATGAGGCCGAAGTAGACGAGGAAGCCGTCGCTGTTGTGAGTCCACGGGGACAGCCCCCGACTCCGTGCACGTCTTCCAGCGTGCACATATCAACATTATGCCGCATCTGCATCTGTGGAGAGCCTTCTCGCACCTCCCCCTCACGCTGGCCAGGCAGGTCTTCATCATCATGAATAGACGCCCAAGGTGAAACCTGAGGCTCGCCAGGACGACGCCCACCATGATAATCTTCACTACCTTGAGGGGCCAGAAGAACTTGAGGCGCATCATCGCCACGTGGGGAAGTAGATGGCCTGGGTCCGCGGGGGAAGCCCCCGACCACGTGCGCCTCATCCAGGGCACACATACGTCTCGAAGACGAAGAGGATCGAGTAGCAGCCGATGCCGTCCCTGTGGGTCCGCGGGAGCAGTCCCCGACCCCGTGTGCGTCCCCCAGCGCACACATCTCTCGCGAGGCCGACGTAGATGGAGTAGCTGCCGATGTCGTCCCTGTGGGTCCGTGGGAGCAGTCCCCTGCCCCGCATGCCTCTACCAGGCCACGCTTACCTCTCGAAGCCGCCGAGGTTGGAGTAGCAGCCATCGGGGTTCCTGTGGGCCCGCGGGGGAAGCCCCCGACCCAGTGTGCCTCTACCAGGGCACACGTAGTCGAAGCCTTCGACGATGGAGTAGCCGTAGCCGTAGGAGTTGTGGGTCCACGGGGGAAGCCCCTGACCCCGTGCGCCTCACCCAGGACACATATATCTGGAGATGCCGAAGCCGCACCTTCCTGAGCGAAGGGAGTGCCAGAGACTGGCCACTGGAAGGGTGGAGTGCGGCTGATGAGCTTCATGATGTCTGGGTCGAGGTCGGAGTGGTCTGGCGGCGGGACCTCGCTGGCCTTCTTCAGGGCCATCACTGCGAAGTACTCAGCCTGGACCTGCGACTGGTCCACGTTGCATAGCCTGCTGTACATCTCAGTCCATTCGTCGCGATCAGCATCACTGTTCTTGCCGAAGTACTGCAGCGGCGTGCCCTTGAGAATGTCTGCCCCAATCTCTTTCAGCCGCCTGAGGATATCGCCCTGCTGCGCTGGGTTCAGACCTTTGGCGACCAGCTTGCGCAGGCGTGAGACCAAGGTCGCCATCACGCCCCATAACTCAGCAGGCTTATCTTCCACATGAACTCGTCCTGGGGTTGACTTTGATACTTCCCATTGGAGTTGGAAGCCGCTGCGTCTGCCCGTGCAATGTCGCTGGGTCGCTGGCTCAACAGAGAGGATAGTTTCCTCTAAAGCTGTGACCCATCTCGCATAATGCCAATCAATCTGGTGCTGTCCCTCCTCGTCTCGAGCCAGCGCCTGAGTGACTGGGATCGGGTGGGAGGAGAAATCAAGTCCATCCGTCAATAGAGCATCCGCCTGCGCAAGTCCAACAGTCCAATTGTCCTCAGGGATGTGGAACTGTGGTTGGGTTGGTTCTTGGGCGTCCTGCTCGTGACTCATCTCGATGAACGCATCCTGCAATTGCTCTGGGAGTGCTTCAGCTCGCCGTTGAGTCTGCTTTCTCTTCTGCTTGCTACGCTTGCTGTCGGCCTGGGCCTGCTGCTTTGGCTTGGAGTACGCGGGCAACGCGGGGACCAACTCAATGCTGCGGTGCCACCACTTGCTGCTGAAACCCGCCATCGTTATCTCCAGTCCAGAATGTGGACTCCAAGGAACTGTCAGTACCGCCTGAATATTGACAAAGTCCTGGTATCCATCCTTGACTAACGCATAGTCGTACATGCCGCCCTTGGCGCCCTGGGTCGCAAGTGAAGTCCACGTTTCCAGCCGTGACGATGTGTCCCTGCATCTTGCTGGGCCACTTAGTGTTGGTGAACGCCGCTGGCGACATGTTCCAGTCTCCGAGGACGATCCACGGGTCTCTGATCTTGTGAAGAGAGGCCGACAAGGCCTTGAGGGTATCCGCATTTCTGCGCTGGACTCCCATGCCTGGAGAGAGGTGCGTTGAGACTACCACCAAGTTGCCAGATTGGAGGTGCCATACAATGGGAACGAAACCTCTGAACGGGTCTTTGTGGCCCATGGCCATCATGTCCGCGCGCAGCTTCTCCATCGTCGTGGTGGCGACGAAATTACGAGCCAATATCCATTCACCAGCGGAGTAGCCTTCATGCTTCTTCACTGCTGGTGTGGCGGCCAACTTCCAGCCATCCTTCCGTAGTGTCTCGCGCTCCAGGGGGATGCGCGCCTTCTCGACGTGGGTATCCGCAAGGGCGACCACCTTGTACTGGTTGCGAATCTTGTGAATGTACCTGGAGGCTTTGGGGCCCCATTGGGTGACGTTGCCGAAGAACAACGTCACCTGTGCCTCGTCACCCCCGCGACGGCTGGCCGCTGGGTGCAGCAGCGCCAGCAGCAGCAGGAGCAGCTTCAGGGGGTGGATGACCGACCGCCTGCCTGAGGCCCTCCTTGGCGGCGGTGAGGGTGGCGGGCTTTCCCGTCTGCTTCGCCGCAGCCGCTGCCTCCTTGGCCTTCTGGGAAATGGCCTCACGAGCAGCGGTGGCCTGCTCATCGGTGAGGAAGGTGGCCGTGCGCTCGGCCGCCGACGGTGCCGCAGGCGCCGCTGTGCCTCCGCCTTTGGCTGGCGGGCACGCTGGCACCTTGGCAGGCGCCGCCTTAACGGGAGGCGGCACGATGGGCGGCGCTGGCGCCGCCGGCGAGGCCTGCTTGGCTGGCGGGTCAGCTCGCGCCGCAGGCGCCGCACCGTGCACTGCACCCTCGGGGGTGCGCCTCTTCTTGTTGGCGGGCTCCTCCACAGCCGCCTTGATACTCTTGAGGAGCTCCTCGAAGCGTTTCTGGCCCGCTTGAAGCTCCTGCTGGTGGCGAGCGACTTCCGCCTGCCACTGGCGTAGCGACTCCTGCACGGAGTCCTCGTACTCGTCAATGTTCTCGAAGAGGGCGGAGACCAGCTCAAAGAACACTGCAGCTGCATCCTTGGGTTCGGGACGCCTGGACAGCGGGTCCAAGCGCCAGTAGTCGTCGTGCGCCTTCGTGCGCTCGGCCTCGGCGGCGAGGGCGGTCTCCGTCTGGAGGCTGTGTACCCTCTTGGCCTCCTCCAGCGCCTGCTCAGCCTCGAGGAGCCTGTTGGCCGTCTTGAGGAGGCGCTGCTCTTCCTGCTCCGCGATGCGATCCGCCCTGAGCATCGCCTGCTTCGCCGCGGATGGGTCTTTGGTGGCCTTTTGCTGCTTCTCCTGCTCTGCCTTGTCGATTTCGGCCTGCAACGCTTGCGCGGCAGGCGTAGCCCGAAGCTCTTCAGGAAGAAAGTCTCGCAGCGTGATTGCCGACGGCTCTCTCCATGGCGCCGTGCCACCGCCATCGGACTTCGGGTTCTTCTTCTTGGGCTTGAAAGGTTCAAGCGGCTTCTTACAGAACAGGCATTTGCCACCGAGCTCCTCGATCCGCCAGTTGTAGGTCCACTCTCCGCACGAGCACCAAGCATACTGCTGAGCTGGCTTCTTGCCCATGACACAGAGTAGGAGCCTCACAGGATGCTGCGTCGCCTGGGCGACTCACGCAGCGGTGCGATGAAGAAACTGGGGTCTAGCCGCGGACTAGCGGTATCCACTGGGGTCGCGGTCGTTCTTAGCTTTGAAGAAAAAAAAAAAAAAAAAAACAAAAAAAAAAAGCAAAAATAAAAAGAAAAAAAAAAGAAGAAAAAAAAAAAACAAAAAAAAGAAGGAAAAAAAAAAAAAAAAGAATCAAAAAGAAAAAAAAAGAAAAAAAAAAAAACAAAGGAAAAAAAGAAAAATAAAAAAAAGAAAAAAACAGAAAGAAAAAAAAAAAAAGGAAAAAAAAAAAACAAAGACCCTAAATGGCTACGGAGGAGGAGGAGGAGGAGGAGGAGGAGGGGGAGGAGGAGGAGGGGGAGGAGGAGGAGGAAAAGGAGGAGGAGGAGGAGGAGGAGGAGGGAGAGGATGAGGAGTAGGAGGAGGCGACGGTGCCAAGACCCCATCCTTAGAAGTCTCTGCAAGCCTTCTTTCCCACTGAAAGGAAGAGCCCCGTTGAAAGACCAGCATCCAATGGGCCTGCCATTCAAGCGAGAGCTCCGTTTTGAGCCTGGATTAGAGACGTTATGGTCATGAAGCCGAGCGAGATGTCAAGCGACATCCCCATTTTGACAAAAGGACCGCCCCCCTCCATCCATCCATCGCCATATTTGGCAAAGTAGCAACCGTCCATCCCTGCAAGTGTAACAGATGCTCCATGTTCTGGTCTTCGCGCTTGAAAACATTCCAAACAAGCACTCCATTCTGAAACGGAGCCGTCCACCATCCATATTAGGCGGCGGGTGAGGGGGGGAAGTGAGAAGGGGCGGGCCTTCTCAGAAGGCTCGGAAGTCCCCGGGCCTTCTGAGAAGTTTTCTAAGCCTTTCCCGAAAACATAAAAAACTTCTAAGAAGGCGCGAGGGCTTCTGAGAAGTCCCGCCGCCTTCTGAGAGGGCCTTCTCCTTCTCATTTCCCCCCCTCGCTCGCCGCCGACATATGCTTGCTGTATTGTTTAACACGAGTGTGCGCGGCCCCACGGCGAGGGTCCCATGTTGAAAGGGAGCCGCCCTGAATCTTTGAAACCAATCGACATGTTCAAAACGAACATGCACGGCCCTGAAAAGATATGCCAATGTTGAAAACAAAAAAACATATGCCATGATTGAAGCGGCTGCAGACTTTACCGTGAATGTGCGCGGCGCGAAAGCGAGGGCGGCACTTTGAAACCGACCTCCATCCATCCTTGAAGCCGTTGCAGATCCTTAAACCGAATACGCGCGTTCTTGAGGCAAGAACCTGAAGTTGAAAACGACCTCTCCCCCATCCTAGAAGCTGCTGCGCTGTGTTTGCAGCGCGTGTGCGCAGTGTCGGGGCGAGAACCACAGTCTAAACACAGTGCTTGCCCGTACGGGACTCTTGCTCCTTTTCCAAGGAGCTGTGCCTGTCTGCTGCCTTGGCGGCTATGTCGCCGCCGTCGCGGCCCCGTCGCCGCCCGTCGTCTGGGCCTGCCTGCCGCTTTGGCGGCTATATAGTCGCCGTCGCCGCCCCGTCGCCGCCGCTCGTCTTGGCCTTTCGGGGATGTCTGCCGCTCTGGCGGCTGTGTGGCCGCCGTCGCCACCACGTCGCCGCCTCGTGGTCGGCCTGGCGGCTATGTCGCCGCCGTCGCCGCCTCGCCGCGCCGCTTCGCACCATAAAGACTGCACAGCATGTTTGCACCACGTAAACCGCACCACATGTTGTACCACATATGTTCTCCTTTCTAGGAGGATAAAGAAATCTACCCCTCCCGCGAATGAGCAAGCCCCCTGTCCGTATCGAACTCAACTTATGTTTGCCCCGTCGTCCATCCTCCTAACTATGAACCCGGACCATCCGAAGCAGGCCAGTATCCGCAACCCCCTCACCTCTGCAATAAATACTATGCGCGCGCACTCGTCTATCACAAATCAGCAGCGTTCGAGAAACATTTGCAAAAAAACGGGGGGAGGTGCACACGCGCGCGTCGTCGCGCGCACGCCATGTTTAATCATAATTCTTCAACCACAAACTTCAAAACCGACTGCCCCGACAACGTTTTTTTTTTTTTTTTTTTTTTTTTTTTTTTTTTTTTTTTTTTTTTTTTTTTTTTTTTTTATTTTTTTTTTTTTTTTTTTTATTTTTTTAAAAAAAAAAAAAAAAAAAAAAAAAAAAAAAAAAAAAAAAAAATGGTTTCGCAACGCGATATGCTAAAAAAAACTTGCGCCGGCGCTCTTGCGAACTCGTGAGAAAGCCATCGGTTTTTCAACCTTTCATACAATGCTACCAAGCGGGCCTCTCGCGCGCGCATGTCCTGTCGCAAGAATTCTTTGCAACACACCGGACGGAATGCACACGCGCGCGTGGTCGCGCGCGCACCCCTACATTCTTCAAACACCTTGGGTTTCGTCCTGATTCCCAAATCGAATGTCCCGGAAACGCATTAAAAAACATGTGGTTTGGGTGCGCCCGTTTCCAACTCAAAAAATCTGAAAAACTGGGTTCGCGTTTCTGTGAAATCTTTTGAAAAAACCATACGTTCTACACATGCTCATTCAATTCAGCCAAACAGGCCTGTCGCGCCGCATGTCCAGATCATTCGAAGGACTTTGCACGCGGGGTTGGGGGGCGCGGTCGGTGTCAAACAACACCATGTGGGCCACTCTCGCGCGTCGGCCGCAAGCGCATGTCGTACTTCTTGTAAAACCTTCATCACCGACAAGAGGACGCCGTCATCGTCGCCGGCTTGTTGTTTGATCCGCATCGGCGCCGTCACTGGCCTTGCCGCCGTTCTTGTCATAATCGCCACCAGCATCGCTACTGTCATCATGGTTACTATCATCCTCGCGTGTACCATTGTCGACGTTGCCATGATACCGCGCCCGCCCAAGTCGCCGACTCGCACCGCAGTACCCGCTGGGAAGTGCCCAGCGGTCAGCGCCACCGCGGCCGCCTCGGTCGGGCCAAACTAGCTGGTCGCTGCGCGCGCGAGCATGCGCGGGCTAGCGCGGCCGCAAAGATGCACCACCCAACGCCAAGCACGCATCGCAATCACTGCCGCATGCAAGCCATGTTGCGGGTGGGTGGGTGGGTGGGATGATTGCGCGAGAAATGGAGCTGGCAAGTTCAAGTTCGGCGACGGTGAATAAACTCTCCTTTTCTATAGGAGTGTTAGGACCCGCCCCGGAATTGACTGTCCCCCTCTTCAGGATTGCAATTTACATACGGTTTTGCCCCATCGTCCATCCTAAATGTGAAGCCATACCATCCCAGGCAGGTCGGTCTCGCCCCCCCCCCCCCCTTCTGGTCCTCTGCAAACAACACAATGCGCTCGCTCGCTTATCAGCGGTAAGCAGTTTCCAAATATATTTTGCGAAAACTGGGACGAAGTGCGCGCGCGTCTCGAAACATATATGAAAAAAACACGTGGTTTCGCAATACGAGCTTTCATAAAAAGTTTGTAAATGCCACAAAACGAAGAAACGCAATGTTTTTCAACATTTTCACACGATACTACCAACCAGGCCTCTCGCGCGCGCATGCCGAAATCGTTCGGACGCCCATGCGCGCGTGCTGTCGCAAGAACCCCTTGCAGAAAATGAGGGGAAGTGCGCAAGCGCGTCGCCGCGCGCGCACGATGGAAATCTTCGAGTACTTTTTGGGTTTCGTCAGGATTTCAAAAACCGAGTGTCCCGAAACAAACTCAAAACACCTGGCCTTGCAATGCAATATTCAAAAGAAAACCTGCGCTCGCGTTTGTGTGAATTCGTCAGGGAACAACAACTTGTCAACAAATCCGTTCAATTCTGCCAAACGGGCCTCTCGCGCAGCATGTCGAAATCATTAAAACGCCCTTGCACCCGTGCTGGGGGACACGGTCGGTGTCAAACAACACCATGTGGGCCACTCTCGCGCGTCGGCCGCGGGCGCATGCCGAACTCCCTCCCAAACCTTCATCACCGACACGAAGACGCCGTCATCGTCGCCGGCTTGATGTTTGATCCGCATCGGCGCCGTCACTGGCCTTGCCGTCGCCATTGTCATAATCGTCACAAGCATCGCTACTATCATCATCTTCGCGCCTACCATTCTCGACGTTACCATGATACCGCGCCCGCCCAAGTCGCCGACTCGCACCGCAGTGTGCCGCATTGCCCGCTGGGAAGTGCCCAGCGGTCAGCGCCACCGCGGCCGCGTCGGTCGGGCCAAACTAGCTGCTCGCTGCGCGGGCGAGCATGCGTGGGCGAACGCGGCCGCAAGGATGCACCAGCCAACACCAAGCAGTCATCGCAATCGTCGCCGCATGGGAGTTTGCAAACCAAATTGCGGGTGGGTGGGTGGGATGATTGCGCGAGCAGTGGAGATGACAACTCACTGCGAGCATACATTAATTTGCACCGCATAGACTGCTCCAAATAGTTTGCACCACGTAGATTGCACCACGTAGTCTACCCCACGTAGATTGTACAACATCTTTTGCACCGCGTAGGTTGCACAACGTACACTGCACCACACATGTTGCACAACAAAGTACATCACGCTGTTTGCATCACATGTGTTGCTCCACATTGACTGCGAAACGTAGATTGCCAGAAACGAACCGTTTGGGGTCCACGCTGGCTAACATGTTTGAAACGATCCCCCCTGCATCCTTGAAGAACTCGCAAACTTTTGAAACGAGTGTGCGCGGCGCGAAGGCGAGTGTCCCATGTTGAAGACGCCCCCCAACACCTCCATCATTGAAGCAGTTGCAATTCTTCAAGCTTCGCAATCATAAATGCCCAAGGCGTCTCCAGGCAAAACGCCTGGCCAGCCCTACTAACACGTTTAACTAGGCGTGCGACAGGAAGGGGCTGCGTTGAGGGAAAATGGATAAAGCGGAGGAGGACAAGGATGATGAGCAGCGGATGAGGAGGAAGAGGATAAATACAGTAAACTCAATATGCGCCAACAATGCTGCAAAACACCTTCAGCCCCAAATCCTTTCCCCACAAGTCCCAAGAAGCCTTCCGCTTCGTTGCAGGAGCGTCCCCATTGAAAGACGAACGCCTCGTAGGCCTGGCATGCAAGCGAAAACCCAAAGGACCTGCATCCTCCTGGCGCCTTCCCCCGAAAAATGCGGGCGTGCACGACCACAACAACAAAAACACAGCGACGTGTCTGGCAAACACCCGGTTGAGAGAGGAAGCCGCGCCCTGTTCGCGTCGCTGGCACGAGTGCCTTTTTCGGGCGTTGGCAGGACTGGGTTTAGTGGAACCTGGTTTAGTGATCTGCACCGGGGCCGCCCCCCCGTCCCATTTCCACTAACCGGAACTGCCGTCGCCCGAAAAAACACCAGCTATGGCAAACCTGGTTTGGTGATTCTGGCCAACTCAGAGGCTCCGGGGCCCTATCACCAACTGGGTCCCCTCACCTGGGGTCCTGGCCATACCCGACTTTTGGCCAAGAAGCGCGCGCGGGGGTCTCAAGCGAGGCCCCCCTCTCAGGAACGAGCCGCCCTTGCTCCTCCTCCTCCTCCTCCTCCTCCTCCTCCTCCTCAGGAAGGAGGAGGAGAAGGAGGAGGAGGAGGAGGAGGGGGAGGGGGAGGAGGAGGCGGAGGAGGAGGAGGAGGGGAAGGAGGAGGAGGAGGAAGATGGAGGAGGAGGAGGAGGAGGAGGAGCGAGAACGAGCCGCCCTCCATCCGTGCAGCCGCCGCACGCCCCCGGGCCCCGGGGCCGCCGAGCACGAGGACGTCCATCGAAAGACCCCATTGAAAGACGAACGCCACCTTGAAAGACGAACGCCACCTTGAAAGACGAACGCCTCATTGAAAGACGAACGCCTCATTGAAAGACGAACGCCTCATTGAAAGACGAACGCCTCATTGAAAGACGAACGCCTCATTGAAAGACGAACGCCTCATTGAAAGATCCCATTGAAAGACGAACGCCTCATTGAAAGACGAACGCCTCATTGAAAGACGAACGCCTCATTGAAAGACGAACGCCTCATTGAAAGACGAACGCCCCATTGAAAGATCCCATTGACAGACGAACGCCTCGTTGCAGGAGCGTCCCCATTGAAAGACGAACGCCTCATGGGCTCCATCCGTGCAGCCGCCACGCGCCCCCGGGCCCCTGGGCCGCCGAGCACGAGGATCCTTCCCCCCGCGGCGCGCGCCCCGTGCGGGAGCACGAGAGAGCCGCCCTCCGTCCTTGTGAAAGGGGCCCTGGGGCACACACAAAGAAGTAGACACGAATCACAGGATGCCCCAGATCTCCCATATTTTTTCTGGGTTTCAGTCTTCCCCCCCACTTCCCATATTCTACCAGAATTCCTGGGGAATCGACGACGAATTGGGGCACACTAAGGAGCAGACTTCTGTTGTTCCCATCCTGCTTAAGGACCACATCCCAGAAATAATCTCGAGCACCCCGAAAAGTGTCGAAACGGTGTCGAAACAGTGTCGGACGAGTGTCTCCCAGGGCCCGGCACGTGAAAACCCGTGAATTTCGGTACTTTTTCGGGCGCTCGAAATTCTTCCTGGTGATCAAGGCTAAAGTAGGTTGGAGCATCATAAAAGTAGACACAAATCACAGGATCTCCCAATATCTCCCGATATTTTTCCTGGGTCGCAGCCTCCCCCCCCACTTCCCAGATTCTCCCAGACTTCCTGGGGAATCGACGACGCATGGTGTCTGTGTGCTTCTCCTCCTCCTGGCCTTGCCTGCAGCTGCCGCACACCTCGCAGGCGCACGCGCGAGAGGCGCCGGGAGGCGGGAGCCCCGCCTCGAGGGCGGGAGCCGCGAGGGGCGGGAGCCCCACCTCTGAGGCCGAGGTCCGGCCCGGCGTCCTGGCACAACTGCGGGGATGCCTCGAGCACCGGGATCCCACTCTCGGGGATGGACAGACCCCCCTTTGGTAAAACGTGGTTTAGTGAAAGCGACCTGAGGCCCAAACCCGACGGGCGCAAGCCTGGAAAATAACGGCCACGGCGCCCTCTCGAGAACCGAAAACGGACAATTCACTAATCGACGTGTCACTGTTGGGGGTTCTGTCCGCCCCCGACACTCGGGCCGGGCGAAAGGGGAGGATGGCAAAGGGGGGAGGGTGAGAATCAGCTCACGCAGCTGATTTTCCCGGCGCCTCCCGGCGCCGGGAGGCGGCCACGTATCGAGGAGTGGGCCCCTCGGTGGGGCCGAAACCAGCTGCATGCAGCAAAGTTCGTAACCCCCCCTTTCCCAATCCCCCGCTTTCGTCCGGCCTGGCACAACTGCGGGGATGCCTCGAGCATCGGGATATCAAGTGGAAGGTCGGGCATGTCCCCCTGCAGGCGGATTTTGGGCGACGGATGAAAAAAAAAAACGATGACCCCGAAACTGTATAAAAAAACAAGTATCCCGGCCAAGCAACCTAACAGCGATGTGTAGGAGCATATCTGGAAGCATTCCCCTTAAGATTCAGATGAGAGTCCAGCTGTAGAATTCTGCTGTTCTCGCAGTCGCAGTCGCCTTCGCGAGGACAGGCGCAGTGGCAACGGCAGTCGCAGTCGCAGCCTCAGCCTCAGCCTGCCTCAGCCTCAGCCTCAGCCTGCCTCAGCCTCAGCCTCAGCCTCAGCCTGCCTCAGCATCAGCCTGCCTCAGCCTCAGCATCAGCCTGCCTCAGCCTCAGCCTCAGCCTGCTTCAGCCTCAGCCTCAGTCTGCCTTCAGCCTCGGCCGCAGCCTCAGCCTGCCTCAGCCTCAGCCTGCATCAGCCTCAGCCTCAGCCTCAGCCTGCCTCAGCCTCAGCCTCAGCCTGCCTCAGCCTCAGCCTCAGCCTGCTTCAGCCTCAGCCTCAGTCTGCCTTCAGCCTCGGCGTCAGCCTCAGGCTGCCTCAGCCTCAGCCTGCATCAGCCTCAGCCTCAGCCTCAGCCTGCCTCAGCATCCGCCTGCCTCAGCCTCAGCCTCAGCCTCAGCCTGCCTCAGCCTCAGCCTCAGTCTGCTTCAGCCTCAGCCTCAGTCTGCCTTCAGCCTCGGCCTCAGCCTCAGCCTGCCTCAGCCTCAGCCTGCATCAGCCTCAGCCTCAGCCTCAGCCTGCCTCAGCATCTGCCTGCTTCAGCCTCAGCCTCAGCCTGCCTCAGCCTCAGCCTCAGTCTGCTTCAGCCTCAGCCTCAGTCTGCCTTCAGCCTCGGCCTCAGCCTCAGCCTGCCTCAGCCTCAGGCTGCCTCAGCCTCAGCCTCAGCCTGCCTCAGCCTCAGCCTCAGCCTGCTTCAGCCTCAGCCTCAGTCTGCCTTCAGCCTCGGCCTCAGCCTCAGCCTGCCTCAGCCTCAGCCTGCATCAGCCTCAGCCTCAGCCTCAGCCTGCCTCAGCATCAGCCTGCCTCAGCCTCAGCCTCAGCCTGCCTCAGCCTCAGCCTCAGCCTGCTTCAGCCTCAGCCTCAGTCTGCCTTCAGCCTCGCCTCAGCCTCAGCCTGGCCTCAGCCTCAGCCTGCCTCAGCCTCAGCCTGCCTCAGCCTCAGCCTCAGCCTCAGCCTGCCTCAGCAGCCTCAGCCTGCTTCAGCCTCAGCCTCAGTCTGCCTTCAGCCTCGGCCTCAGCCTCAGCCTCAGCCTGCTGCATCAGCCTCAGCTCAGCCTCAGCCTCTGCCTCAGCCTCAGCCTCAGCCTGGCCTCAGCCTCAGCCTGCTGCCTCAGCCTCAGCCTGCATCAGCCTCAGCCTCAGCCTCAGCCTGCCTCAGCATCAGCCTGCTCAGCCTCAGCCTCAGCCTGCCTCAGCCTCAGCCTCAGTCTGCTTCAGCCTCAGCCTCAGTCTGCCTTCAGCCTCGGCCTCAGCCTCAGCCTGCCTCAGCCTCAGCCTGCCTCAGCCTCAGCCTCAGCCTGCCTCAGCATTCAAAATGTGGCCCGGGAATGGAGTTCTGGGAACTCGAACAACACGAAGTGGCCTAAAGTTGGCTTTGGGCATTCAAAATCATTCCCAGGAATGGAGTTCTAGGAACTCGAAGACCACGAAGTGGCCTACAGTGAGCTCCGGGCATTCAAAGTCATGCCCAGGAATGGAGTTCTGGGAACTCGAAGAACACGAAGTGGCCTACAGTTGGCTCCGGGCATCCAAAATCATGCCCAGGAATGGAGTTCTGGGAACTCGAAGACCACGAAGTGCGCTACTGTTGTCTAAAAAAGAAGTCCCCGGTTTTCCCCGGCACCCGTCCGGATCCCGCCCGGACCCCCCTGGGGAGTCATGATGCTCTCTTTTGAGCCCACTAGAAACCTATCAGTCTTCGCTGTTAGGTAAAAAAAGTCCCTGGCCTATTTTTGTTGTTGCAATTTTTGACTATTCCTCCTGTTGATGGACAGGCCCGACTTAACCCAAGTGGTGGGGAGGCCTCGCCTGAACGCAGCGCCCGGGCCGCCCTGCTGACACGCCCGGCGGCGCGACGGGGGGGAGCTGCCTCTACACAGTGGGGCAGAACGACGAGGCAGGGCGGGGAAACATGGGGGGATTGCAGTGCAGCGCTGATGCCTCTAAGGGTAGGCATCTACTTTTGTGTGTCGGGTGGGACACTTGGGCTCTTGGGCTCTCCCACCCTTGGAAGTCGGTGCTGGTGAAGGTTGGGAGGCCCCACGTGTACCATGTACCTTCCGATCGCATCTGAAATGGTGGTTGGTAGGCGTCCGCCGCACGTCGGGAAAACAGGGGAGGAGGAGGAGGAGGAGGAGGAGGAGGAGGAGGAGGAGGAGGAGAAGGAAGGGGGAGGAGGAGGAGGAGGAGGAGGAAGAGGAGGAGGAGGAGGAGGAGGAGGAGGAGGAGGAGGAGCAGGAGGGAGATGAACCCTCACTGGCGGCCGGCGCGCGACCTTCGAAGAGGTCGTCGGCCAGCGACTGCAGATCACCTGCCCTGCCCACGACCGACCGATTCGACCGAATCGACCCTCGTCCACCGTGGGGAGCGCCAACTCGGGGATCTCATACGCAGGCGACATCTACGGGGCCATCCCAGACCCTGGCACTGTGCGGACGCCCCTCCTGGCCAGAGCCAGAAGCCAGGACGGCTCACGCGCCATCCGCGGGCCCAGGAGGCCATGTGGCCAGACACGGTGGGCCGTTCGGACCCCGGGCACGCTCTCGGCGAGGCGCAGCCGATGGAAGCCACCCTGGGCCTCCACAGCGAAGGGAGCACAACATGTGCCCCAAACGTCGACCCCAAACTGTATGACAGCAACCACACCAGCAAAGCCGACAGAGGCCTCCGAATCGCACAACCTTCATGACCAGGAAATGAACCCCCTTTATGCTAGAGCATGTCTATATCTATCTGTGCATATATATATACACATATGTATATGTATATGTATATGTATATGTATATATATATATGTATATATATATATATATAGATGTGAGTGTATGGGGGAATGCGAAAACACGTTCGACTCCGCCCGCCGCCACCGCCGCCGACGACGACGACGACGACGGCGACGACGACGGTGACGGCGACGGCGACGGCGACGACGGCGACGGCGACGACAACGACGGTGGCGGCGGCGACGACAACGACGGTAGCGGCGGCGGCGACGACGGCGACGGCGACGGCGACGGCGACGGCGACGACGACGGCGACGGCGACGGCGACGGCGACCCTCCCGGCTGTCCGCTCGAGGCGTCACTGCGCACCAGCAGCAGCCGCGTCGGGGGCCCCGCGCCCTCCCAGGCGAGCCGCTCCAGCCTCGGGAGGTCGGGGCGCAGCGCGGCCGCCCCTCCCCCCCCTGCAAGCTTGCGGGCGCCGAGGGGCGAGGGGCGGGTGGAGCGAGGGGGGAGCGAGGAAGGAACGGGAGTCGAGGAGGAGAGAGGAGGGGAGGGCGGGGAGGGGAGGGGAGGGAGGAGGGTGCAGGAGTGAGGAGCCAGAGAAGGAGCCAGGTGAGGAGGAGGAGGAGGAGGAGGAGGAGGAGGAGGGAAGGAGCAGGAGCACGAGGGCAAACACGATGGAGGAGGGACGCAGGAGGAAGGAGGACCCTCTCGAAGCCGATTTGCCTGCCGCTGCCGGCGTGCGTCAGCGACCACGCCGCCGCCGGCCGTTGGGCGGATGCCACAGGGGCCCGCGGACGACCTGGCCCAACGAGCCCGCCGCGGCTGCCGAGGGCGCCGACCCCAAGGACTCGAGGTTCCATTCGGCGCTGGAGGGGACCATCGACGGCCGGCGACGACGAGGACGGCGGCCTGTGGCCAGGGTGGTCTGCCTGGCGGTGGCCACTGGCGGTGATCACTGCCGCGGTGGCCACTGCGGTGGCCACGGCGACGACGACTGCCACGGCCTGGGCGACTGCCACGGCCACGGCATCGAGCTGTGCGAGAGTCGACCATCCCTCCATCGCGCTGCTCGGTACAACCCCCTCCTCCGCCTCCGCCTCCCCCTCCCCCTCCTCCCCCTCCACCCCTGTCTTCCTGCTCCCACTGCCCCCCCCCTGCTCACCCTCCTGCTCCCTCTCCCGATTCCCCTCCTGCTCCTGCTTCTGCTTCTTCTTCTCCTCCTCCTCCTCCTCCAACTAGAGCCACTGCCTAGAATCCCGTAAGACCCATCAGAAGGAACACCCTCAGACAACTTCCCTCCATGATCGCTCTCCCTAGACTTCCGCCTGCTCCTCATCCTCTTCATTTCCCGCTTTCCCTGCCTCCTCGTCATCCTCACCTCCCTCCCTCCCTCCCTCGTCCTCGTCCTCGTCCTCCTCCTCCTCTTCCTCCTCTCCTCTCCTCCCTCCTCCTCCTCTCCTCCTCCTCCTCCCCCCCTCCTCCTCCTCCTCCCCTCCTCCTCCTTCCTCCCCCCTCCTCCTCCTCCTCCCCCTTCCCTCCCCTCCCCTCCCGTGCCTCCCTCGCTCCCCCCTTTCCCTCACCCTCCCCCCCCCCTCCTCATTCCTTCCCTCCCTGCCCTCCTCGCCCCCGAAGGAAGCCCCCGAAGCCCGCGAGCACAGAGACCCTCGTGCAGACCCGCCGCCCCCGCCCTCACCCGCCGAGCTCTGAGGACGTGATTCGGGGACGCTGGAAAAATGGTTTGCGGCTCCCCCCATTCGCACGAACAGTAACAATTTACAGCAACAAACAGAAGGCAATGTATTGTGACATGGGATACTGGAAGCTGGAATTGGTGCAGGGCGCAGCGAACCTAAGCCTCCCGCGACTCGAAGCCGTTCAGGCAGCACCCCTGTTCGGAGGCTCCACCTGTCGCCGCCACGCCGCGCGCGACGCCGTCGCCGTCGGAGTCGCCGTCGCCGTCGCAGTCGCCGTCGCCGTCGCCGTCGTCGTCGTCGTCGTCGTCGGCATCGTCCTTGTCGTCGTCGTCGTCGGCGTCGTCGAAGTCGTCGCCGTCGCCGTCGCCGTCGCCGTGCTGAAACCAACGTCGCCATCGGCATCGTCGTCGCCGTCGCCGTCGTCGTCGCCGTCGGAAGTCGTCGCCGTCGCCGTCGCCGTAACCACCGTCGCCATCGCCGTCGCCGTCGCCGTCGCCGTCGTCGCCGTCGTCGTCGTCGTCGCCGTCGTCGCCGTCGTCGTCGTCGTCGTCGTCGTCGTCGTCGTCGTCGTCGTCGTCATCGTAGTCGTCGTCGCCGTCGCCGTCGCCGTCGTCGTCGTCGTCGTCGTCGTCGTCGCTCATCATCGGAATCCATCCATCCATCACTCCATTCACCCATCCATCCATCAATCCTCATGTTCATCCGTCCATCCATCCATCCATCCACGCCACCCAACCATCCCACCCTCCCTCCCTCCCTCCATCCGTGCATCCCTCCGTCCATCATCATCCATCCATCCTCATCCTCATCCATCCATCCTCATCCTCATCGTTCTCCTCCTCCTCCTCCTCCTCCTCCCCTCCCCTCCCATCCCCTCCCCTCCCCTCCCATCCCCTCCCCTCCTCCCCTTTCCTTCCCCCTTTCCCTCCCCCCTCCTCATTCCTTCCCCCCCTGCTTCATCACAATCATGATGATCATGATAACCATGATGATGACCATCATCATCATCATCATCATCATCATCAGCACCATCATCATCATCATCATCATCATCATCATCATCATCATC
>CAUYUJ010010265.1:0-29429 GCA_963575745.1 Prorocentrum cordatum | reverse complement strand
TTGCCTTCCCGGGTGCCCTGGGTTTCTTGGGGTTCTATGGTTGTGCTATGGAGAGCGTGACGTTCCCACCCCAAGATGTCAATGGACGTCCTGGGGTCTCAGGGTTGGGTTTCTAGTGGAAGGTTTCTTGTGGTCGAGCTCCTACTGTGAGCAACTTCCTCCCAGATGAGGTCAGAGTAGATGGGGTCGGAGGATCGCGCCGCATCGGCAATGCATCGGCGATGCGACTCGATGTGGAGCCCGATTGTCCCCACCCCGATGACGCCGATGCATCGCCGACGTCGCCGATGCATCGCGAGCGCACCCGTGATGCATCGACGATGCGGCTCGATCCGCCGACTCCGCTCGATCCGGTCAATCTGGGAGGCCTCCAGTTCTGACCGGGATCTCGATACGGATCCAGCCGCGGCGGCAAGGGAGGCGCAGCGGTGCCGCTGCTGTTGAGGGTGCCTGTCGGTCCGACCGAGCGGCTTCGATCCTGATTCTGGCTGGCCCGATCCTCTTCTGTTCGGATGCTCCGACGAGCCAATGCGGCCCGATGTCTGCACGGCACGGCGCGGTTGTGCCTCCTGGCGCGTGCGACTCGATTTCGATCCCGTGCCGATGCAGCCCGGTCCGATGCACATTCCGACCCGATCAGCTCTACGGAGTCGGTGCTGACTGATCCAGGAACAGTCAGCATCGCATCGGGAAGTTGGATCGGATCGGAATCTCGTGTCGAACGGGGCCGCATCGGCTCGGAGCTGGAATCGAACCGAACGGACTCGGCGGCGCCCGGAGGCAGAACAGCGCCACGCGAGCATCGGGCCGCATCGGATGGCGCCCGAAGAGCGGAGTCGAGGCGAAGCGCGCGCGCGCCCAGGGCCGACACAGAGTCGGATCGGTCGGCTCGAACGAGGTGCCTTGCCTTAGGTCGGTCCTGTCCCCCCACAGGGGGGTTTCGGGGGAAAAAGTAGAAATTCCCCAAACATGCTCCAAAGTATTCAAGAATGGCCCAACGGCCGACTGGCCGTATTCAATGTTCAAGTGCTCAAGTATTCCATGTTCAAGTATTCAAATATTGGCCGAACGGCCCAAGGGCTCCAAGCCCACGACTCGACGCACCTCGCACTCACCGGCACACCGACTGGACCAGTCGATAGCCCTCCGACGCCTGCTACGCCTCCACAGGGCCCTCGCAGAACACCTGCGCCAGGCCGAAGCGACGACTACCTCACGCCGAGGCACCACCGCTCGGTAGCCCAAGCGGCCCTCGACGGCACCCTCAACGTGCAAGCCTGCGGCATCCCATGCTATTCCGACGCCCGCCACTGGATCTCCCAGGCGACCTCGGTGGAGCAAGCCCGTCTCCAGGACGGGGCTAACCGCCAATGGAGACAGAAATCCGCCACCTGGAGCAACGACCTCTGGTCCTGTACGACTCCCATGTTCAAGGCCACGCCGCCGACGCCCGCCATGAACGTCCACGACATGCGCCAGCAATGGCATGACCAATGGTGGCCCGACAACTACGTCGGCGACGCGCACCACCAACGCTGGAAGACCTATGCCGCGGACGCCGTCTTCCCGAAATCCGACAAGGCCTCCGACTGGACACCCTCCTGGGGCCAGTTCCGGGAAGCCATCCAACGCGTCAAGGGTTGCCCTGGGCTTGACGGCTGGAGCTGTAAGGAGCTCCGCGCTCTGGCCCACTGGTTCCCGGCCATCGTCCGCGAGCTGTTCGACCTCTGGATTGCCACGTCCACAGCAGCTGTCCAAGCCAAGGGCCACCTCCCGCCCGACCTCCTCTCCAGGGTTTTCCCCTGGAGGGTAGCAGGGGTGCCCACGGGGGAAAGCGACATCCGGCCGATCTCGGTCGGCTCGGTATTCCTCAGAGTCTGGCTCAGGTCCCTGTTCCACGCCGTGCCTGAGCCGCCAGACAATCAGCACGCCAACCGCTCTGGTGCCAGCGTCACCCACGCCATAGCCGCCTGGCTATCCGACTGCGCGGACTCCTCCGACGGAGTGGAAATGGACCTGTCACGGGCCTTCGACAACATCGGCCACGAGCTAGCCCAAGAAAGCCTCATCCAGAGCGGCCTGCCAGACCTCGTGGTCTACGCCTGCCGCGCTGCGTGGTCGGGCCCCCGCCACTGCTCCCTCATGGGCATGACGGCGCCACCGATCCACCCACAGCGGGGCCTCCCGCAAGGGGACGCCATGGCCCCAGCCACGATGGTGGCTTGCCTCGCCCCTTGGCAGCCCCTATCCTCTGGCCACGCCTTCATGGACGATCGCGCGATTGTCTCCACCTCGCCTGACGCGCTGGCCACCGACATTGCAGATGCTCAGAGCTTCGACCGACGAGTGGGCTTTGTGGAAAACATCGGCAAACGACAACACTGGTCCGACCAAGACGTCGTTCCACGACGCATCGAGCACCTCGGAGTGCTCGCAATACCGACCGACTCCAGCTTCGGCATCATTCCACGCCAAGGGTGGGCAAAGCTGGAGACCTCCACCGCCGTGCTGGCCTCCATCCCCGGTAGCAACCATGTTCGCCTCAAGCTCGCCTTCGCCTACATCCGTCTTGTGTGGCTCTGGGCGAGCCCACTGGTCATCCCGCCGCCCATCAAGCACGCCAGGACCCTGGCGCGAGCCGTCTGGCACACCGGTTGCACCTGGTGGTGCCATGGGAGGTGGTGGGCCCAAAATGTATTACTTCATCCAGTACAGTATGCTGCTATATTCGCTTTCAAAAACATTGTAGACCCTTAGCTGAAATGGTGTTTCTGGAGCATTCTATCGCTACTCATGCACCTGCGTTGGGTCTCACGTACCGACGTGCCTCTCCTACGCAAGGAGCTCAATTGGAAGTCAAGCCCACCCACGATCACCGTGTGCTGAAATCGGTGACGGAGCACGTGGACGACTACTGGCGTTGGGGTCCTCTGGTGCTCTGCACGTCCTGCGAGTTATCGCACGCATGCGTTGCCTACAAGCAGTGGTTCCTACGCGGCACGACTCGGAGGAAATCTCCGACGTCGACGTCAAGATCTGCTCGGCCAAGGCCTATACGCGCTGGGTGGGTACACTCAGCGACACGGACAAGACGCTTCTCTCGATCTTTCGCTCTGGTGCCATCACCAGCGAGACTCGAAGACGAACCCGGTTCGCATGCAAGCTCTGCGGTGCAACTACCCCATCGTTTCGCCATGTCTGGGTTGAGTGCCCGAGGTGGCACCATGCGAGATCCAACATCGGAGCTCGCTACGTGCTTCCCGACAGTTTCTGGACATCTGCTCCAAGGTGTACAGTGAAGTCGGGATAGGTTACTTACGCTCTTGCTGATACCCCAGAGGAGCGGACTCGAATGCTTCTGGCCTCTTGCTCTTTAGGCATCACGATATTGGCTAGTGGAAAGGAAGACATGCTTACTGATGCTACCCCACTACCTTCTTCTAGAGGCAGGCCCGACTATTGTTGAACATTCCCCGGAGGAGGAGGCAGAGGGAAGGGGAGGGAGGAGGAGGAAGGGGGAGGAGGCGGGGAGGGGGAGGCGGAGGAGGAGGAGGAGGAGGAGGAGGAGGAGGAGGAGGAGGAGGAGGAGGAGGGAGCGGAGAGGTGAGGAGGGGATGAGGAGGAGGAGGAGAGTGAGGAGGACGAGGCCGGGGGAGGAGGAGGAGGAGGAGGAGAAGAGGAGGAAGAGGAGGAGAGGAGGAGGATGAGGAGGAGGAGGAGGAGGAGGAGTAGGAGGAGGAGGAGAGGGGCAGGGGAGAGAGGGGGAGAGGAGGAGGAGGAGGAGGAGGAGGAGGAGGAGAGGAGGATGAGGAGGAAGAGGGAGGAGGGAGGAGGAGGAGGAGGAGGGAGGAGGAGGAGGAGAGGAGAGGGGAGATGAGGAGGAGGAGGAGGAGGAGGACTGCCTCCCCCGTGAGGTCCTGACGCCTCCCGGAGCCGCCGCGGCCACCGCGGCGATCCCCACCTCGGCCCCCCGCTCGCCCGACGGCGGCCCCACCGCGGGCGCCGCGGCGAGCGGCCCCTGGCCGGCGGCGGCGCCGCGGGCCTTCCTGGCCCCGGAGCGGGCCGCGGGCGGCGAGCGGGCAGGCGCTGGAGGCCTGGGGTCGTCAGGAGGGGGAGGAGGAGGAGGAGGAGGAGGAGAGGAGGAGGGGGAGGAGGAGGAGGAGGAGAGGAGAGGGTGAGAGGAGGAGGATGAGGGGAAGGAGAAGGAGGAGGAGGAGGAGCAGATGGGGTCGGAGCAGATGGGGTCGGAGCAGATGGGGTCGGAGCAGATGGGGTCGGAGGATCGCGCCGCATCGCCGATGCATCGGCGATGCGGCTCGATGCGGAGCCCGATTCTCTCCACACCGACGTCGCCGATGCATCGCCGACGTCGACGCCTCATCGCCGGTGCATCGCCGATGCATCGCCGATGCATCGCCGATGTATCGGCGATGCGGCGCGGTCCTCCGACCCCACCTAATCCGACCCCATCCAGGAGGCCTCTAGGAGCGGGCCGCGGGCGGCGAGCGGGCAGGCGCTGGAGGCCTGGGGTCGTCAGGAGGGGGAAAAATCAGAGCCCCGAATCATCAGGGGTAACTCGGGTCAGGGCTAACTCGGGTTTGTTTTTCGGGATTCCGAACCCGACTTACCCCGGACCCGACTTACCCCGGATAGTTCGGGCGTCCACAGCCCCGAATCATCAGGGGTAACTCGGGTCAGGGCTAACTCGGGTTGGTTTTTCGGGATTCCGAACCCGACTTACCCCGGACCCGAGTTACCCCGGATAGTTCGGGCGCCCAAAAAAGCACACAGACACAATGAATCGTCGATTCCCCAGAGCATCTGGGAAAATATAAGAAGGGGGGGGGAAGACAAAAACCCGGGAAATATGCGAACATATGGGGACTATATTTATTTGTGTGTATTCATTTGTGTGTCCTGGGGCCCCTTCAGGTCGGGACGACCGACATGGGTGCGGAAAGAATGGGTACAAAGACCGTCAGCAGATCTTGTTGATTTTGAACAGGGTTCGCTGTCGGCGTCGCCGCGGGTTGTGTTCATTTGAGACAGAAGGCCGCCTGCCAAACAGCGGCCGCTGTTGATTCGGGACAACGTTTGCTGTTGGGCATTGTGCCCATTCTTTCCGTACCCATTTCGGGCGTCCAAATCGGGATCAACCAGTGGCGAAGCGTCTTGGCTCGCCTATAGGCCCACCGAAGAATGTTCTAAGAACCTTATGTGGCTTCTACGACACGTTCTGAGGACATTTACGGCTGGGACTGTCCTGTTTTATCGCATCGGGCTTATGTTCTAAGAACACTGTTTTTGTTTTAGATCATTTCTGGGTGCTGAGAAGATTTCGTGGTAGGCCTATACGAATGCTGGGACGGTCGGTCCCTGCCCAACGGGAGGGGGAGGGAGGATCGAGTGAGGAGCGGGCGAAGTTTCGCGAGGCTTGAGATTTTCGGGCGGCTCGGTGGGTTCCCGACGGTTCTCCGGCCTGGTGGCGCCTTCAGCGGCCACGCCTCGCCGAGGCCGTTCCCGGGGTGTCCGGATCGTGCCGAGTGACTGCCGCAGAGCCGAGGTGTGATCTGAAAGCCAGGGGGGGACGTTAGGGGGGGGGATAGGCCCAGGGGGGGATGCATCGACTTTTAATTGCCCACTCATGGCCGATACAGTGGAGACCCATGTCAAGATAGGCCCAGGGGGGCACTCATCGCCGATACAGTGGAGACACATGTCAAGAAACACCCTGCTTGCCTTCGGGGTGTTCTGGGTGTCTCGGGTTTCGATGGTTCTTCTGTGGAAAGTATGACGTTCCTTCACCAAAAATCGATGGACGTCCTGGGGTCTCAGGGTTGGGTTTCTTGTGGACGTTTTTTTGTGGAGGGGCCCCTATTGTAGGGAACCTGTTAGCCCGCCCTGCCCGGGAGCGTGCGGATTTCCTATCGGGGGCCTATCGTTGAGTGATGCGTCGTCGATTCAAGCTCGATGTTCCCCTCTTTGAGCCGTTTTCCTCTCGCGTTTCCCAGTCGACGCGCTGCCGTTGGTAGCCCGTCAGTGTGCTGCTCCTTCGCTCCTGCCCGAAGGCCTGTTGGGGGTCCAAGGGGACTCATCCCAGCATTGCGCCACTGACGTAACAAGGGTCACCTCCTCTGTAGCGAGCTGGGCCTAGGGTCGACTGTATAAGTAGCACGGCGATGGGCTCCCCATGGCGGCGTGTCAGTGATGACCAGCTGCCTGCGGCAAGTCCCGCCGCCGTGCCACCCCAGCATTCCTAGGTCGCGACTGTTCGAGGGGGCACGAGAAGCCGTCACGTGTGACACTTCGTGCTTCCAGGCTTGAGGGAGCCAGGATAAGGATGCTGAGGGTTACGTGGATGATGGGAGCGATGACGATGATGCTGATCGATGATGACGTTGGCGATGTCGCTGATGCGAATGGAGGTGATGATGAACGATGATACTGCCGATGGTGATAAGATATGGGTGATGATGATGCTGACGTTTATGATGACGATGATGATGCTGATCATGGTGATGATGATTGTGGTGGTGTCGATGATGGTGGTTCTGAATCTGCTGATGCTGCTGATGACGCTGATGGTGGCGACGGTGCTTATTATGCTGCTGATGATGATGCCGATTTTGTGGATGATGTTGTCTATGATGATTCTGCTGATGCCGATGCCGATGAACACATTGATGGTTATATTGGCGGCGATGGTACTGGTGAAGTTGGTGAGGATAATGAAGAGGATTATGATTATGTTGCTGATGATGATGATCATGATTGTGGTGACGATGACGAGGGACATAATGACAAGAAGGACCAGGAGGATGATGAGGATGCTGATGATGCTGATGATGATGAGAACACAGAGGAGGATGGTGGTGGTGGGGGTGATAACCGTGATGGTGGTGGTGGTGATGGCGATGGTGACTGTGATGCTGATGATGATGCCGACAATGGCGACGACGATGATAATGGTGGTGACGATGATTATGAATCTGCTGCGGACTAGGACAATGATGAGGATGCGGATGGTAATGATAATGAAGATGGTGATGGTGATGGTGATGGTGATGCTGATCATGATGCTGATCATGATGTCAGTGGTTGTGGTGATGATGGTGATGGTGATGATGACGATGCTGATTCGACTGCTGATGCTGATGATGATGATGATGATGATGACGATGATGCTGCTGCTGTTGCTGCTGCTAAGGGTGGGGAGGGGGAAGGAAAACGAATAGGAGGGGGAGGAGGGGGAGGAGGAGGAGGAGGAGGAGAAGGAGGAAACTCGTTTGGGCCTTTGGGGGCTGCGTTGGCCCCCTGTGAAGCAGTCTTGGGTGTCCATTCAGGCTCTTTTGGGCCGTTTCTGGGCCCTGTTATACCGTCTTGGGATTCTCTTGGGCCGTGTTGGGGACCTTTTGGCCGTGCGGTGGGTGTTTTGGGGCCGCCTTGGCGCAGTCGTGGCGCAGTCTAAGCGCAGTCTTGGCCCGAACAAGGGCCTTCTAAGGCCATCTTGGATCCAACGGGAGCCCTCGTGGGCCGTCTTGGGTGCCTCTTGGGCCATCGTGGAGTCCTCGTGGGCCGTCTTGAGCTAGCGGCAGCCCGAAACGGCGAGAATTCGAACATCATTAAACATCTGCTGGATTCCAAAGGTCTTGGCTTCTTCGGGCCCTGTTGGAGGTCCTCTTGTGGCCCTCATGGAGGCATCTTGTGCCGTGTTCGAGTTACCTCCGGCCGCCTTGGGGCCCTCGTGGGCCGTCTTCGAAGCATCGTCGGCCATCTTAGTTTCCTTGGTTGCCTGCACGGGCCGTCTTAGAAGCTCGGGGCGCCGATCCATCGTTTTTGACGAAGGATCGTGGCTAGGAAGGCCCTTCAGCACCATCCTCGAGCAGCTGCGCATGGGATGTGGGCTGTTGGAGGTAGGAGCCATGCGGGAATTGCGCAATCCTCGAGCGGGCGCGCATAGAATTAGAGTTCAGGCATTTGCTGCCAGGAAGCGTACCATCCTCGAGCGGGCACGCGTGGAAGGGCGCTTAAGCCAATCCTCGAGCGGGCATGCGTGGCAGGGGGATTTAGGCATTAGCTGCCATGCAGAAGTGCACTATCCTTGAGCGTGCACGCGTGGAAAGGAGGTTCAGGCAGTAGCTGTCTTGCGGGAAGTGCACCATCCTCGAACGGGCACGCGTAGAAAAGGGGTTTCAGGCAGCAGCTGCCGCGCGGGAAGTGCACCATCCTCGAGCGGCCACTCGTGGAAGGGGGGTTCAGGCATGAGCTGCCCTGTGGGAAGTGCAGCATCCTCGAGAGGGCACGGGTGGAGGGGGGCTTCAGGCATCAGCTGCCCTGCGGGAAGAGTGCACCATCCTCGAGCGGTCGGGCGAGCTGCCACGCCAGAAGTGCACCCTCCTCGAGTGGGCACGAGGAGGGCAGTGGCCTCGGTGAGCGGGGGGGATGCACGCAAGAGTCTGGGAAGAGGGGGGGGGTCCGTGATCAGAATTCGAGTATCCTGCGGAATATCTTCGGGGCCGATAGCAGCGGCCGATTTTTGCCCACAGCCGGCCGGCACTGAGGGTCAAGAGTGCTCTTCAAGGGGACGAAGCCCACGTCCTAGAACACTGCCTCGGGCAAGGACTGCACGACGGGGGGAACATGGAAGCAGCACGTCGAAGGGCGTGAGGGCATTCGGCGGTGCCCCAGCGCCCGGTGTCCACGAGGGGGCCGCACCCCCGCTCGTGGGCCCGGGGGGCCCGACTGCGCACGTGGGGGGGCGCACAAAGCTCCCCACCAGTAATACAAGGAGACGTCATGGGCGACGCATAGCAGAATCCCACACCCTGCAGCGCGCAACCCGACACAACACAACAAACCGTCCGTCCCCCCCCCCGCCCAGCACGCTTCTGTCCCAACCCCCAGTAGTTGCTTCCCAGCTCAGTCGAGAAACGGATCTCCAGTGGGACACGGTGTCTCCCGAAGCATCGAGGTATCTCCAGTGGCACAAACAGCTACGGCACCAACAACTGCTGATTCGTCTGGGCACGTAGCACGCCAAGGTCTCGAGCATTGTCGCTCCCTCCCGTTATCCGTATCGTACACGTGGGGGCCCAGGAAGCCACGGTACCGAATGAAGGACATGGCTCCGTAACATACATACGTTCTGTGAGCCGAGGGAAACAATGCAAGCGTAGCAGAACACGTATCTACGGATGTCCTGGTGCCGTTCCACGTTTCGCCCTGTTGTGAAGACGTTCGACGTCTAGTTTGAGGACAGATCCCACGACCAAACATAGAGTACGGACAGCCACGCAATGCTGTGATTGAGAGCCTCCCGCCCAGTCGATTCCTGGACCTTTGTTCTGGGGGTGTAGGATGGCAAGCTGGCCGTTCCTTTCGCGGCATGGTGCAATGCAAGACCCATTGCGCGCCTGATGCACAACACGCTGCTGTTGGTCGCCGCTGCGGGGCGTCCGCCAAAATTGACTGGACACCTCGGCTGCGACCGTTCTCTCGGTACCTGGTAGAGGCAGCAGCAACCGAGGAAGTCGAACGCCGTACCAGACATCGGTGGCCACATGCGAACCCTAAACCCACCCCCACGATTTTTATGGGGTCGAAGTTCGGTTGAAGGGGTTCACTTATTTCGGGAGCTCCCGAGCGGAGCGACCCCCCCCAGTAATCGTGGGGGTTCACCTGTGGCCACTTAAAGGCAGGCGTTGGCACTCTTCCACGCCAGCGTCCCAGTTGGCACGGTGGCGGCTAGGCTTTTGCTCTCAGTGCTCGGCCCCAGCGGCCCCGACGCCCCAGATCCACTGTCAGGGCCCCAGGGCCGGAGAACGGCGCGGCGCCGGAACGCCGACTTCGACGACGAGGCTGGGCCTCGGCTTGGCTGGCGATGGGGGGGCAGCGAGGGCTTCGGGAGTCTTGAGACGGGGGCCCATGCAAACGGTGGTCAGCCAGGGCGCCGGATCCTGCAGGATCATGCGAAGACCCCCTCTGGCTGACCCGGGTTAGCGAGCCGCTCGTGGCCGCGAGGCGGCCGCGCCTATTGGCTGACCGGGGTTTGCGAAGACCTGCGTTGCAGTTTTTTTCTTTTCCTGCATTGCAGTTTTTTTGGTTTCCTGCTGACCCGGGTCTGGATTGAGCCGGGTCAGAAGATCCCCGAAATGGGGGGGGCAGCGAGGGCTGCAGAAGAGGTGCCAGCCAGGGCCCCTTTAGGTGCCAAAGGGGGGGCGTGGAGGGCCCGAAAAGTCCACCTTTCTTCCCCCCCTCGCTGTCGTCTGCGCCGGCACTGGCGCGCAAGTTGCCCGCACAAGGTCGCGCGCAAGCGCCCTCGTCTCCAGCCTCGCGTGCCGCGCCGACGGCCCGCGTAAGCCCTCGCGTGAGGTTCATTTGCCATAAGGGGGTTCCCCCTGTATTGATCTCCGTTCTGGTCAATATTCAAAAACCGTTCGCCGCCGCACCGTCGGCTGTGCTTGGCTGGCGCGGCGTATCCATGTATCTACATCTATCCCCCCAGGCGCCGTCGCACCGATACGTCTGCGCATCTTCTGTCCGTCTATCTGCCCATCCCCCGGGCGCCGTCGCACCCTCGGCGCGGCTTGACTGGCGGGGGGCGTCTATCCATTGGTGGCGGCCCATTTCTTCCAGTTACCCAAACGGAGGGGAATGGAAATGCTGCTAAGACCTGCCAAGGTTTACATGGCCGCCTCTTGGGCCTCGAGAGTGAATATTTACATTGGGGTTTGATCATTGAGTTTTCAACTTAACATGGCCTCCGATTGTCTAAAACCAATACAGGATGCATCGCGCGCGCGCGCGGGTGACCCGGCCCCGCGCGGGTCACCAGCGCGCCCGCGCTCGCCTCGCATATTGTATTGTGTTTTCTATATTTGACGTTGGCATGGCCGCCTCTTGGGCCCAGAGAATGAATATTTACATTGGGTTTTGATCATTGAGTTTTCATATTAACATGGCCTCCGATTGTATAAAACCAATACAGGAGGCATCGCGCGCGCGTGCGGGTGACCCGGCACCGCGCGGGTCACCAGCGCGCCCGCGCGCCTCGCATATTGTATTGTGTTTTCTATATTTGACGTTGGCATGGCCGCCTCTTGGGCCCAGAGAATGAATATTTACATTGGGTTTTGATCATTGAGTTTTCAACTTAACATGGCCTCCGATTGTATAAAACCAATACAGGAGGCATCGCGCGCGCGCGCGGGTGACCCGGCACCGCGCGGGTCACCAGCGCGCCCGCGCGCTTCGCATATTGTATTGGTTTGTATATTTCCCACATTTATATGGCCGCCTCTTGGGCCCAGAGAATGAATTTTTACATTGGGTTTGGACAATTGAGTTTTCACCTTAACATGGCCTCCGATTGTATAAAACCAATACAGGATGCATCGCGCGCGCGCGCGCGGATGACCCGGCCCCGCGCGGGTCACCAGCGCGCCCGCGCTCGCCTCGCCCATTGTATTGTGTTTTCTATATTTGACGTGGGCATGGCCGCCTCTTGGGCCCAGAGAATGAATATTTACATTGGGTTTTGATCATTGAGTTTTCATATTAACATGGCCTCCGATTGTATAAAACCAATACAGGAGGCATCGCGCACGCGCGCGGGTGACCCGGCACCGCGCGGGTCACCAGCGCGCCCGCGCGCCTCGCATATTGTATTGTGTTTTCTATATTTGACGTTGGCATGGCCGCCTCTTGGGCCCAGAGAATGAATATTTACATTGGGTTTTGATCATTGAGTTTTCAACTTAACATGGCCTCCGATTGTATAAAACCAATACAGGAGGCATCGCGCGCGCGCGCGGGTGACCCGGCACCGCGCGGGTCACCAGCGCGCCCGCGCGCTTCGCATATTGTATTGGTTTGTATATTTTCCACATTTATATGGCCGCCTCTTGGGCCCAGAGAATGAATTTTTACATTGGGTTTCGACAATTGAGTTTTCACCTTAACATGGCCTCCGATGGAATAAAACCAATACAGGATGCATCGCGCGCGCGGGTGACCCGGCCCCGCGCGGGTCACCAGCGCGCGCGCGCCTCGCATATTGTATTGGTTGTATATATTCCACGCTTATGTGGCAGCCTCTTGGGCCCAGATAGTGAATATTTACATTGGGTTTTGACCATTGAGTTTTGAACTTAACATGGCCTCCGATGGTATAAAACAATTACACGATGCATCGGGAGCCCCGTGACCACGTGGAGCCGTCTTGGGGCGGTCTTGGAGCGTCTTGTACGCATGTTGGGAGCTATATTGAGTCATCGAGGGCTATCTTGAGCGATCTTGGAGGTCACCTTGAGCTCTCTTGGGCCCTCTTGGCGCCATCTTAGGCCATCTTCGGTGACCCACGACCCGCGAAACGCCCCTTCCAGGCCCAGGGGGAGGGGGTAGGGGGAGGGGTAAACCCCTCCCCCAAGGGGAAGAAGGGGGTTGAGGACAGAGAGGGCTCTTTAAACCACTCACGCCCAAAGGGCTGGTGGGATTTTTATATTGTGTTTTGGCCATTGCGTGCGCTGCAGAGATGTGTGTGCATGGTGAAGGCCACGTTGGCTTTTCTCGGGCCGACGTCTCCATGTTGCGACGACGTCTCAGGCGAAACGGCCCCAAGCGGCCCTGCAAAGGCACCAAGGGTGAAGCAGAATGGCTTCCCCATCCTTCCCACAGTCTATCTTAGGAGTTCTCCGGAAACAAACGAACTGTCTATCTGTCGCAGCCTCGCCGGTCGTTGTCGCACCGTCGGCGAACGTGCTTGGTTACGTACTGTGCATCTGTCTGGCCACCCGCCGTCGCCGTCGCACCGAAAAAATTGCGCGCCACACATGGTTGAACTTCACTGTCCACGGCGCGCCCATCGCACATCGCACAACATTTTACAATAATTTTTCAATAGTTCCGTGCGGCGGACAGATCGTTTTTGCGCATCTGTCCCCGACGGACCCGTCGCCGCCGCATCGGGGTGATCATCGTTGGGGGAACCCCCTCATCATTTGCCATCTCACGCAAGGCCCGCTTGTTTTCGTCGCCCATTTACAGTCGACCCGTAGCAGAAGGATGCACGATGAGGACGCAAGGGCCTTGGAAGGCCACTTCGAGGCTTTCCGAGCGGGGCGCGGCCACCGAAAATGGCGGAGGCTGGACCGAGGAGGCAAGGATGCAGGGCCAACTCTTGGGGAAAGTTGCCCATCCTCCTGCAGTGCCGTTTTTTTTATATACATGCTCCGCGTGCGGGTCATGTATGAAAAATGCAGGGATTTCGTATTCAAACAACGATGGGTTCACGCATAGATGTATGCATACATTAAGCATGTATTACAAATCTTATATGTTTTAGAAAAATCCTATGTATTAGAAACTGCCCTGTACGCGGGTTGGCTGCATCGCGCCCCCCTGGCCCGTGCAGCGGCGCCCCTTGTGCGCCCCGAGAGGCGCCTTGCCTGCGGCGCCGCCCGCGGCGCCGCCCTCGGCGCTGCCGCCCGCGGCGCCGCCCCCGGCGGCGCCGCCGGCGCCTCCCGCGGCGCCGCCGCCGCCGCCGGCCGCCGCCGCGCCGCCGGCGCCCGCCGCGCTGCTGGCCGTGGCGGGCGCAGCGGCGGCGCCCGCCCGGGCCCCGCAGGCGTCCGGCGCGGGCGGGCCCGCGGGCGGGGCGCCCGCGGCGGCGGCCGCCGCCGCGCCAGAGGCATCGCAGATCGGGAGGGGGAAAAAAGTGCACAGACACAATTCATCGTCGATTCTCCAGAAAAAGTATGAGGAAATTTGGAAGGTGGGGGGGGGACACAGACCCAGAAAACATTGGAAATATGGGAAATCCTGCGATTTGTGTGTATTCATTTGTGTGTCCCAGGGCCCCTTCAGAAGAGGAAGTCGCAGGACAGCTCGCCGCTTGGGCCCCGCCGCCAGCCCAAACGGCGAGCACAAGCCAGGCGTAGCCCCGCATGCACTCGAGTGCCCACAATTTCGGCCTCGTGCTGCTCGTGTTCCTTCCCGGCCTCCTCCCCATCCTGATCGCCGTCGTCCTCCTCCTCCTCGTCCTCCTCATTGTCTTCGTCGTCTTCCTCGTCTTCCTCCTGCTCCAGCTCCTCGTCGTCTTCGTCTAGGACATCGTCATCATTTCTCCTCTTCCTCCTCCTGCTCATCCTCTCGACGTCCTCGCTAAACCGCTTGCGGTTTTCTCTGGGGTCGGCGGCAGAGGCCATGGGTTTTGCCCTAGGTTGCGCCATGGATTGCGCCCTCGGCGGCCGAGAATAAGCCACTGCCCCAGATAAGAATCCCCGGGAGATAATAAAGTTCGGGGGTCTGGCGGGGATAGTTAACCAATGATTTTCCCGGCGAAGGTGATGTTATGATGATGATGATGACGATGATGATGGTGATGTTGATGATGATGATGATGATGATGATGATGATGATGATGATGATGATGATGATGATGATGATGATGATGATGATGATGATGATGGTAGTGATGATGATGATGATGATGATGATGATGATGATGATGAGGATGAGGATGAGGATGAGGATGAGGATGAGGATGAGGATGAGGATGAGGATGAGGATGATGATGATGATGATGATGATGATGATGATGATGATGATGATGATGATGATGATGATCCTGGGCGCTCGTGTAACCTGACCTTGTAGATCTTGGCGCAAGACTGACTCGAGAAATCTCGAGGCTCGTGGCTACACTTTGCCTCGGGAACGGCTGGGAAAGTGAGAATCCCATGGCCTTGCCGCACGCTCGTGACTTGGGAAAACTGAAATGGTGAGAACCCCATAGCTCTGTCACACGCTCGTGATTGCGGAAGCTGAAATGGTGAGACCTTCGTTGCCATGCTCAGCGTTTTTGATGCTGTTGCTAGCCAACATGAGATGATAGCCACTTCGATGTGCAACTTCCCCCAGGGATTTTCAAGTTCGGCCTCCGCGTCCTCTCCACACTTAATTACTATTGACACGGGGAGAATGCTAGAGGAGGTTAAGGGGGGATGATGTATGATCCAGGGCACTGGGTTACAACCGTCCCCTTTCGGTTGCGCCGCAGGTTGCGCCCTCGGCGACCGAAAATACAACCGTCTCCTATCGATTGCGCCACAGGCTGCGCCCTCGGCGGCCGAGAATACAACCGTCTCCTATCGGTCGCGCCATAGGTTGCGCCCTGGGCGGCCCAGAATACAGCCGTCTCTTAACGGTCGCGCCAAAGATTGCGCTCTCGGCGGCCGAGAATACAACCGTCTCCTATCGGTTGTGCCAGAGGTTGCGCCCTCGGCGGCCGAGAATACAACCGTCTCCTATCGGTCGCGCCACAGGTTGCGCCCTCGACGGCCGAAAATACAACCGTCTCCTATCGGTCGCGCCAAAGACTGCGCCCTTGGCTGCCGAGAATGCAACCGTCTCCTATCGGTCGCGCCAAAGATTGCGCCCTTGGCTGTCGAGAATACAACCGTCTCCTATCGGTCGCGCCAAAGACTGCGCCCTCGGCGGCCGAGAATGCAACCGTCTCCTATCGGTCGCGCCACAGGTTGCGCCCTCGGCGGCCGAGAATACAACCGTCTCCTATCGGTTGCGCCACAGGTTGCGCCCTCGGCGGCCGAGAATACAACCATCTCCTATCGGTCGCGCCAAAGATTGCGCCCTTGGCTGCCGAGAATGCAACCGTCTCCCATCGGTTGCGCCACAGGTTGCGCCCTCGGCGGCCGAGAATGCAACCGTCTCCTATCGGCTGCGCCACAGGTTGCGCCCTCGGCGGCCCCTGAATGCAACCGTCGCGTAATAGCTGCGACCAGTCAGTTGAGTCCAGTTCAGTTCAGTTTACCTCGCGAAAAAAACAAATTCGGGCCACGCCCGAAAACAAGGCATAGGCATAGACTTTCGACGCTCCGCGCGGTTTTCTCTTGGATCGGCGCTGGAGCGCCCTGGCGGCGCCTCTGGCGCCGTCCCTGGCGCGCTCCGCGCGCCAGGAAGGGGGGTCTGGCGCAGATCCAATACAAGGGCTCCCTCGAGGGCGCGAAGTTATTCGCGCTTCGCGGTCCTCGTTCCTTCTCCCCCTCCTCCTCGTCCTCCTATTCTCCCTTTGGGAGGGCGGCGCGAGAGCGCGAAGTTATTCGCGCTTCGCGCAGCGCGAAGCGCGAAGTTGGGAGCCCTAGCAATAAATCCGCGCGTACCGTCGGAAGTTTGTGTTTGTGCCGTTCTTGTTTCTTCTAAGGCACGCGTTGGCGACGCCGGGCCCGCGGTTGGAGGGCCGCCCGTGCCGGCCGCGGCTCGGCGGGGTCGAGCAGCGTCGGCCGAAGACGTGGCATCGCTCGGGCGCGTGCACTTCTCTCCGCGGCGAGGAGCATCGAGGAGCATCCTGAATCGTCTGGCAACAAAAAAAACGCGCACGAAGTCGAAACATGCTCGGGGAGTGGACGTCCGAGCGATGGCAAGAAGATCGAGGCTCAGAGGAGGAAGAAGTGCCCGGACCAGTATACCCTCCTCTCGTCGTCGCATGTTTGGGCCTCCTGGCAGGCCCTCGTCGCCATCCCATCACTGGATTCACTTCGAAATCCTGGTCAGAACGCACCCATGGGAGAGGCCCAGGGAGTAGCGGTATCCGTTTTTTTAATTTCCCCATCTGCCCCCGGACGGGTCCGAGCAGGTGAGGTAGGAGGATCGTCGCCGGGGTTTCTTTCGGGTTGACCCAAAATGGGTTCCAGCGACAAGGGGGTGCTTCAATAAATTTGGTGCAATCGATTTGTGGGGTTGCAATACATTTGGGGCGTGCAATACATTCTGGGGCGCAAATGTAATGCTGGAATTTCGCGTGCAAAACATCACTTGCAATCCAATTGTCCCAAATCTATTGCACCACCCCCTTTCAGCTGGAACCCTATTTTGGGTGACCCAAAAAGAGGGGTAGGAGGATCGTCGCCAGGGCTTCTCAACAGGGCCATCCGCCGGGGAGCTGAGTAGAGCAGGACCGCGCCTCGTGCCTCGCGGCCTGGGGTGTGCGCACCGTGCGGAGGCGTCGGGATCCGTGGTGCGAAGTCGCGTGGTCTGGCCGCGGCGCTGTCCAGCACACGGCTCGGGAGGGGAGGCCGGTCCTTGGGAGCGGCTCGAGGCTCGGCGCTCAAGAGACTAGCGAGCTGCTCGTGGCCGCGGAGCGGCCGCGCAGATTGGCGGCTGACTTGGGTTTGCGAAGCCCTGCGTTGCAGTTTTTTTTGTTTTGCACTGCAGTTTTGGGCTTCCTGCTGACCCGGGCCTGATTGACCCGGGTTTGCAGATCCCAGAGAGGCCTCTGGGGAGCCGCGCTGTGGAAAAACACGACGGGCGATGTTACACGTGTTCTCGGCAGGGTTCGGCCCCTGGAGGCCCTCGCCAGGACCTGGGGACCGTCGGAGCGCGATTCGGGAAGGAAGGACGGTCCCCAAGAATGGCTTCATGGGTCTGGGAAGCCACGTCGTGAACAAATACACGACGTCGGATGTGTATGGGCCCCTCCTCCTCCTCCTCCTCCTCCTCCTCCTCCTCCTCCTCCTCCTCCTCCTCCTCCTCCTGCCCCCTCCTCCTCCTCCTCCGCCTCCTCCCCCTTCCATCCTCTCCTCTTCCTCCCCCCTCCCTCTACTCCAGATCCCCATCTTCCTCCTCTCCCTCCTCCTCCCTCCTCCTCTCCTCCTCCTCCTCTCCTCCTCCCTATCCTTCTCCTCCTCCTCCTCCTCCTCCTCATTCCTCCTCCTCCCCTCATCTCCTCCTCCTCTCCTCCTCTCCTCCCTCCTCCCCCTCCTCCTCCTCCTCCTCCTCCTCCTCCTCCTCCTCCTCCTCCTCCTCCTCCTCCTCCTCCCCTCCTCCTCCTCCTCCTCCTCCTCCTCCCCTCCTCCCCTCCTCCTCCCTCCTCCTCTCCTCCCCCTCCCCCCTTCCCCTCCTCCTCCTCCTCTCCTCCTCCTCCTCCTCTCCTCCTCCTCCTCTTTCTCCTCCTCCTCCTCCTCCTCCTCCTCCTCCTCCTCCTCCTTGCTCTCAGCTTGGGAGAGCGCCCCCCCCCCCACCCCCCCCCGCGGCGGAAGACGTGCGTCATTGCCCTTGCAGCCTCGTCCGTCGTCCCCCTCGCAGGGCACCGAGTGGCTGGGCAGTCTGCACCTGCAGGGGCTCGCAGGCCTCCGCGCCCTCCCGCCCTCTCTCCTGGCCTCTCGCCAGCACCATTATGGGGAACAAAAAGTGGCATGAACATAACAACTCGGAGGTCCGCGCGGATTTCTCGGATCGGCGCTGGGGCCCCCCGGCGGCGCCTCCCGCGCCGCCCCTGGCGTGCTCCGCGCGCCAGCGAGGGGGGTCCAGCGCCGATCCGAGAAATCCGCGCGGACCTCCGATTTTTTATGTTGATGTCATGTTGTGTTCCCCTGACCATCCTCATCCTCTCGTCCCCCATGTGCTGGTCCTGCTCCTCCGTCTCGCGCTTTCCTCCCTCCCGCGCCCCTCCTCCTCGGACTGCGCAGGCACTCGTTCCTGGCTCGTGCACCTGCTCACGGGCCTCACCTACGCGGCAGTCGTGAAGGCGATGTGCCTGGCCGGTAACATCTTGGTGCAGCTGAGCCCTTACTCGGAGGTGAAGCTCTGGGAGCGGCGCCGCGCCACGGGCGAGGCAGACGCGGCCCCGTATTTGTCGATCGCTTTTGGAGGTTGGCAGTGGTGCTACTACGGCTTCTTTGCCTGGCACCTGACGGGGCAAGCAGGGTTTCTGATCGAAGACGCCTGCGGGGCGAGTCACCGCCGCGCCCGACCGTCTGGACAAGCCTGCTGACAGGAGTATTGAAATACTGTGGAGTCTTTGAGCGTGGCGGGGCATAGTATATGTATGTGTATCGTCTATATGTATGTGCAGATACACATATTCCTCTTCCTATATTTTTACAAGCCCGGGGGGGGGGGGAAACCATCCCCCCCCCCAAAGCTGGACCCCCAGGATGGGGGGTTCTCGGGCTCCCTTGGACCTCCTTGGAAAAGGTCACACGGCTTTCCGGGTCTCCACAAACGCCTTACGATCCGAGGAATCATCAGAAAGGCCCAAGGGAGGCCCCAGACAGCACAAGAGCGCTCCAAGAGGGACTCCAATTGCGTCAGGACGGCCCAAAAGACCCCCAAGGCACCCCAAAAAGCTTTCCAAGGGGCCTTCAAAGCACAAAAATCGTCCCATTCCCTTCGTACATCTTACAATTTTAGCATATTCGCTTTTCGGATTTCATCAGCTTTCAAGACGGCTTCAAAGCCCCCGAGATCGCCTCAAGACGCCCCAAAAGGCCCCCAAGAAAGTTTGAAGACGGCCGAGCCGGGCCCCACGATCGCCCACGAGAGCCCCAAGACAGCCCATAATGGAACCAAGAGGCCCCCCAAGGGCTCCCAGCACAGACCCAAAAGGGCCATGGGAGGTCCCCGGAAGTGCCCAAGATGGGTCCAAAGGGGGCTCCAGCGGGCCCAAGCTCCCCAAGACGGCCCAAGAAGGCCCCAGGACGGCCCATGAAAGCGCCAAAACGGCCCACGAGGGCCCCGAAAACACCCCCACTATGTTTCCGAATGCCAACATAAAGACCCCCAAGGCACCCCAAAAAGCTTTCCAAGGGGCCTTCCAAACACAAAAATCGCCCCATTCCCTTTGTAAAACTCACAATTTTAGCATATTCGCTTTTCGGATTTCATCAGCTTTCAAGACGGTTTCAAAGCCCCCGAGATCGCCTCAAGACGCCCCAAAAGGCCCCCAAGAAAGCTTCAAGACGGCCGAGCCGGGCCCCACGATCGCCCACGAGAGCCCCAAGACAGCCCATAATGGAACCAAGAGGCCCCCCAAGGGCTCCCAGCACAGACCCAAAAGGGCCATGGGAGGTCCCCGGAAGTGCCCAAGATGGGTCCAAAGGGGGCTCCAGCGGGCCCAAGCTCCCCAAGACGGCCCAAGAAGGCCCCAGGACGGCCCATGAAGGCGCCAAAACGGCCCACGAGGGCCCCGAAAACACCCCCACGATGTTTCCGAATGCCAACATAAAGACCCCCAAGGCACCCCAAAAGCTTTCCAAGGGGCCTTCAAAGCACAAAAATCGCCCCATTCCCTTTGTAAAACTTACAATTTTAGCATATTCGCCTTTCGGATTTCATCAGCTTTCAAGACGGTTTCAAAGCCCCCGAGATCGCCTCCAGACGCCCCAAAAGGCCCCCAAGAAAGCTTCAAGACGGCCGAGCCGGGCCCCACGATCGCCCACGAGAGCCCCAAGACAGCCCATAATGGAACCAAGAGGCCCCCCAAGGGCTCCCAGCACAGACCCAAAAGGGCCATGGGAGGTCCCCGGAAGTGCCCAAGATGGTTCCAAAGGGGGCTCCAGCGGGCCCAAGCCCTCCAAGACGGCCCAAGAAGACCCCAGGGCGGCCCATGAAGGCGCCAAAACGGCCCACGACGGCCCCGAAAACACCCCAACGACGTTTCCGAATGCCAACATTCATGGATTTTGCTCCCATGACATTTCACATTGTGACCCAGTCGTTGAGGGTCTCGTGGCATGTTGCGAAAATACCCGAGGATGCCCCGTACGAGTTGCATATGCATGTTCATACACTTACACACATACACTTATATGTACATGTGTACGCTGTGTACACATACAACAATGTTAGTATAGTGTATGCACCCAGACATTTTAACAGAACATGCATGCGCGTGCGCGTGTATACATTCATGCGCGCATGTACGCACGCACGCATTCCGCTTGCGTGCAGAACTCAGAGGTCCAAGGTGCATGGCGCGCAGCGCCAATGCAGTCTTGTATATATATATATATATATATGTGTGTGTCTGTGTGCATAGATGCATCAGCAGAGGCACAGACTAGAAGCGAAGTGCAATGCCATAGTAATTGACGGCCTGTTCCTGCATTTGTGGCCTCGACGATTGGAGGAACGGTGCCATGGGTGGGATCCGCATGAGTGCCGTCAACCCGATAATCGATGCACAAGTCAGTTGCGCGTTCGAAGAGGAAGAACTCTCTGATTCCGTCTCGGAGTTGTATCGTGGACATGGTCGAGCCAGCTTGTGGCCATCGTCGAGCCAGCTGGGGCCCTCCTGGGGGAAGCGTCGGGCTGGCACTGGGGCTACATCTGGCAGGCCTGGGTCTTCGCGTAGGGCCCCCTTGGGGGGCCGTCTGGGAGCCGCCTCGGGGGGCTCCGGGCCGGCCCCGAGCGCCTCCAGGGCGGGGCGAACCGCGCCTCCTTGGACCCTCCTGGTGGGCTCTTTCCTCCTCTCCCTGGCGGATTCTCTCTTCTCGCCCTCTGCTCTGCCCTCTCCCCCTCCTCCTATTTATCCTCCTCCTATTCCTCCTCCTCCTCCACCTCCTCATCTCCTCATCATCGCCCTCCCCCATACTGCTTCCCTCCTCCTCATCCTCCGCCTGCATCTTCTCCATGTGCGCCTCCCCGCCCCCCTGGTGGGCTCATGTTGAGGGCATGTTGGCTGGACGCGTTGCGGGGGCAATGCTAGAGCGTCTTGTCAGATGCTCGTTTTGGCAACCGTCCTGGGGTGAGCCGACGGATGTGTTCGCCTTTAGTTCGGGTCGAGTTCGACTCCTAGCTCGACCAACTGAAGTCGACGGACGTTCGACGCAGCATCGACGCACGAGTCTATGAATGCACCCAGAACGAGAATTCAAGGTTTTTGTGCTGGTCTGAAGGCTGCCCTGACCGTTTTGGGGGGTCGGCACCGTGCTGCTGCGGCAGAGGGAGAAGGGCTCGTGGGAATCTTTTGGAAGGGCCAAGAACACAGTCAATTGAGATAAGGACCGCCCCCTCTCCCCTCTCCTCCTCACCTCCCCTCCTGCCTCCCCGGAGGCCCCCATGGGAGTCTCCACGCTGAGGTCTCCAGAGGCCTCCCCGAGGCCCTCCAGAGGCCTCCCGACGCCCATCAAGACGTGGCCAGGCACGTCCAGACGCCGGGACCCTCGATCCCTCGGGCAAGAATCTGGGTCAAGACCTGGCGTTGGGCGGGCATGGTGTCACAGGGACACGCGGAGCCGGATGTGCTTGCCACCGCATCCTGATTACATCTCTCGGAGGTGGATAATAGACCTCACACCCTGACACGTCGATTAGTGAATTGTCCGTTGTTGGTTCTTCAGAGGGCGCCGCGGCCGTTGTTCTCCAGGCTTGCGCCCGCCAGGTTTGGGCCCGAAGCCGTTTTCACTAAACCACGTTTTGCTAAAGGGAGGTCTGTCCATCCCCGAATCTCGCTCTCACACTGCTTCCATCTGCGGCTCTTTGTCGTGCCGACGAGCCCCACGGGCGGAAGCAGTCTCACCGCAGTCACGGTGCTTGCTTTCACTTTGAAATTGCCACGTGAAAACAGCAAGACGCTGAGACAAAGACCACGTGCGGTGGAGGATGGAGCTCTGGTTTATCAAGCAGTGGCGAAGCGTCCTGGCTCGCCTCTAGGCCTAGCAAAGAATGTTCTGAGAACCCTGTGTGGTTTCAACGACATGTTCTTAGAGCATTTGCTGGCTGGAACCGTCTTGTTTCCACGCATCGGGTTCATGCTCAAGGAACATTGTCTGTGTGATAAGACTTCTAAGAACATTTCGTGGTAGGCCCATGCAGTGCCGTTTTTTATACATGCTCTGCGTGCGGATCATGCGTTCAACATGCAGGGATTTAGTACTAGAAACAACGATGAGCTCATGCATACATTCCTTCATCAATGAATCATGGTTGACAACTCTCATATATTTCAAAATCCTATGTGTAAAAAACTGTCCTCTAGGAATGCCGGGGCGGTCGGTCCCTGCTCGAGCTCGGGTCTCGCCCTCGCCGTCCGGGTCGGGGAGAGAGCCATCCTCGCCATCCGGGTCGGGTCCGGGTCGGGGCTCGCCCTTGCCATCCTTGCCATTCTTGGCTTCTGAGCACATGTCGTGGTAGGCCCATGCAGTGCCGTTTTTAATACATGCTCCGCGTGCGGAACATGCATTAAAACATGCAGGGACTTTGTACTAACAGCAACGATGAGCTCATGCATAAGTGCATGCATAAGTGAAGCATGTATTGAGCATCCTGTGTTTTCAAAATGCTGAGGACATGTCGTGGTAGGCCCACAGGAATGTCGGGACGGTCGGTCCCTGCTCGGGGCTCGCCCTCGCCGTCCAGGTCGGGGCGAGCGCCGGCCCGTGGCCGCGGGGCTCGCCGTGGCCAGGGGAGCGGCCACGCGTGGCGCCCTCGGCGTGCCTCCCTGCGGTGGCAGGAGGGCCGCACGTCCAGAGAGTCGAGCGGGCCAGGCCCCCCCCCCTGGAGGAGGAGGAGGAGGAGGGAGGGAGGAGGGGAGGATGAGGAGGAGGAGGAGAGAGGAGGAGGTAGGGGGAGGGAGGAGGAGGAGGAGGGAGGAGGAGAGTCGGGTGGGCCAGGCCCTCCCTGTATCAAAATCGCAGGCGGCGGCGGACCGAGCCTGTGCTGGCGCTCCGCCAGACGGAGCCGCTTCGCGACCACAGCAGGACGAGCTTGGCGCAACCTTGTACCATTAATGCCTCCCTGGGGCATCCCGAGGCCTCGGGGACCACAGCCGGGCGTGTCGGGGGCCATTTTTCGAAGAAGCGAGAACGCCATAAACATACACTTTTGGCGCTCCGCGCGGATATCTTGGATCCGCGCCGGCCCCCCCCTGGCGGCGCCTCCAGCGCGCCGCCCCTGGCGCGCTCCGCGCGTCAGGGGGGGGGGGGTCCAGCGCAGATCCAAGAATCCGCGCGGAGCGCCAAAAGTTTTTGTGTGTGGCCCTGCTTCTTCCTCCAATCTGGGCTATCCTGAGGTCCCTGGGGGGCCCACCACGAGGGCTGGCGGATCCTGGTGCACTCGAACTGTTTAGGAGCGCTCCTGGGCACGTACTACATCGCTACCTTCTACCGCCACTGCTGGAACCAGCGGTCGCAGCAGAGCCTGCTCCGGTACCTCAGCGCGGTCGCCGTGCTGTGCTTCCTCCAGGCCTGCGCGCTCCTGGCCCTGCCTGCGGAGCGCGCCCTCTTCCTCACGGGGTTCGTCTCCTCCTTCTGCAGCTTCATCGGGGCCTGCTCCATGCTGACCAGCCTGCCCCAGGAGGGGCGCTTCCGAAAGGGCCCCGCCGTCGTCAGGGATCATGTTGGGCCAAGCTGTGACGGAGCGCCCTGGGTCGCGATAGGCCCACCAGATATGCCGTTTGTGGTTGGCGCAAACTTTCCTTAGAACATATGGCTGAGACAGTCTCGTTTGAATGCATATCGTTCTTGTTCGTATTTTTTTAGAACAAGCATGTTGTGGTAAGACAATAGGGGTGCTTGGACAGTCGGTCCCTGTTCATTTGTCGGGATACATCGGCCCCCGATCGCCCGTTGATCGCCGATAAGGGCCTGATAGCCCACGCCGCCCAGGAACATGCGAATCTGCAATCGGGGGCCTATCGCCGATCCATCGGCGATTTGTCCCCTGAGCAGGTCCCCTCCGACGTTCCCCTTCACGTCGGGGGGTCGAACAGCTGACGCATATGCCGGCGGGGGCCCTCAGAGGTAAAGCATTTGTTTGAACAGCCTGTCCGCAAATGTTATGCGTAGGATGTTGTTTGCGTCGTGTGAAAGGGGTTTAGCCCACACAGTCTTAAGCTATGTGTGCGTCGGTCCCACTAGGACGACACGCACCCTCAGGCATCGTGTAGTGCATGATATGCGTTCCGTGGCGGGCGCGTTCTCGCCATACCGTTCGGGTAACGATGGACAACCATATTCCGTGCTATATGTTCGTATGTGGCGTGCGCCTCAAATAGAAACTCATAGTAGTAGCATGTCCTTTTGTGTCCCACACAGGTGCGTTGCTTGCTATACTCATTGTTGTAGTGGCATCCAGTCAGTGCCGCCGATCGGGGACGCTTCTGTTGCTGCCGGAAGCGCACGATGGCAGTCATGACCGGCGACGACGGCGTGCGGTGAGGATGATGAGGATTGGGAAGGGAGGCGACGGAATAGGATGATGAGGAGGAGGATGTGGATCATGATGAGGTGGGCGCGGGCGGAGGGGGGGAGGGGCAGGACAAGCAGGATGTTGAGGGCGAGGAGGAGCAGGGGGAAGCGTGAAGTGGAAAAGGGGGAGGGGAAAAAGAGGAGCATGACGAGGATGAGGAGATTTTCGGCGGTTGTTGGAAATGCCCGGCGGTTGTTGGAAAGCCTCGTTGGGGCCAGGTGTTGGCCCTCTTTGAGTTGACACCTCGTCGATTTGGCGCGCTACCTGGAAAGCTTCGTGCTAGAGCTGTCTGCGTCACAGTTATTCGTGGATCGTTGTGCGTCACCAATCTCTGCTGGGGACCATTGATTTTGGGGTCTTTGGGGCCTTCGCGCGGCCCCCCGCGGGCCCTTTTGAGACCATGGATGTGAAGGACACCGAAAGCTGGACACGTATGAAACCGTGGAAGAGCCTTTTGTATTGCAGCGCTTGTGTTCAGAGGTGAGCGTCGTGGAAGCGTTGGGGCCGGTTCTGGGCTTCTCGGGGGGATCTTGGATGCAGCCTGGGGGCCTCTAGAATGCGTTTAGGCGCATGTTCTGAGATTCTCGGAGGCCCATAAAAAAGGGGGCTTGAGGGCGCCACTTCGGGGCCAGTTGGAGGCGGCTTGGGGCATCTTCGGGCCTCATGGGGGCCTCTGGGGGCCTGCCGGGGGTTTCTTGGGCCGTCTTCGGCACTTTTTCCGCCGTCCTGACGCCCTCTCAGACGCCTCCTGGGCCCGTCCTGGGGCCGTCTTGTGCCTTTTTTCGGGGGCCGCCTGGGCCAGCTTGGGCCCTTTTTGGGCCGCCCTGGAGCCCTCTTGGCGGTTTGTTCGGCAGTTTTTGGATTCTCTTGGGGCGTCTACGACGCTCAGAAGGCCCAATGAGCGAATGTGCTAAACTTGCACGCTG
Organism: Prorocentrum cordatum; assembly: GCA_963575745.1. NCBI lineage: Eukaryota > Dinophyceae > Prorocentrales > Prorocentraceae > Prorocentrum > Prorocentrum cordatum. Next base: position 3,522 of record CAUYUJ010010265.1, on the reverse strand, counting down.
TTGCTTCGGTGAGATTTTTTTGTTCGGAAGTCTGTTCAGGGCTTCTGAGGGCATTTTGGAGACTTCTGGAGCCGTCTTGGGGACATTTCGGGCGCATTGTAGTGATCGTTCGGCGACTCGGGGCTCTCTTGGCCCATTCTGGGTCTCTCCTGGGCGAGGGAGCCGTGCGGGAGTGAGCTGGAGTTCCGACTTCGCCCCGGGAGTTAATCGAATCGCTTCCCCCCCCCCCTACCCCGGCAGAGCCACCCCGGCACCCACCCCCCAGTAGAGGTGAAGTTCAGGAATTGACGTTCAGGCTTTTTTGCGGGTCTTTGAAACTCACGCGCCGGATCGGCGGATTTCCGGGTTTCTGGCACCCACTGGGTCGTCGGGAGGTTTCTGAGGGGGAGGGGAAGGGATGGGGAAGGGGACAGCTAAATATCTCACGCGCCTTCCCACCCCCGGCAAGTGGGGGTCAGCGGACTTTTGGGCTTGTGAAGTTCACGGCATGCGTTACAAGAGTGTAGCAACCAACACGCATTGTTCATGACATGCAGGGCCGCAGGCTGACGGCCACACCTCGTTGCTAGATTTGTCACCGAGGCTGAAGGCCACATGTCGCTCAGGTATCAGTCGCAAAGACTGATGGCCAAACTTTCTATGCGAGTGCTACAGTTTAGAGCGGCACAAGTTTCAGGCACTTCTGAGGTAGCCTCGCAGGACAAAACAATTCTGGAACCCACCAGGTGTTCCGAGACAGGGACAGCCGCGTCATCCCGGGGGCCCTCGTGCTCGCCAATTTTCTGAGCTCGCTGGCGTGGTGCGTCTGCGGCTGGATCCTGTCGGACCCGCTCACACGGAAGGCGAGAAAGCGGCACGAGTCCCGGGCGGGATGCATATCCATATCCACAGATTTCCAACCATATGATTCTAGTCCTCCAAAGTGGGGACGGAGCAGATAGGGGCGAATGATATTTCCGCTTCGACGATGCATCGACGATGCACCTCGATGTGGAGCCCGAGGTTATCCCTGCCGACGGCGCCGATGCATCGCCGACGTCGCCGGTGCATCGCCATTGCATCGCTGGTACTATGCATCGCCGATGCGGCGCGATTCTCCGACCCTTCCTGAGAAGTTGTTTTTTACTGATCCTTGCAATTGCGGAGTGGTTTGTCATTCCAATTTCTGGGGGCCACATCTGGTCCAAAGGACCATGAAACACGGATCTTGTGCGCAAGATTGCCCGCCGAGATGACGTTGGGGGTCTTCGGGGCTTGAATTAATTGAGCAGGGGCCGACCGTCCGGGCATTCCTTTAGACCTACCACGACATTTCCTTTGAAGGCAATGTTTTAATCGTGGAAAAAACGCGGTTCTTAGAGCATGAACCCGATGTGTTAAAACACGACCGTCCCAGCCAGAAACGTTCTAAATACATGTCGTGGAAACCACACAGGGTTCTTACAACATTGTTTGGTAGGCCTATAGGCACGCCAAGACGCTTCGCCACTGTTTGGATTCAAGCAATCATATCGGAGGATGTGTGGGTCCACGGCCTCGCGGGCCAGGGCCCCCGGGCCGTGGCCCGAGGGACACGGGGCGTTCGCTTCGCGGATGCTCCGCCCGGAAGGTAGATATGCGACCGCGCATCCGCGGGATCGCGCTCCAGTTTCCGAGCCGCGAGGGCGCGGAGGTGGGCCATACCCCCCCTACCCTTCCCTCGTTTTCCACTTTCAGGGCCTCTTGGGAGGCTCTCGCCGCCACCGCTCGATTCGCTTTGAAATCCAGGTCAGAAAGCACCCCAGGAGAGGTCCGGGGAGTAGCGGTATCGGTACCTGGTTGTTTCCCCATCCACCCCTTGTGAACAAGATTGATCGAATAAGAAAAACGAACTGGGCGAGTTTGGCAGTCACGGTGTCCTCTTCGTGTTGCACCTCAGTCACTCGGAGTTGGCTCAGACCGTTTGTGGTACTTCGCTGGAGCATGAGATCGTGTTCGTTCAAGATTACCTGATCAGAGAAGAACACAAACATACAACTTTGGAGGTCAGCGCGAATTTCTCGGATCGGCCCGAGGCCCATATTGCGGCCCATCTCTTGCCGCCTCCGGCGCGCTCCGCGCGCAGGAGAACAGGGTCCGGCGCCGATGCAAGAGGCCCGCGCGGACCTCCGCAAATCCTTGGAGCCTCAGTAGTTCTTTTTAGCGTCGACTCGCCACGATTAGCGTCTGGGAGTCGATGAGGTGGCCCCAGCTTAGCGTCGGCGAGCGTCGATCTAGCCTCGATGAGCGTCGATTTCGCGTCGACGAGCGTCGATTCGCAAGGGCCGACAAGATGGTGCGGGAGGCTCCCAAACGAGTTGCCCCCAGATTCAGAACTCATGCTTCTGTTTTTCTGCCTCCCTCCACACACGCTCTCGGGGATGCCCAGCGCAGCTCTTTCGGCAGGAAAACCCACCCGGACCCGACAATTTCAGGCGATGGCAAACATGGATTCAGGGGGCGTGGATTAGCGACGGTTCCCGTTTCCATAGGAAATCGCGGACTTCCGCCGCCGAACGAGGCGTCGCCGGCCGCATTTTGGGGAGGGCGCCTCCCCCGATCCATGGATTTGGGGACCGCGCGCCGAATTCACGGATCGCTAATCCATGTTTGCGCGCCCCCGACAATTGGCGTTCACTAAACGGCCCTGGGCGTTTACAAAAAACGCCCTGCCCTGTTCGATTTCTTCCTTGGGTGCGTTTCTTGACGGCTCCGCTTGTCAGGGTGATTATCACGAGGGTGGATGTTCTGCTCTCTGTGGTGTGCGGCCGGCTTTCTTGCCCTTCTGTCGATCAGCACTCCCAACGTCATGTGCGCCGGCGTGAGCGCGAGCTGCCTGTACCTGAAGTACCGGTTCCCGTCCGCCGCGGGCGACGCTTCGCTCGCGGGGCTCGCCTTGGCCGAGGTGGCGGAGTGGGACGCGGCCAAGACAGGAGCCCACGCCGAGAATTGTATCCACATCCGCCGATCCGGAGTCAGTCGAGGCACGAAAATGTGAATCAGCATTCCATGTTTGGAGCTCCGGTTGGATCGGCGCTGGAGTCTCTTGGCGGTGCCACCAGCGCCGCCCCTGGCGCGGTCCGCGCGCAGGGAAGGGGGGGTCCAGCGCATATCGGAGTGATCCGCGCGGCGCTTTCAAAGTTTGTGCTGATGCCTCTGTTTCAAGGGGGAGGGGGAGGGGGAGGGGGAGGGGGAGGAGGAGGAGGAGGAGGAGGAGGAGGAGGAGGAGGGAGAGGAGGAGGGAGGAGGAGGAGGAGGAGGAGGAGGAGGAGGCGGAGGAGGAGGAGGAGGAGGAGGAGGATCAGGAGGAGGAGGAGGAGGAGGAGGTTCTGGGGCCCCAGAGGCCCCAAGCGCCCGAGACGTGCTCGGAGAACGATCTGGGTCCCAAGAAAGTGTCCGTGGACTCTGCACGTCGCTGTTTTTTATCGTTCTGCGGGTCGGCGCGGGCCCCTGGCTTCCCCCCCCGCCCCCGCCACAGTCCAGATCGTGGCTGCAAGGGCGCCC
>CAUYUJ010010264.1:20000-29439 GCA_963575745.1 Prorocentrum cordatum | reverse complement strand
GGGAGCAGGGAGGAGGGCGGAGGGCGGAGGTAGGAGGGATGAGGAAGGATGGATGAGGGAGGAGGGAGGAGGGAGGAGGATGGGAGGAGGGAGAAGGAGGGAGGGAGGAGGGAGGAGGGATGAGGAGGGAGGAGGGAGGAGGGAGGAGTGGGGAGGGGGGAGGGAGGAGGGAGGAGGGACGGAGGCGGAGGAGGAGGAGGAGGGAGGAGGCGGAGGAGGAGGAGGAGATGGAGTTGGAGGAGGAGGAGGAGGGTGAGGATGGAGGAGGGAGGAGGGAGGAGGGAGGAGGGAGGAGGAGGAGGAGGAGGAGGAGGAGGAGGAGGAGGAGGAGGAGGAGGAGGAGGAGGAGGAGAAGGAGAAGGAGGAGGAGGAGCAGGAGGAGGGGAAGGAGGAGGGGGTCTGGGGCCTGCGCTCTGTCTCGTAGGTGGCGACGACCCGCGGGGCCAGCGGCGACGGGGCCCTGGCCGCCGCTCCCTGGGCCGGCGCCTCCCTCCGCGGCTGTGGGGCGGCGGCGGCCGGCGCTGGCGCCGCGGCGCCGGCGGAAGGCTCGGGGACCGCCGCAGCGCACACCGGGTGCGCCACGATACCTCTCAGAGGACGAAAAGGCACCCGTACATTTACCCTTTCCACGTTTTACCCTTTCTGGGGGGCCTCCTAGGAGGCCCTCGCCGCCACGGCTGGAATCGCCTCCGAATTCTCATGTGCAGGGCGCAGCGGTCTCGCGAAAGAGGCACCGACCTGGAGCTCGGAGGCTCCGACAAAAAATAGGAGCGGCCACGACACCTCAGATGGGACGCGCAAAGACATACTAGTACTATATGCGCTCGACCCGAGCATGCAGCATACCCATCTTGTAGTACATCGTTTCCCGAGCGGTGTGGCCAGAAAGCGCCCGCCACGACGCATATACTATAATATGTTTCGCTGCGCGCGTCGCCCCTGGGGGGCCGACGCGCATATAGTATAATTATGCTGTGGTGACGCCGATCAGAGGAGAAAAAGGTACCGACCTGGAGATCCAAGGCTCCGAACAAAGATTGGAGCGGCAACTTTTGGATCTTTTTCTGCCTCGGGGACCCCTCGGCGGGCCCAGGGGCCATCAGACAACAACTCGGGACGAAAAACCGACCAAAGGGAAGTGGTCCAGACCTCCAGGGGCCCACGCATCGAGAACGACAATTGGAGCGCCGGATGTCTGTGGATGCCGCTGCCCTTCCCTCGTGTTGGCCTCCTAGGAGGCCCTCGCCGCCACGGCTGGAGTCGCCTCCAAATTCTGATCAGAACGCGTCCCAGGACAGGTGCAGGGCGCAGCGGTCTCAGTGCCTTTTTGCGAGGCGGGTCTTTATCCATATCCACCGCCTGGAAACCGACGTTCTGTTACCCAGGCGGGAGGTGGATGTGGATGTACTTCGGCCCCCAGGGGCCCGAAACGATCCACACACACACACGCATCGCCGGTGGAGGTCCGCGAAGATCGATCCTCCAGGCGGTGGTTACGTATGAATCCCCGCCTCGAGCTTCGGCATAACGCAAGGGTGACCCCAGGCACGAGTGACCTTTCGTGAACGAACTGAGGGGCGCAATAGGTGGCCAAACCCAGGCGCGCCAGCAGCCCCTGTCGCATCGCGGAGCCCGCACCACAGGTCACTCCTGCGAAGGGCCACTCTTCGTGCATTCGGGAGGAGGAGGAGGAGGAGGAGGGGGAGGAGGAGCGCCAGTACCCCACGAGTCCACGGGTCTCACGGCACTCAGCGCCTCGTGGGCTTCAGCCAGGGGTAAGGCTTAGCCGATCCAGGCGGCGGCGGAAGAATCGAGTAATTGTTGGGCATCTTTGCTAGCGCCGCTTGGAGGGCATCTAGCTGTTGGGGTAGAGTTAAAGGGCGCCCGTCTTGATGAGAGGCCATATCTTTGGCCACGTGGTATATATATAGAAGCTGAGGGCAGTAGCTAAAATGGCATTTTCCCGGGTGAGGTCACACGCGGGATATTGCACAGGAAGGCCAAGCCCGAGGCGGAGGAGTGGGCACGACGAGACGACAGCTCGAGGACGACAAACGAGATGGGTGAGGCGGGGGCACGTCAAATAGTGTGCAATGCGATCGGGTTGAGGGCACCCGAAAATGCAGCTCCACTTGATGTCCGTGACGTGCAAGCGGTGAGTGGTCGTCCATCCCCCCGCAATCGTTTTGAGGTACGGCCATCGCACCATGGGTGGAGCCCGGCTCAAGATGTCCCGCACCAAATCCCACCGCTCCCTGAGCCGGATCGGGGTCGGACAAGAAAACCATGCGCGCAATCGCCGACCAATTAGTAACTGCAACTGGTCAGGATAAGCGTCGCCGGCAAGGGAGCGCTGATACACTCCCTGCATCCGCGGTCGACGATTCAGTGCGAACGCAGCGCGCAGGGCACCGCGCGCCCGCTGTTGGGCAACACGGAGGTGCGCTGAGGTAAGGGGAGGATTCGATGCTGGCGCGGCGGACGCAAGCTCGTGATAATATTGCACAATGGCCTGCTTGCGGGCCCAGCACGGTGCACACCACGTGCCACTGCTGAGAGCGGGAAGGCTCAGAGACTCCTGAGCGGCGACCTCCAATCGTCGATACAGCGGCCCCCAAATCGTGTCTAGCGTAACGGACGCGCACCTCCATGCGCACGCCATGGCATTCGTGAGTAGAGAGGTGGGGGTAGGGGAAGGAGACCAATTGGCCAAAGAGAGGAACTCGGAGCGAGAGAACGAGTTCGGAGGGAGGTGGAGGGCCTTGTGGAGACCCCAAAGCTCACGATCGTTCAAAGCCTTATCTACCGGAAAGAACTGTGCCACATATGACGTGCAAGTAAGCACCGCAGAGTTGTACAATCGCGATGCTAGGTCGGCTGATGACTGCAGCTCACCAAGCTCCGTGCACCTAGCACCCCACTTCATTGCAGGAACCTGCCACTCATCAGCAAGAGTGGCCTCGGGGCCCTGCCACGTCCCGAGATATTTGGCCTTCCCACAAATTTGAAAAGTGGCCCATCCGGGAGCCCACCCACGCAGCTCCGCCCGAAGCTGTTCGGCGAGGTCGGGGGTGAGAGTAGTCCAGAGGGGGACGAGAACGCATTTTATCGGCTGCAAGCGAAGGGAAGCGACTCGTCGCAACTGTGAAACATGTGGCTCCAATTCTCGCACGCGCGCAAGCTGGCGGAGGACCATGCCAATATCATCCGCGCAGGCCCCGAGCGTTCCCGAGTCCTCCGTAGCGTGAGGGGCCGGCTGCGGCGGGGCGGACATTCGGGCAATTGTTCGCCCTGCACACTGGCCTGGGCGAGAGGAGGGAGAGGGGGCAGCAGGGGGGGGGGACGAGGACAGGGCGCGAGACAGGAGGCGAAGAAACGGATCAAGCCCAAGAGCCCAGAGAGTGCCGCTCAATGGGCAACCTTGCGCGACTCCCGACAAGATGGGAAGCGCGACTTCTCGTCGACCGTCGATCCGGACAAAACCTATCATGTGCGAATATAGGCCACTGACGGCCAGACGATAGCCGAGAGGAGGAGGAGGAGGAGGAGGAGGAGGAGGAGGAGGAGGAGGAGGAGGAGGAGGAGGAGGACTCGAGACTGCGCCCAGGCTGCCCTGCGACGTGGCCGCGCTGCCGCGCAGCGACCCCGGCCGCGCGCTCGGCGCCGCGGGTGCGCGGGCGGCGGCCACGGGCAGCCCTGGCCCGCTGCCACGGACGGCGCCGCCGCGCGGCGCCTCCCGCGGGGCGCTCGGCGCTTCCGCGGGGGCGCGGGCGACTGACACGGGCAACTCTGGGACACTGCCCAGGACGGCGCCGCCGCGCGGCGTCTCCCGCGGGGCGCTCAGCGCTTCTGCGGGGGCGCGGGCGCCCGCCGCGGGCCGCCCTGGGCCGCTGCCCGGGGCCCCGTGGCACACCACGTTCGGCGCGGCGCCCCCCCGCGCCGCGGTCGCTCCGCCGCCTGGGGCCCCTCCTGGTACGCCCCGCGGTGCCGATGCGGAGGCCGGCGCTGCTGCAGCCGCTCCTGCTCGATGGGCCTTCGCGGACGTCGTCGTCGTCGTCGTCGTCGTCGTCGTCGTCGTCGTCGTCGTCGTCGTCGTCGTCGTCGTCGTCGTCGTCGCTCGTCGCTCGTCGCTCGTCGCTCGTCGCTCGTCGCTCGTCGTCCCCGCCTGCGTCTGAGCGGTTCCCGGCACAGTGCTGCCCGGCGGCGCGTGGGCGGGGCCAGCCGCTGCGAGCAGCTCGCGACGCGTGCCGGCGGCGGCGACGCCCGGGGGCGCCGCGGTGCCGCCCGTGGGCCCGCCGGGCGGTGCCGTGGCGGGAGCCGGCGCTGCGGCAGCCACTTCTGGCCCAGCATGCGTCGGAGAGGCCACGACCCGACACGCCGAGGGGGCCCCGACGGGCAGAACTCCCGAGGGCGCGCTCGGCGGGCTGCTCTGTGCCTGGGGGTCCGCGGCGCCAGCTTCGGCCTCAGGGGGCAGCAGCGGCGCGGCGACAGTGGGCGCAGCACCTCCGGGAAGCACACGTGCCGGACTCGGCTGCGGAGCCGCGTCGACGACGATCAACCAGCCCCCTTGCAGGACTAGCTCCTGCGAGAAATCTTCTCACGCGACGGCGCTTGCGGAAGCGAATCGGCTTCACAGCGTCAGGGTGCGCGCTTGGTTGAAGCTGGCGCACGCTTGACTGGCACTTGCTACCTGTGTAGAGCAAGCGTGGAGCTGCCCATCCGTGTGTACGATTTCGGGGATCGAGCAACATGCGTTTTACAATGTACATACATGTCTGATGATGTCCTCTATGTTCTCTTGGGCTTCGCCGTCATGAGCAGAGTTGGGGTATCAAGCAGTCGGCTTGTGCATCGCCCCGCTGGGTTGTTTTCAATATTTGGCGGCGCCCCTGGTAGGGCGTGGCTTCGGCATGGAAAACAATGAAAACACACATAGCTTCCGTGCGATTGCCTTACCTCCTGGCGCCGGATTGCGCCCCAGCTTGCAAAAGGCCCTACCTGGAGAGCCCCACTACGGCGTGAAGACTGCCCAGGATCCCTCCAAGACGGCCATCAAGTGGCCCAAAACCGCCCCGAGACAAGGCGGCCACACAACGGTCCAAGACCAACCGATGACGGCCCCAAAATTGCCTCGTACCACCCCGGCGTCACCCAAGTCAGCCCCTGGACACCCTCAAACAGCACCAAGACTACCAGAGACAGCCCCAGGACACCAAAGGAGGACGAGGCGCCCCGCGAGACCCCGATGAGGCCCACAACAGCCCAACAACTATGTCACGCTTCAGCTGGACCACGCTGCAGCGCTGTCAAACATTTGTCCACACCGCGGTGGCCCAGCTGCATATAAAAGTATTAGTTAGACGCCAACGTACGCATGCACACGTGTGTATATCAGAGTGAGGGGGCCGAACGGTCATTCATTGTCCCTGGGTGCGTGGCTGAAGTAGTGATCCGTGGTGAGGCTTATGCTTGTTGCGTTGCTGTTGTTGCTGCTGTTGAATGTTAATTACCAAACAATTATTATTGTTGGACCCCCCAAGCGCTTTGGCGATCTCGCCCCGGCGCCGACAACATGTTCATTGAACATGAGGCTCACGCTCGAACGGTTTGGGGGGCGCCAAAACCGGCCCCCCAACAACAACAACAACAACACCAACAACAACAACAACTACAACAACAACAACAACAACAACAACAACAACAACAACAGTAGCAACATCAACAACAACAACGCTCTCGCTCGAGACTTCCTCCTTTTTTACTCAGGGTCGGTGCTCTTGCTCGCCGCTACCGCTCGAGACCTCCTCTCGTTTTACCCTGGACTGGCGCGCTACTCTTTCTCTCGTCGGCGCCGCCCCCAACAACAACCACAACGCTCCCGCTCGAGACGTCCTCTCTTTTTTGCTCAAGGCGGTGCCCCTCCTCGCCGCCGAAAGCCGCCGTCCCGACAAAACCAGCGCTGCCGCCCGAGACTTCCTCCCGTTTTACGCTAGACTGGCGCCCTCCTCTCTTTCGAATTGGCGCCGCTCCCAGCAAGAACAACGTTCCCGCTCGAGGTTTCCTCCCTTTTTCCTCAGGGCGGCGTTCCTCCTCGCCGCCGACAACTGCCTTCCCAACAAAACCACGCTTCCCGCTCGAGGCTTCATGCCTTCTTACTCAAAGCGGTGTTCCTCCTCGCCGCCGACAACCGCCGTCCCAACAAAACCAGCGCTTCCGCTCGAGACTTCGTCTTGCTTTACGCTGGACTAACGCCCTACTCTGTTCAGCATTGCGCCGCTCCCAGCAACAACAGCGGCCCTGCTCGAGACTTCCGCCCTTTCTATTCAGGGCCAGGTCCTTGCCTCGCCGCCGACAGCCCCCATCCCCACCAAGGCAATCCTGTCGCTCGATATTTTATTGTGCTTTACCCTTGGCTGGGGCTCCACTGGCGGTCTCGCATCGGCGCAGCAAGGCGCGGGCATGCGTTTTTGAGGCGGGATATGTTAAAATTCCTCGGAGGAAGTGTTTGCAAAATCTCATTGGGCGGGGGATCTGGGAATGGGAATAACAGACCCCGCTACTATAGAACAGGCGTCCCCGATGACGGGGATGGTTATCATGATGGTGGCATGCTTCGTGTGGAATCATCGCGCACGAGGGTAACATGATTGTTGTTGCTGAGCTGAGCAATGATCATTATTAGACCCCCTCAGGCGCTTTGACGCTCTCGCCCCGGCGCCGACTACGTTTTCATTGAACATGAGGCTCACGCTCGAACGGTTTTGGGGGCGCCCAAACCGGCCCCCAAACAACAACAACAACAACAACAACAACAACAACAACAACAACAACAAGGAAAAGGCGCGCGTGAGAGCCCCGTGAGCTCTAGCCGTCCGGACCCGCCCTCGCCTTATTGCGAAGGCTGCGCTCAGAGCCCCGTGGACGCATTCTGACCCCCCCCCCTAGCAACAGCAACAGCAACCAGCACCCCCCCCCCAAAAAAAAAAACTGTAACTCCCTGGGACTCTCTTACGGACCTTGACGTGGTCCTATGGGTGAAGAACGTATGCGCGCCGGCGTGCCGCCGCTTCAATAAAGACCCGATACAGAATGTATGGGATCCTATACAGATCCGATACAGACTGTATGGGATCCTGTAGAGAGCCGATACAGACTGTATGGGATCCTGTAGAGATCCGATACAGACTGTACAGGATCCTACACAGATCCGAGACAGACTGTATAGGATCCTATACAGATCCAATACAGACTGTATGGAATCCTACACATATCCGATACAGACTGTATGGGATCCTATACCGATCCGATACAGACTGTATGGGATCCTGTAGAGACCCGATACAGACTGTATAGGATCCTATCAAGATCCGATACAGACTTTATGAGATCTTGTGGAGATCCGATACAGACTGTACAGGATACTACACAGATCCGCCGATACAGACTGTATGGGATCCTATACAGAACCCATACAAGACTGTATGGGATCCTGAAGAGATCCGATACAGACTGTATCGGATCCTATACAGATCCAATACAGACTGTATGGAATCCTGTAGAGATCCGATACAGACTGTATGGGATCCTATACAGATCCGCCGATACAGACTGTATGGGATCCTACACAGATCCGATACAGACTGTATGGGATCCTGAAGAGATCCGATACAGACTGTATCGGATCCTACATAGATCCGATACAGACTGTATGGGATCCTATACATATCCAATACAGACTGTATGGAATCCTGTAGTGATCCGATACAGACTGTATGGGATCCTGTAGAGATCCGGTACTGACTGTATGGAATCCTGTAGAAATCCGATACAGACTGTATGGGATCCTGTAGAGATCCGATACAGACTGTATGGGATCCTGTAGGGATCCGATACAGACTGTATGGGATCCTGTAGAGATCCGATACAGACTGTATGGGATCCTATACAGATCCGATACAGACTGTATGGGGTCCTATAGAGATCCGATACAGACTGTATGGGATCCTGTACAGATGCGCTACAGACTGTATGGGACCCTATACAGATCCGATACAGACTGTACACGGTCCTACACAGATCCGATCCAGACTGTATTGGACCCGATACCGATCCGAGACAGACTATATGGGATCCTTTAGAGATCCGCTACAGACTGGATGGGTTCCTACACAGATCCGATACAGACTGTATAAGATCCTACACAGATCCGATACAGACTGTATCGGATCCTATACAGATCCGATACAGACTGTATAAGATCCTAAACAGATCCGACACAGACTGTATGGGATCTTGAAGAGATCCGACAAAGACGGTATAGAATCCTACACATATCCGATACAGACTGTATGGGGCCCTATACAGATCAGATACAAACTGTATAGGATCCTATACAGATCCGAGACAGACTGTATAGGATCCTATACAGATCCGATACAGACTGTATAGGATCCTATACCGATCCGATGCAGACTGTATGGGTTCTTGTACAGAGAGACAGACTGTATCGGATCCTATACAGATCCAAAACAGACTGTATCGGATCCTACACAGACCCGAGACAGACTGTATCGGATCCTACACAGATCTGGTACAGACTGTATAGGATCCTATACAGACCCGATACAGACTGTAAAAGACCCTATACAGCCCCGGTACAGACTGTATAAGATCCTACACATATCCAATCCAGACTGTATAGGACCCTATACAGATCCGATACAAACTGTATGGGATCATATACAGATCCGGTACAGACTGTATGGGATCCTATAGAGATCCGATACAGACTGTATAGGATCCTATACAGACCCGACACAGACTGTATAGGATCCTATACAGATCCGAAGGCCCCAGCGGCAGCGTCAATTTCGGAATTCCAGAAGGGGGCCGATAGAATTCCGATGGAGGCCTATATAATTCAGGTAGAGGCCTACAGAATTCCTATGGCGGCGTATAGAAATCCGATGAAGGCCGATATAGAAGACGTATGGGGGGCTATGGAATTCCGATAAGGCCTATAGAATTCCTATGGAGGCGTATAGAATTCCAATGGGGGCCTATAGACTTCGTAAGGAGGCCTATGGAATTCCTATGGGGGCCTCTAGAGTTCCGATGGAGGCCTGTAGAATTGCGATGAAAGTCTATATAGAATTCGTATGGGGGGGCTGTAAAATTCCGATGGAGGCCTAAATCGAATTCCCATGGAGGCCCATCGGATTCCTATGGGGGGCCTGTAGAATTCCGATGGACGCCAATAGAATGTGTGTGGGTGCCTATAAAATTCCGAAGGAGGCCTATAGAACTCCGATGGAGGCGTATGGAATTTGTATGGAGGCCAATAGAATTCCTATGGGGACCTATATAGAATTCCTTTGGATCCCTATAGAATTCCTATGGAGGCCTATAGAATTCCAATGGAGACTTATAGAATTCCTAT
>CAUYUJ010010264.1:0-15000 GCA_963575745.1 Prorocentrum cordatum | reverse complement strand
GCGGGCCGCGCCGCGTGGTGTCTCAGCGACTGGGCACCACGGCGTGGGCTGCTGGAAAAAAGCAGACGACCAGTCTGCAAGGTTGCTGTGCGTGCTTTCACGCCCAGAACGCCGCCGCTAGCCAGCTGTGGACCGTCCTGATCCAGCAGGCCAGGGCCGCGCGCACGAAGGCTTTCCAAGAGCACAAGGCCGCGACTCTTGCGAAGTTCAACTCCGACGTGGTGCGGCGAGTGTATTCATTCTGCGAGCAGGCCACCCTCACCGATTACGGCGCGCAGTTCGCTTTCTGCGAAGGGTCGCAATTTGCTGGCTCGGCTCAGGGGCGCTGCAGCGGAAGAGGACGCAGAGGCCGGAAGTGACTGGTAGGACGTAGCAGCCGGCGACGAGCACGAGGTCGACGAGGCCGCTGCGGCGGGCGGCGCCTGACGGCCAACCACTTAATTCAGAATGCAAGCGCGCTGGGACGCACGACAAACATCCTCCCCCGTACGCCTCCTGCTGCTGGCCACAGATTGGAGTCCGTTGCGAAGCTGAGATTCGGTCCACTTCCCAGAAGGATCGTGGTTCGACGTTTGAGGGCTGGTTTTTCAAATGTCCAGGATCGAGAGAGGAGGGCAAACGATCCAGGTTCAGATTTTTGGGGCCAAAGTGTTCCGTCGATTTTTATGCGTTCAGGCCTCTGACGTCCTCGCCACCACATGGCAGAGTCCGCCCCGAGATTCGGGTCCAAACGCAACCCCAGAATAGCTGGCCGCAGTTCCAGGCTAAGAAAGATGGCGCGAACGGCCTTATTGGCGAACCTCGAAGAACCAAGGTGCATAGCGCGAAGCGCCAATGCAGTCTTGTATATGTGTATATACATGTTGTGTGTATATATATATATATATATATGTTGGGCTGCACCATAAAAGGTTGCGCTGAGTTTGCGCCAAATGTTACGCCCTAGTTTGCCCCGCAGGTTGCGCCAGAGATTGGGCCATGGGAGGAGCCGTAGGACAAGCCATATCGTGGGTGGAGGTTGCGCCATAAATTCCGCTGGGGGTGCGCCATGGGGTGTGCCAATCGCTGCGCCTTACTTGATACCGAGGGTGTCGCCATACATTGCGCCACATGCCGTGCCGTAGGTTCTGCTGGGGGAGCGCCATGGGGTTAGTTGAAGCGGCCGCCTCGGGCTTCGCCACAGGTTGCGCCGTGGAAACTTGCAATAGTGTCGCAAGCTGCGCTGCAAGTTGCGCTGAGCGCCAGCAAAGGTTTCGCCAGAGGTTGCGCCGGAAGTTGCGTTATCTGCTTCGCCCGACGCTGCGGCATGGGTTGCGCTGGCGCTGCGCCGTAGGTTTCGCCGTACTCCATTGGATAGCGCCAGAAGTGGCGCCAGCGGCCGCCGTAGATTGCGCCAAAGGTTGCGACGATGTCTAACATTGGCTGCGGCGTCAGGTGTGCCGAAGGCCGCCGCAAATTCTCCGTAGCCTGGTTGCGCCATCTATTGCGCAACCGCATCCCGGGTGACCGAATCCAGCTTCGGCCCGCTCCATGCCAAAGAACCGTGGCACGTGCACATGCACGACATGGCACAGCACGACCCATCACGGTGCGACACTGCGCGCGACATGGCATGGCACCACACGAGCCATCCCACCCCACCTCACCCCACCCAATCACGAGGTGGACTCGCGGCAAGACAGCCACTTGGGCCACCACAGGTTGCGCCATACGCTGCGCCAAAAGCTGCGCGCAAGCCGAAGTATGGTTTGGTCCGCTCTGTCCAGACTGCGCCATGGCTGCGCGCAAGCCGAAGCACGGTAACCCCCCCTCTGCCCTGGTTGTGCTCGAAGCTGCCCCTATAAACTGTGCTTGTACAGAATCACGGTTCGGTCCGTTATGTCCAAATCGGATCATCGGTGGCGCCACAAGTTACGCGCATGGCATGCCGAGACACTGGTTGGTCCGCCCCGTCATCCTTGCAACAACTTGCCCAATCAAGAGGCCCGTAACACGTGTACATACACGAAGCGACTCGGCACAGGACGACTAGGGCGCGGCGCGGCACAACGCGGCTCATGGAACATCACGCGAGAGCACGACCCCGTCGTCCCGAACACGAAGTGTGCCCACGGCGCGCTCAGAGTGGGGACTTCATCAGATTTCAGGTAACCTTCGCCATTGGTTGCGCCGTACGTTGCGACATGAGGTTACGAAGGCCACGCCCTCCGAAAGACAGTTTGCCCCGCTGCCTAGAGTGCAGCATCGGTCATAGGTTGCGCCATCGGCTGCACACGGCACGCCCTCCGAATAGTGTGTTGCTCCGCTCGGCTTGGATTGCACCATAAATTGCAAAACAGCGCGATTGGTTGCGCCATAGGTTGCAACATAGCGCGAATGGTTGCAGCATAGCGCGATAGATAGCACGTCGTCTAAATTGCGCGATGGGTTTGGATTGTGCATGGCACGCCGCCCGGATCACGGCCTGCCTGGGTTGCAGCAGAGATCGTGCCATCGGTTGTGCACGGCACCCCATCCGAGTCAGGGGTTGTCCCTCGCTACCTTCATTGCGCCAAATATTACGCCCTCGGTTGTGCTCACAGCTTGCGCCATCGGCTGCGCACGCCAAGTCGGCCACCCTGTCTTCTAAACTGCCCCGATCTCATCAGGGCTCGAACTCAGCACTGTTTCCGCCCTGCTTGTGCTGTCGCTGTCCCCCGTCCCGTCCCCGTTCCGCCCCTGCCCCAACACGACCATTCGAAACGAACGCGGCCGAGGAACTTGCCAACACACCGCTGAGCTCGAGCCCTGCCCAACGCAACGTGGACGTCTGGCCCGGCCACCCGAACCCGAAGTGGACTGTACTGTCGACGCTGCTGACTGCACGCTGCGAAAGAGATGAAGGGGCCCAGGGACAGACACATAAATGCACACAATTCCCAGGATTCCCCTGTATTTCTCCACATGTTTTGGACTTTCGTCTTCCTCCCCACTTCCCATATTTTCCCATGTTTCCGAGGGAAGCGACAGTTCATTGTGTCTGCGCGTTTCTTCCCTCCCGAAGAGAGCGGGCCGGCGCGAGCGCCCCGCACCTCGATCCGCACTCTGCTTGGAGTGGGCGGGCAGGGAAAGACAAGAGCTGGCTGGAGCCAAAGCGGTTACGAAGCTCTCTCCCTTTCTCTCTCTCTCTCTCTCTCTCTGGAAGACGAGAAAACCACACAAACATAAGCTGTTGGTGCTCCGCGCGGATTTCTTGGATCTGCGCTGGAGCCCCCTCCTTGGCGCGCGGAGCGCGCCAGGGGCGACGCCGGAGGAGCCGCCAGGGGGGCCCAGCGCGAATCCAAGAAATCCGCGCGGAACGCCAAGAGTTTCTGTTTGTATGGTTTTTTTTCTTCTTCGACTCTCGCCCGCCCCCACCCCAGGTCTTTACGCTATGACCTGCGCAACCTCTAGATATTCCGTTGGGACAACTCGGAACACCATGCGCACTGCACTTTTGTGCCCCATATCCTAAGACGGGGTTCTTGTTCCCCATATCCAAAGGATGGGGTTCTTGCTCCCCACATCCACCATATCCGAAGGATGGGGTTCTTGTTATTCCCCATATCCTAAGTATGGGGTTCTTGTTATTGGCCGGCCGCGCCGGAGGAACCTCCTCCTCCTCCCTTCCAGTCATCACTCAGACTCCCTCATCACTCAGACTCACTCGTCACTCAGACTCACTCATCACTCAGACCCACTCATCAGTCAGACTCACTCATCACTCAGACTCACTCATCACTCAGACTCACTCATCACTCAGACTCACTCATCACTCAGACTCACTCGTACTTGCACTCGTACATTCACTATACTCACTCAGGTCCACTCATCGGATGACTCACACACACACACTGATGTTGAGGATGTCTCATGCGATTCTGTGGCTTCAGCACTCCTAAGGGGAGCGGCGGGGGGGTATTGCACTCGGCCCCTTTCGAGGGATTTTGTGGGGATGTCTCGAGCGGTTCGCTTTCGGAGCAGATTTGGAGGATGTCTCGAGCGAGGCGCTCATTTTCACGTTCCTGAGGAAGCGGCGGGGGGGTATTGCACTCGGCCCCTTTCGCTGGATTTTGTGGGGATGTCTCGAGCGGTTTGCCTGTTCTGTGTGCCAACATCCTTCGCTTTCGGAGCAGATTTGGAGGATTTCTCGAGCGAGGCGCTCATTTTCACCCCCCAGGTGGGCCAGAGTTTAAGGATGTCTCGATCGGTTTGCTAGTTTTGGTGGCCAGGCTCGTGGGCGCAGATTCTTCTCAGGATGCCACAGGAGGCTCCAACAGGCTCCAGGAGGCCCCAGGAGACCACATGAGGTCCCAGGAGGCATCAGGAGGCCACAGAAAGACTCAAGAGGCCACAGGATGTCCCAAGAGGCTCCAGGAGGCCCCAGGAAGCTCCAGAAGGCCTCAGGAAACCACAGGAGGCCCCAGGAGGCAACAGGAAGCGCCAGGAGGCCTCGGAAGGCAACAGGAGGCCCCGAGAGGCCCCAGGAGCAGGAGGCCTCAGAAGGCAACAGGAGTGGCTCCAATCCCATGTGTTTTACGTATGCTCCTATCGATTGGGCCTCACCTGGAGCACGATTATTTGATGTTATACGTATGTTTCTATAGATTGTCCTTCTCCTGTGTGCACAATCCTACATGTTTTACTTCTGTTCCTATAGTTTGGGCCTCTCCTGGGGCACGAGTCCTTGGTGTTTTACGCGTGTTCCTATAGATTGCCCTTCTCCTGTGGCTCTAATCCGCAATGTTTTATGCACGTCTGTTGCCATATATTGCGCCTCTCCTGGGGCACGAAACCTCCCTAGGAGGTCCCAGGAGGCCCCAAGAGGCTCCTGGAGACCCCAGGAAGCCCCAATAGGTTTCAGGAGGCCCCAGGAGGCCCCAGGCTCATGCACAAAGACGCGCTCGTACTACTGAGGCTCATTCACACTCCAATTCATTCGCAGTTAGATGTATGTCCAGACCGTCACAACTGAAGCCCGTGTATATTCGAAAGCTCTTGCGCCTAGACATTCACGGCGGAGTCCGCCGTGAACGTCTAGGCGGACATGTCCGCCGGGCGGACATGTCTAGTCGCATGGACCTGTCCGCCGGGCGGACAGGTCCATGCGAGTAGATGCACATATGGGGAGCTCAACGCAGTGAATGATTCTCCGACCGCGACGGACCACCCCTCCCCTCCTCCCTCTAGAGTATGATGTGAGTATGATGGATGATGGATGATGGATGAAGGATGAAGGATGATGATGATGATGATTATGATGATGATGATGATGATGATGATGATGATGATGACGACGATGATGACGATGAGAAGATGAGAAGATGAGGAGGATGTCTCGAGCGGGTTGCTGGTTTTAGCACTCCTAAGGGGGGGCCGCCAGGGGTATTGCACGGCCTCCGTTCGCGCCCAACTGGTGGGGATGTCTCAAGCGGTTTGCCTGTTTTGGTCCCCAACATCCTCCGTTTTCGGAGCACAGATTTTGAGGATGTCTCGTGCGAGGCGCCTCCTAAGGGGGGCCGCCAGGGGTATTGCACGGCCTCCGTTCGCGCCCATATGGCGGGGATGTCTCAGGCGGTTTGCCTGTTTTGGTCCCCAACATCCTCCGCGTTCGGAGCAGATTTGGAGGATGTCTCGAGCGAGGCGCTCATGTTCGCCCCCCAGGGGGGCCAGATTATGAGGATGTCTCGATCAGTTTGCCTGTTTGGGTGGCCAGACTCGTGGGCACAGATTCTCCCCATGATGCCACAGGAGGCTCCAGCAGGCTTCAGGTGGCCCCAGGCGGCCACATGAGGTCCCAGGAAGCATCAGGAGGCCACAGGATGTCCCAAGAGGCTCCAGGAGGCCCCAGGAAGCTCCAGAAGGCCTCAGGAAGCCACAGGAGGCCCCAGGAGGCCACCGGAAGCGCCATGAGGCCCAGACAACAGGAGGCCCCGAGATGCCCCAGGAGCAGGAGGCCTCAGAAGGCAACAGGAGTGGCTCCAATCCCATGTATCTTACGTATGCTCCTATAGATTGGGCCTCACCTGGAGCACGAATCCTTGATGCTATATGTATGTATGTATATATATAGAGTCCTTCTCTGGTGTATCCAGTCCTAACGTATGTACGTCTGTTCCTATAAGATTGGGCCTCCCCTGGGGCACGAGTCCTTGGTGTTTTACGTGTGCTCCTATAGACTGCCCTTCTCCTGTGGCCCCAATCCGCATTGTTTTATGTACGTCTGTTCCTATAGATCGGGCTTCTCCTGGGGCACGAATCCTCCCTAGGAGGTCCCAAGAAGCTCCAGGAGGCTCCAGGAGGCTACGCGAGGCTCCAGGAGGCCTCAGGAGGCCACTCGAAGCCCCAAAAGGCCCCAGGAGGTCCCAAGAGGCTCCTGGAGGCCCCAGGAATGCCTAGGAGGTTTCTGGAGGCCCCAGGAGGCCCCAGGCTCATGCACAGAGACGCACTCGTACTACCGAGACTCATTCACGCTCCAATCCGTTCGAAGATAGATTCATGACCAGATCGTCATAACTCAAGCCCGCTTATATTCGAAGACTCTTGCGCCTAGACTCTCACGGCGGACAGGTCCATGCGAATGGATGCACATATGGGGGGCTCCACGCAGTGAATAATTGTTACTTGGGCGCCTCCTACTCCTCCTGCCTCTCCTTCTCCTCCTCCTCCTCCTCATACCTAGACTTACTCATACACAGACTCACTCATACACAGACATACGCATACTCAGACCTGATCATATTAACTTACTCATACTCAGAACTACTCATACCCAGACCTACTCATACTCAGACTTACTCATGCTGAGACTCACTCATACCAAGACTTACTCATACTCAGACCTCCTCATTGTCTGACTTACTCAACACACAACAGATTGTGAGGATGTCTCAGGCGGGGCGCTGGTTTCAGCACCCCTAAGGGGAGCCGCCGAGGGGTATTGCACGGTCCCGTTCGCGGCCGTTTTGTGGGGATGTCTCAAACGGTTTGCCTGTTTTCTGTCTCAACATCCTTCGCTTGGGGAGCAGATTGTGAGGATGTCTCAGGCGGGGCGCTGGTTTCAGCACCCCTAAGGGGAGCCGCCGAGGGGTATTGCACAGTCCCGTTCGCGGCCGTTCTGTGGGGATGTCTCGAGCGGATTGCCTGTTTTCTGTCTCGACGTCCTTCGCTTGGGGAGTAGATTGTGGGAATGGCTCAGGCGGGGCGCTGGTTTCAGCACCCCTAAGGGGAGCCGCCGAGGGGTATGTATGACACGGTCCCGTTCGCGGCCGTTTTGTAAGGATGTCTCAAACGGTTTGCCCGTTTTCTGTCTCAACATCCTTCGCTTGGGTAGCAGATTGTGAGGATGTCTCAGGCGGGGCGCTGGTGTCAGCTACCTAAGGGGAGTCGCTCGTCGCCGTTCTGTGGGGATGTCTCTAGCGGTTTGAATGTTTCCACGTTTTGCGTTGTGTCCCGAGTGGCTCTCCGTTGCGTCCGGCGGTCAAGGAGGCGTGACCAGGTGTTGCTGGCGCAGAGCTTGTGTCACCGTGGGATGCTGCTTTCTCTCTCCGTGGTGCTTTCCAATCTTGTCGTCGTCAGCGGGAGAGGGAACTTGAGAAGGTTCATTCTCCCGCGTGCGTTTTGGGCTGGGGAGGGAACTTGAAAAGGTTCGCTCTCTAGCTGCGGGAGAGGAAACTTGAAAAGGTTCACTTTCCCGCTTGTGGCTCATATGGCTCATGTGGCTAGACGCTCATCTAAATATCCCCAATACGAGATTACCTTCTAAAACAGATGCACGTACGGGGAGCTCCGCGCAGTGAGTAATCACTAACGCAGAGAGGTCGCCCCGTGACCACGGAAAGGTGGAAGAGAGCGGAAAAGGAGGGAGAGGGGAAGGAGGAGCAGCAGCAAATGCAAGCAAAGCAGGCGGGCGGGCGCGGCCGGCGGCCAGCGCCCGCCGCCAGCGCCTCGGCGCCGCCGAAACGAGACGACGCGACGCAGCCGACACAGTGCGCACTGCACGAGACGACTCGGCAGAACGCGCCCAAGGACACGGCGCGGCCGTGCGAGCGGGACTCGTGCGGCACGGCTGGGCTCGGCTCCGCCCCCCCTCCGAGTCAAAAGGTTGCGCGACGCAGGTCCTGGCGCGGGTTCCCCTTTGCTGCAGGGGCCAGGTCGCCGAATCACGCTTGGGTCCGCCCGATCCCTTGCGGACACTTTTGGCGGCGAGCGAGGGGGAGAAGTGAGAAGGAGAAGGTCATCTCGGAAGGCGGCGGGACTTCTCAGAAACCCTCGCGCCTTCTGAGATTTTTGTTCCTTCTCCGGGGAAGGCTTAGAACACTTTTCAGATAGCCGGGGACTTTCGAGACTTCTGAGAAGGCCCGCCCCTTCTCACTTCCCCCCCTCGCTCGCCGCTGGCACTTGGGCGACGACCAAAATCAGGTCTCACGCGAGGTGACACAGCGACCTTACGCCGCGGCTGACGCAGGCCGCCAGCGCGGCATGCTACGTGGGAAACGAGGGCGCTTACGCGCGACCTTACGCGGAGAGCTTACGCGCCAATGTCGGTGAAGACGGCCCCCTTTTTTCCCCGTCGTTCACTTGAAGACTCCTTTCAGTATGTACCAGCCAAGAATAATTCGCCGGCCCAACGGGCCAAAGGCGTGCTAAGATCTCCGGTAACTGCTAAACAATACTTCTAGTTCGCGCGCGCGGGGCGGCCCCTGGGGGTCCCCCGGCGAAAAGTACCCCGACCGCCGCCCGACCACTGCTACTCAGAGATGGTTTTCCTCCTGGGTGTGGCTTCTCAGGCCCCCCAGAGCGCGCCAAGAGTGCCCCAAGAGGCCCCCAAGACTGCCCAAAGGGCCCCCGAGACGCCTAAAGAGCGCTCCAAGACGCCGATGATGACCTCAAGACGGCCCAAGAGGCCTCCAAGTGGCCTCCAAGAGGCCTCACAAGAGGGCCCTGAGAGGCCCAAATCAGACATTTTACGATGGTTTTGAAAGAATTTGGGCCTTGTCCCCTTTTCGGCCATCCGATGCTCCAAGACGGCCCAGGAGGCCCCCAAGAGCACCCCAAGACGGGCCAAGAGGCTTCCACGAGGGCCCCAAGAGGGCCCAAGAGGGCCCCGAGACGACCCAAGAGGCGCCCAAGACGGCCCAAGACGGCCCCAAGACGGCCCCAAGAGGGGCCCAAGAGGGGGACCACGAACCAAAACCTCGAGCCTTCCGCCCCAAGAGGGCCCCAGGAGGCCCCGAGAGGCCCCAAAGAGGCCCCAAGATGCCGCCAAGAGGCCCCCAAGAGGTCCCAGGAGGCCCCCAGGAGGCCCCCCAGAAGACTTCAAAAATGCCTCCCAGGCGCCCTCGAACGGCTTCTGAAAAGACCCCAAGAGGCCTCCCAGAGAAGCATCTTGACGACGACCCTGTTTGGCCCCAAGAGCAACACAAGATGCCAACGAGAGGCTTCCTCCTCCGCCCCTTCCTCTTCCTCCTCCTCCTCCTACTTATCTTCATCCTCCTCATCTCCTTCTCATCCTCCCCTCCTCCTCCCCTCCCCTTCCCCATCCTCATCTTCTTCCTCCTCGGCGGCGCCACAATGGCCCCGGGCCCACGGCGAAGCAGTAGCGATCATGCAACATGGGCCGGCGGAATGAGCGAAGCGATTGAATAAAAGTTGTCTGCAGTCGCTGCCCATTGAAAACCCACCCCGTTACATGTTTCACTGCTTAGGGAGCGATCTGACAGGTAAAGGTAATGCGATTTTTTCTGGTGATTTCAAAATAACTGCATAAGTTGTAACAGCAGCAAGTGGCTCCAACAAAGGCAATCCTTCGTGCGATGAAGGCGGCTTGTTCTGAGATGACTGCGCAAACGGTGGATGCACTGGAGGTGGCTTGAACCGGACCGTGTCTAAGATGCATAAGATGTCTGCCGTCGTGGACCCCATGTTTGCCCTCGATCTTGCACTCAGGATGCGTAAGCTGCGCGGCACACGCTAAGTGGAACAAGCGATGTGTTACGATCTAAGGCGACGCTTTGGGCGTGGCTTAATGGGGGGGTCACAAATGGGGGGGGGTCAGAAAAGGTCCCCTTTCGTGCCCCTTTCGGGCCCCTCCAGAGCCCCAGGGGGCTCGTTTAGGTACCATTTGGGTACCTTTTCGGACCACGTTCGCCGCCCCCCCATTTATGATCCCCCATTACGCAGCGCCCAAACGCTGAAAAATACAAGTGTGTCATTCCATGTGGTGCAAGCTGCGTAGTGTTGTCGATGTGGTGCGAGCTATGTGGTGCAAGCTGGTGGTGCAAGCTGCGTGGTGTGAGCTACGTGGAGCAAGCCGTGTGGTGCACACTGTGTGGAGCTAGCTGCGTGGTGCAATCTGTGCGGCGCAAACCAGAGAGGACAAGCTACGCGGTCAAGCTGCGCGGGGTAAACGAACGGAGGTGCAGCCAGCCCACGGAGCGGCGGCGGGCGGCGACTGGGCCGAAGCCTGGAAATGCTAGCCAGGCAGCCAGGGCACGGGGTGGCGACCAGGTGAGCGACGATCAAAAACGGGTCTTACGCGAGATGGCACGGCGACCTTACGCCGCGGCTTACGCGGACCACCAGCGCGGCAAGCCACACTGAGATGAGGGCGCTTACGCACGACCTTACGCGGGCAACTTACGCGCCAATGTCAGTGCCAACGACCCCGTTTATTTGCGCCGCTCAGGTGGCGACGAGGCGGCTACAATGCCAGCTAGCGCCGGGACGAGGCGCCCTTGAGGAATGGAATCGGGAGGACGCCTCGGGCGGAGGCAACTGGGACACATCTCCAGCGGATGTCGCCGGATGCCGCCGGATGGACGGCTTCGTGCTGGAGCGCTGCTGGTGAGAGGTGGCTACAGAAGTGAGAGAAGCACAGTAAGACTCCCTTAGTGTAAGCACTGTTTGGAGAAGGTGGCCGCACCAAAGGCTTCAGCCTCAGATTCCACCTTCATGCTTGCATCCATCTGCTCATGTGACTCCTGTATGGTTGTCTCTCCCGATAATTACCTCCGCGCTGCGACTGCGACCGGCGCCAAGGCGGCACCATCACTCGAAGCTGGGAGCATGGCGGGCGTTGGGGGCAAAACCTGGCAACGTGCACAGCGCCAGTAAACGCCAGACACACCGGGAAAAGGAGCATGTGGCTGGCGCTGGGGCGGAAACACATTTACCCTGAGCTGGGACTCTGACCAGCGCTGAAGCGAAGGCGCGCGGCCGAGCCAGCGGTGCGGCGAGCACTCGCGAGAACGCGCCCCCCCCCCCCCCCCAAACCACACACGCACACACACAGGCACACACACACGCACACACGCACGCACACGCACGCACGCACAAGCAAGCACGCACATACATACACGAAAACAATCACACGCACACACTCACACACACACACACCGACACAGACAGACACAGACACAGACACAGACACAGACACAGACACAGACACAGACACAGACACAGACACAGACACAGACACAGACACAGACACAGACACACACAGACATAGACACACACACGCACTACACGGGGAAGTGTGTTTCCGTGGGGCGAAATTGGTTCGCCGGATGATGTTCCCTGGAGTTCCCCGTTTGGACGAGAGGCTTCCATGGGTTTCGGAGACGCTTCTGGAGAGGCTTCCCAGCCACTTTCGAGAAGCTCTGAGTCTTCCCGAGAGGCTATCGAGACGCTTACGAGAGGCTTCCGCAGGGCGTCTGAGCGCCCTGTTAGACTGCTTTCGCCGCGCTCCGACGCTTCAGCACCTCCCTCTGGCTCGCAGTACTCGTTGAAGGCGAGGCAGAAGGCGTCCGAGAACTGCGAGCCGCCGGTGGTCTGCCGCTGCACGCCGCTCGTCGGCGCGGGCTCAGGAGCTGCGGCGTGCTGCAGCTGAGCCTGCCGCAGCCTCAGCGCCTCCTCAGAGGGCAGGCACGGGGCGGCGTTACAACCCCCCTTGCTTGGAGTTAGACCAAACGGGGCCCAGGGACACACATGAATAGACACGAATCCCCGGATACCCCCTAGTATCCAATATGTTCTGGGTTGTCGTCTTCCCCTCCGCTTCCCATACTTTCGCGCATATGTCCCTGGGAATCGAGGATTGATTGTGTGTGTGTGTCTATTTCCTCCTGAGTTCAGAATGTGTACGCTAAGACAATGGACTTCACTCCGAGCGTTCTCTTAGCCAGAAGTCCACGTCTAGATCTACGACCATTCTACGAAGAAGAGAAGACGCCCAAAGCCCAGGCCAGATTCTCGGTTCTCTTGCACGAAATCTGGAGCCCATGATAATGGATTTCTGTTCCTGGATGTCTGATGGGTGTAGGGAGGGTGGAAACCAGCTCGGGGGGGGCATCGACCTGGAATCGGCGAGACATCGCCGATTGATCGGCGACAGGCCCCCGAAAGCAAATCCGCCCCAGTCGGCGATCAATGGGCGACTGGAGGTGGATGCGTTCCCCCCTGAGCCTATCCCCCCTTAGCATTGCCCCTGACTCCTCAGGAAGAGGGGAACCGCAGTCGCCGGCGGCCCGCCCGATGGGTCAGGGACCCACAGTAGACACACACACATGACCAGACATCTTGATACAATGGATCTTGGAGCACCTTCTTCGTGGAGTCTTCAGCTTTCTGAGGGGTATGCGACATTTCCGCGGGGCATCTGCTGGCAGCCGATGTCTCAATTGATAGCATGGGATCTGTCGACACCTATTCCAGGCTTCGTGGGTTTTTGGCATGGACCAACAACTTTGGGCCCAACCCTGGAATATACGATGGGGGGGGGCGTCCATCCTCGATAGGGGAGCGTCCGAGTAGCCCCCTTAGGGTGTATCCCAGGGTTTCCCCCCTTTTCTGAGCGGCCACAACTGTCGGGCGGAACTCGAGGAGCGGGCGAGAAAAACCGCCTGCGATTTGAGGCGCCTGCTGTACACATGGCCGAGCGCACCCTGACCTGGCGAGAGGCAGTGCGACACGGCGCGGCCGACCCCGCTTTGGCACCGCGCGCCTGAGGCACTTGACCGTCAGGTCGCCCCGGGGACCCCTGGCACATGGCACGACGAATGGCCTCGAAGCCAAGGCTTCACAAACGAAGACTTTCGGCAGCAAATCGTGGGAGCCTGGTATGCCCTCTAAATGCCGTCTTTAGCGTCGACTAGTGTCGATTAGCGTCTGGAGGTCGATGAGTTAGCGCCGATTTAGCGTCAGCTAGTGTCGATTAGCGTCGATCTAGCGTCGATTAGTATCGACTTAGCGTCCATTGACAAGAGCCGACAAAATGGTATGGGAGGCTCCCATGAATTGCCACCGAAAGGGCTCCTACATACGCGCTTCGCGCTGCACGGAGCGCGCAGCACAAAAAAAAGCCTCGCGCTGCCGCGCCACCCGCCACCCATGGGGGGCAAACGAGCAGGAAGAGGGACGAGAAGGACGATGGGCGGCGCGCCTGGGGGGGAAGTGAGAAGGGGCGGGCATTCGAAGCAGGCTCGGAAAGTTCCCGGCCTTCTGAGCAGTTCCTGGCGCCTTCCCCGAAGACGCCGACAGCCTCTCAGAAGGCGCGAGGGCTCCTGAGAGAAGCCCCGCCGCCTTCTGAGAAGACCTTCTCCTTCTCACTTCCCCCCTCGCTCGCCGCCGAGACGAGGGCCCGCCACACGCGTGGAGCGACCCCGGGCAAGAGCGGTCCTTGGTGCGCGGCTTCGGTCGGGGGTGCCGCGGGGAGGCCCAACCCAAGCGCGCAAGACGCCACCAATCGTATCGCCCTCGGCGATCGCGGGTCCCTGGTGAGCCCGCACCACAGCAAGGTCCCTCCGGCGAGGGGTCATTCTTACGCGCAGCCGAGAGACATGAGGATGACATGGGGGAGGGCCCAGATCATGAGCCGAGCAGCGCAGATAGCTTCGCGCCCTCGTGGGAGCCCCTGCATAAAAAAGCGGGGGGGCGGGAGCTGGTGCCGACGAGCCCAGCAGACCTTGGCCGACAGAAAGGCCTTCTGTCTCCTATCAAGCCTGGCCCCGTGTGGGCAGCGCCTTCTGAGACGGCGCTGCCCACACGGGGCCAGACTTGATAGCTCGTTCTGGGGTGGCTTTCCGCTCGAGTCGGACAGGCCGTCACCCTTCCCGGCGACCCCCTGCCTTTGAACCCCGAACAAGAGAGAGGGCAGCGAGGCACCGAAAGCTTTTTCGCAACTACGTGTGAGAGAGCTGCTGTTCGCTGCTGGTCTTGGGATCCAGCTCTGGGCGTTTGTGCATCCTCACGCCTAGCAGATTCCTGGACCCAAATGGCCTGCGGAAGATGACAACAATGATATTCCGCCCAACTACCCCAGCGCATCATCATTGCTTCACTTTTGCCGCTGCCCCTCCGGCACGCTGCGGAAGGCCCTCGGAAACCTGCGGGTCCGCCACGCCGCCAGCAACTCGTTGCTCGGCATACTGCGGCGGCGGGCCCTGGCGACACGCCACGCCCTGCGAGCGGATGGCGCGTCGCTCCCCTCTGCGGGGCCGGCTCCGAAAAGCTGGGGAGGCTGGCGCTTGGGGACTTGGGGTATGGCCAGCGTGCCGCGCCGAAGCGTGGTGTGGCCCTTTCGGAATGTCCTGAGGGATTTCTGGGGGTGGACTCAAGAAGTCAAACTCATGAATCATAACATAAGCGTGTGTGTGTATGTGTGTGTGTGTGTTTGTGTGCTTGTGTGCTTGTGTGTTTGTGTTTTTGTGCGCTTGAGTGTTTGAGTGTTTGAGTGTTTGAGTGTCTGCGCGTGCGTGTGCGTGTGCGTGTGTGTGTGTGTGGGTGTGTGCGTGTGCGTGTGCGTGTGCGTGTGCGTGTGTGTGTGCGCGTCGTGCGCGTGCGCGAGCGCGTGCGCGAGCGCGTGTGTGTGCGTGCGCGTGTGCGTGTGCGTGTGCGTGTGCGTGTGCGTGTGCGTGCGCGTGCGCGTGCGCGCGCGTGTGCGTGCGCGTGCGCGCGCGCGCGTGCGTGCGTGTGTGTGTGTGT
>CAUYUJ010010263.1:2500-29439 GCA_963575745.1 Prorocentrum cordatum | reverse complement strand
GATCCAACTGAATCGACCGACCTGGGGCTGCATCTGAGCTCCTGGATAGTGTGCGTAGCTCTCGGCCTCTGTGCCTCAAAAGCCTACTCCGCGCTTCGGAATAAGGTTTTGGTGACACTGCCCCCCTTCGTGGACAGCGAGCTGCGCAGCTACTTGGGCAACGCATGAGGGGCTGAAGCCCCCAGCGCTCGGACAGCAACGCATGAGGGGCCAAAGCCCCAGCACCAGTAAGCTGGATATGGGTCATCCTGCAGGGTGCAAGGGCTCGGCAAAGTGGCCAGTGGCGCCTGAGCCCCGCAGCCTCCGCACAGCAGGCCAGGATCCCCCAGCCTTTCGTGGCAAAACTGAGCTCTACGGCACCGGCAGTGGCTCCAGTTTATTCCGTGGCCGTCGGAGGGGGAGGAAGGAGCTTGTGGGAAGGCAAGAGGGGAGCGCAGGAAGGATCTGGGAGACCAGACTAATCAATCTGGCTGCCTGCGGCAAGCCTTGCCACCTTGCCTGTGCAGCAGCTTCGGAGCAGGAAGGAGACTGAGCGAAGGAGCAGCGCCACCCCGACGACTGGTTTGCACTATGCCAGTTCGTGAAATCCAGCTCGTCTTCGTCCTTGCGGTAACGGGGAGGTCGTGTTCATGCCCCGCTGCAGTTCAGCGAGTGGTCTGATTTGGTGCATGTCGTGAACTCGACCTCATTTTTGTCCGCGCGGTAGGGATGAAGATGATGATGATGCTGATGATGCTGATGATGATGATGATGATGATGATGATGATGATGATGATGATGATGATGATGATGATGATGCGGATGATGATCATGATCATGATCACGATGTTGATCATGATGATGATGATGCTGATGCTGATGCTGATGCTGATGTTGATGCTGATGATGCTGACGCTAAGGCTGATGATGACGATGATGATGATGATGACGGTGATGGTGATGGTGATGATGAGTATGCTGATGATGCTGATGATGATGATGATGATGCTGATGCTGCTGATGATGATGATGATGATGATGATGCTGATGATACTGATACTGATACTGATACTGATACTGATACTGATACTGATACTGATGAGGATGATACTGATGAGGATGATACTGATGAGGATGAGGAGGAGGACGAGTAGGAGGTGGAGGCGGAGGCGGATCTGATCGGACCAGATCGGAAGTCTGCGAAAGGGCTCCACAAAGGGGCCACTGCTGTGGGCGTGCAAACACACCCACGAGCGATCGTAGGCCACAGGCCGGCACATGGCAGGCAAACATGGACCACACGAGCAACACATGATGTCTGTGGTCAGATATTCCCTAGCTGGGTCAGGGATCTCTGGACGAGCCTCCAGGGCAGACAATGTGGCAACACGATGAGAATCGTCTAGTCTTCTTTCGTTTGTAGGAACTGGCACAGAGCTGGGGTCTACAATCTTCCTGATGCGCGAATCTGCAGAAGCCCTACGGTGTTTCCTGCAACATCTGGCCCCAGCATTGGCGCCTCGGATGCCATCGTAGCTGAGTCTACCTGTCCCCATCACCTAGCAATTTTGTCATCATCTCATGGTCATTGTCGGACTCGCGCTCACGAACAGATGGCATAATCGCTTCCAGCATAGCTTTGCCTAGAACGGCACACATGGCGTCTGGGTAAACCTTCTTGGGCGCTGTGCGAAGCCTGGAGTTTATGGCATGCCATCCTAGAAGGTGTGGTGCACGCGCGCTGGCCATGACTACACTTGCCACCTCCTGGGGTGTCTAGAAGCATATCGTGCAGATCATCCAGTCTCACGGCAAGAGGGCCCGTTGGAGCTCCGCCTGCTGCCTGGCCAGGCTCACACTGGTCACATCCTGTGTATGCAGCACCTCGTGAGCAGGGCAAAGCCCTGACGGGACGACAGCTCCAAGCTGGGACTGCTCTGCTGTCCCAGGCGAGGGCCGGCGGGTGCTCGGCCCACCCACGTCCTCCCACGACGCGCCAAGGCAGACAACAGCAGCTCCGTGTGAGCCACGATGAGCGTGCCAGACATTGGAACCTACACGCGCCGCCCAGCTCTGCTCGCCGCTATACTTCCCGCGGGGAGGACGAGGGTCTGCGGCGGAGACCCGTGCCAAGAAACGCCCTGCGTGCCTCCAGGGTGCCCTGGGATTCTTGGGTTTCGATGGCTCTGTTACGGAAAGCGTGACGCTCCCACACCACACATCAATGGACACAACCAACTTCTCTGAAGGCGCGAGGGCCTCTGAGAAGTCCCGCCGCCTTCTGAGAAGGCCCTCTCCTTCTCACTTCCCCCCCTCGCTCCCCGCCGATCTTGGGCCGTCTCGAGCTGACGGACGCCCGAAAAGGCGAGAATGCTGCTGGCTTCTTGGGTCCCTGTTGGAGGTCCTCTTGTGGCCTTTCTGGGCCCTCTTTCGTCTTGCGCCGTCTTGAGACCATACTGGGCCATCCTGGGCCGCCCTCGAAGCATCTTGGGCCATTTGAGTGTCTTTGGTTGCCTGCATGGGCCGTCTTGGAAGCTCGGGTGCATATCTATCGTTATGTTTGCACGAGGGATCGTGGCCTCGAGAGCGCGAACCCATGCTTTTGTACTAGGGATTGTGGCCCCGGGAGGGGGGGGGCGGTGCATGCGAACATACGCCTTGCTAGAATACGAAGGCCCCCCTACCAGGCAGCGCTTGGAATTTTTCAGGCCTCAACGTCCACAGGGCACTGTGGGGGATCTTGGAGGCCTCTTGGGCCGTCCTTGGCGGTCGGAAACCCAAACAGCTGATAACCCATGGGGAATCAATATGTTCCGCCTCCTCGGGCTCTCCAGGAGGGCCTGTTGGAACCCTCTTGTGCTGTCCTGGAAGACTCGAGCCGTCTTGAGGCCGGTTGGGAGCCTCCCACGTCTTGAGCCATCTTGGGCCGTTTTGGTGCCATCTTGGCTGCCCTCGAGGCCGTCTTGGGAGCCATCGTCGCCATCTGGAGGCGGAACAGGGCGCTGGAGAGCACAGCCATGTTTTCTTTTACGGGTGCGTGCGATGAGGGGGGGAGTCGGTCCTAGAACATATGCAATGCCTTCAGACAAGAGGCGAGCAATCTGACACGCCCCATGGGCTGCAGGAGCGCTTCGGAGAAGCAGGCGGCACGAAGGTCTAATCTGCACAGGCATGTTGGGGCTGGAGTAATCTGCTGCAGCTGCGGCGAATCCAGCCGAATCCAGGGCCTACTGAGTGGTTAGGGTCGATCCAGTGGAACTAGCTGGCTGAGGGCTGCTTATGAGCTGCTAGAGCCCGTAGCTCTCGGCCCGCGTGTCCCAAGCGCCTATGCCGTGATACGGAACAGGGGATTGGGAACACATCTCTCTACATGAGTACCCGGACTGCGCATGCATTAGCGATATCATGCACGCAAACAGCGCCTATTTCGATAGTTGCTCAGGGGATGCAGTCCAAGCGAATCTTTGACAAAGTTGTACAATCATGGGGGAATATCGGACAGGTCTAGAAGTACGTTTTGGGCAGGTGGGTTCGATTCCTGCGTATATTCCAATAGTATCAAGCACAATTCTGGGCTATCCTGTAGTGCTTTCTCACAGCCGCGATTCGAGGCTTGCGATCGCGCCTGTCGGTTTTGCTGGAGCATCGATTTCGCTGGCCAAGCACTCCTGAGTCAAGGCCGCGGCCTCGCGAGTGGAAGATTTGAGGAGCGCAGGGCGAGCCTTGCATGAGGGGCCTCGTGCGGTGTCGGAGCGCTCGGGGCCCAGTGGAGCTAGGTGCCTTGGGGGGGAGGGGCAGCGGAGTCTGTGCCCCTCGTTTAAGGATTCCATGGCTTCCCCAAGCGCTCGCTTTTGAGGGTTTCAGCGGCCCCCGTCCCCCTGACTCTGCTGGGGGGCGCGACGACGCACCCGACGTGTATCCCGCCCCTGTCGCCAAGTGCTGGTCTGTGCCTTCTTGCCCCGTCTGGGGCATCCGGCACGTGCAAATGACACTTGGCCAACCACTAAGAGTACGTCTGTTCGCCGAGCGCGTTCCACTACTCGCAAAGTGCCTACTCGCCAACGCCCGGAAAACCATTCGTCTGCCTTCGTGTAATTTATCGTGGATCCCCTGCGGCGGATCCGGGCCATTTGTGAGTATATACTTTGCGAGTAGTGGAACGCGCTTGTCTGTCTGTGGGTGCCAGTTTCGCCTGCGACACCCTTACACAACGGAGCACGTGCAGAGGTACAACCTAGCGGGACGGGATGCACGGAGAAAGCGGCGACCCCCGACGTGCACCGCGCCCCAGCCACGAAGAATGCTGGTCTCTACGTGGCCCGTTCCCGCGAGACATCGGTTTCCTGTCTTCCCCACCGCCGACGTCCAGTCCTCACCGAGCGCGTTCCACTACTTGCAAAGTGCCTACTCGCAAACGTCAGAAACACACATGTCTGCCTTGCTGTAGTGTATCGTAGATCCCCCGCGGGGGATCCAGGCCATTTGCGAGTAGTTACTTTGCGAGTAGTGGAACGCGCTCGTCTAAGTCCCCTGAGCTGTTCCCGCTGACCTCCCAAAGTCTGCGGCCCAGCGGAGCCCGCGCCATGCCCGTGTGCCACGACCTCGCAGATTCAGGGCGGCTCCCGATGAGTCTGCTCTTCTGGAAGCTGATCACTGCCACGATTGGCACCGTGTGACTCTGCCACGACCGGCGCTCCCGATCGTGTGCCGCGAAGGTTGTGCCCGTCCATTTCTGTCCAGTCACGCGTCCAGTGCAATGTTTGTTTACCCGCTTCGCTCATTCCGCCGGCCCATATTGCGCGCCTTGGAAGCCTGTTGGGGCTTCCCGGGGGCCTCTTCTGGGCGCAAGGCTCGAATTGTCGGTTCGTGTTTCCCCTTCTGGGCGCCTCTTGGGCCGTTTCGGGGCCGTCTCGAGAACTCTCTTGGGACTTTCTTGGGGGCTTCTTGGGCCGTCTTGGGGTGGTCTTGGGGGCCCCCGGGGCCGTCTCGGAGCGTCGGACGCTCGAAAAGGCGATCGCGTGAAAAACATCAAAATCACTGAACTTTTTCTCAGTGGGTCCTCTTGGGGGACCTCTTGAAGCGCTCTTGGGGCTTCTTTGGGGCTTCCTTGGCTGTCTTGGACATCTTCGGTTATCTGTGCGGCTTTGGTGGCCTCCAAGGTCCGTCTTGGAAGCCATCTTGGGATCTGGGACGCATCTTGGGCGCATTGATGAGCGCCTGGAACCCATCCCATCGTTGTGCGTATGTTGTGGGTCAATCTAGTCAGGAATCGTCGTGGCGAGCGAGACAGGAGGATGAGGAGGAGGAGGAGGAGGAGGAGGAGGAGGAGGAGGAGGAGGAGGAGGAGGAGGGGAGGATGAGGATGAGAAGGAGGCCTCTCGATCGCTTCTTGGGGCATTTTGGAGCCAAACTTGATCGTGGCCTCTTGGCGGTACTTTTGGGACCTCATTTTTATTTCGGCCCCTGGCACCGCCAATCAGCGGTCCTTTAGTAAATGACCTTGTGGGTGTGTTCGAGAGCAGCGAAACATTCAAACCGCGCTGTCCGAGTGGGTAGGAAGGAGGAGGGAGGATGGAGGAGGCAGGATGGCAGAGAGACGAGAAGGAGGGAGGGTGGATGCTGTGGCTGCGTAAGAACAAGGAACATGATGATGACGACGATGGCGACGATGATGATGATGGTGATTATGGTGATGATGATGAGGCTGATGGTGACGATGCTGGTGATGATGATGATGATGCTGATGATGTGGCTGGTGATGATGACGATGACGATGACGATGCTGATGATGAAGATGAGGAGGAGGATGAGGATGCTGATGGATATGATGTGGAGGATGAGGATGCTGATGGTGATGATGGTGATCATGGTGATGATTTAACTGCTGATGATGCTGAGGACGACGACGATGATGATGATGATGATGCCCATGCTGATGTTGTTGGTGATGATGCTGATTCGGATGATGATGCTGATGCTTATGAGAACGGTGACGAGGACGATGACGATGACGACGACGATGACGATGATGATCATGGTGACGGCGATGAAGATGGCGATGATGATGAGGTTGACGAGGGCAACGATGCGAACGTTCTATTGTTATGGTAATGGTTATGGTTATGGTGGTGGCTGGTGAGGGCGAGGGTGAGGGCGATGGTGATTGTGATGGTGATCTTGATGATGAGGACGATGATGCTGCTGCTGATGATGATGATGATCAACCTGATGATGAGGATGATGACGAATCCGACTACGATGATGCTGATGGTGATGATGATGAGGATGCTGATTGTGATGATGATGATGATGATGATGATGATGATGATGATGATGATGCTTGTGACGGTGATGGTGATGGTCATGGTGATGATGATGCTGGTGATGATGATGATGAGGATGATGACGATGATGGTGATGATGATTATGGTGCTGATGTTGCTGCTGAGGATGATGATGATGATGATGATGATGATGATGATGATGATGATGATGATGATGATGATGATGATGATGATGATGATGATGATGATGATGATGATTATGATGCTGCTGCTGCTGATGATGATGAACATGACGATTCTGATGCAGCCGATCATGGTCATGTTGTTGATGAGGTTGATATTGATGACGAGGGGTTGGAGGAGGAGGAGGAGGAGGATGCGGAGGAGGAGGTGAAGGAGGAGGAGGAGGAGGACGAGGAGGAGGAGGAGGAGATGGAAGCAGGAGAATGGAGGGCGGAAGGGAAGGAATAAGTGGCGGAGGAGGAGGGAGCAGCATGGGGGGATGGGGGCGAAGGAAAGGGCGACGGAACTGGCGACTCAGAGAGGCTCTTGCCGTTGTCCTCCCCCTCCTCCTCCTCCTCCTCCTCCTCCTCCTCCTCCTCCTCCTCCTCCTCCTCCTCCTCTACTCCCATTCTCCTTCCCTAGAGATGTACTCCCCTCGCCACCTGCTGCTTCTGCTCGGGCTGCGGCTCCTCCTCTCCACTCCTCCACCCGTCCCCTCCCTTTTTACCTGGGAGGCACTCCATTCCCCGACGATGACTCGGGTGAAGACGACGACGAACCCATCGCCGGGCCAGGTCAGACGCTGCGGGGCCTGCGGTGCGGGATCCTTGGCATGGCCTTCAAGCCCGGCTCCGACGACGCGCGCGAGTCCTTGGCGTTCAAGCTCCAGAGGCCAGTGTGCCCTCCACCTCGTCGTCCGCCTCCTCGTCCGCCTCGTCCTCCTCCTCGCCCTTATCGTTCTTCTCCGTTTCGTTCTCCCTTCTAACGTTGTTCTCGTCGTCCTCCTCCTCCTCCTCTTTCACTCTACCTCCTCTTTGAGGAGCGCTGGCGCCCTTCAGTATGGATCCAGACCTCCCAGGCAGAGCTCGCGCTCGGCCCCCTGGCCTGCATGGAACCAGGTACGCGGGAGGATGTCGCCTCCTCCATCTCTTCCCCCTACCTGTAAGTCGGGCGCGTCCCTCTACAGGAGAGGAATGTTCAAAAATGGTCCAGGAACAGTCGGAGGCTGATTGTTTGTGATTATTTTTGACCATCTTGCGTTTTTTTTTTTTTTTTTTTTTTTTTTTTTTTTTTTTTTTTTTTTTTTTTTTTTTTCCGACTATGCCCGACCTAAACCTACCTGCCACATTCATCCCAGATTCCTTTGCTTTCCTCTTGGCCAGCCTCCGCCTGCCGAGTGCCGCGGCCCCGTGCCCACTGGGGGGGGTCCTGAAGCACCACCGCGGCGCCAGATCACGCAGGGTTTCCCTTTTTTGTTCCCCCTTTCCTTTTTTTTCCCTTTCCTTTTTCCTTTCCTTTTTTTTCTCCCCCTTTCCCCCCTCATGATCACTGAGTGATTCCTCTGCTCTCTTTTCTTTGTTCTCGTTCCTCCTCTCCCCCCCTCTGGGGTAGGGCTTCGGTGGAGCCGCACTCGCATCGGCAGCGCTTTGGGCATGGCCCGAAGGTCGGTTGCTGGCTGATTCAGCTCGCCTTCCTTAGATTCACCCCGCGAAGCGAAGGCTCAAAAAAAAAGGCGGGGCCCTGGGAAGGTTTGCACCCCCGCCCACCCCTCCCAGGCTGCCAGCCCGGAGGGCCAGCCCCCCTCCCCTCCCTTGACTGCCGGTGTACGCCAGCTGTTCACCAGCGCGCGGGCTGGTCAGGCCCGCCCCGGCGGGAAAGGTGCCCGCTCCCTCCTGGCGTGGGCCACGAGGGCCTTGAGCACAAACTCACCGAGCGCGTTCCACTACGTGATCGTTTTTTCATTCATTGTTTTGCCGATCGGCGCGGGCCCTCGCACCCCCCCCTCCCCCCCCATGGAGTTGATCTTGGCTGTCTTTTGGCGCCTGTTTCAGGCAGGTGGGGCCTCCCCCATAATGGACACACTGCCGCAAACAGCCGCCCTAAGCAGAGGTCCAGAGCCAGGACCCCCCCCTCCTCCCCCCCTCTTCCGCCCAATGTCGAAACGCCGAATGAAAAACGCTCACTACTATCAAAGTACCTACTCGTAAACGTCTGGAAAACATATGTTTGCCTCGGTGTAGTATATCGTCAGCCCCCCGCAGCGGATCCAGACCATGTGCGAGTAGTTTCTTTGCGAGTAGTGGAACGCGCTTGTCCACAGACCCTGGGCATGGGCCCAGGGGCAGAGCACAGCCTGCGCGCTCCTGGGTCAAAGGGTGGACGTCTCGGAGTCCGAGCGCGTTCTCTGCGGAGACACGACGCGAGCAAAGCACTTGCGTGCAACAGCATGCAGCCCAAGTGCTCGAGGGGGGAGGCTCGCCGAAACAACGCCAGGATGTGTGGCCGCTGGCAGGTAATGTGAAGAAGGGGGTGCTTTGCAGTGACTTCCTCCCCCCTAGATTATGCAACGCGACCGACTTCGGCTAGGAATCTGTGCCGAACTACGTTCTTCCGGTCGTTCCCCTCCTCGCTACCGCCCCCCCCCCCGTGGGCGATTTGAGCGCCCGTTAGCGACTGCAGGCCCCTTGCGAGTGTCTCGCAGCGCCTGTGTGAGAGCAGGCGAGCGTTGGCGAGCGCCTTTGCGGACGCGCATTTTCCCGCGCGCCTGTGAACGCTTGTGGCGACGACGATGGAGTGCACAATCTGCATTAGCGACACCTATAATCCATATAATCTTTCTAATCTCTATAGTGCCTATAGTCCTTATCTGATGGCCTTCCGCCCATTCCGCCAACGTGCCCAGATTGTGGGCATGAAGCCTGCTGGACGTTCGTTGGGATCTCGTGGGAGGCCTCACGAGGGCCTCTTGGAGGCAGTTTAGAGGCCTTTTGGGGGCCGTTTGGGGGTCTCTTGTGGCCTCGTTTGGGCCTCTTGGGGGCCTCTCGGGCGCCTCTTGGGGGCCTCTTGGGGCCTCCTTGGCGCCTCTTGGGGCCGCCTGGGGTCTCTTGGGGCGGAAGGCTCGGATTTTCGGTTCGTGTTCCCTCTCTTGGGCCCCTCTTGGGGCTGTCTTGGGGCCCTCTTGCGCCGTTTTGGGCGCCGCTTGGGCCGTCTTGGGGCGCTCTTAGGCCGTCTTGGGGCCCTCTTGGAGTCCTCTTTGGATGGTTTGGGGTGGTCTTGGGGGCCTTTGGGCCGTCTTGGAGCGTCGGAAAGCCGAAAAGGAGACAACGCCCAAATCCTTACAAAAACAATGGAATTCAATGATTTTGGCCTCTTGGGGCCTTCTTGGGAGGCCTCTTCGAGGCCTCTTGGGGCGTCTTGAAAGCCTCTCATGCCGTCGTGAGGCCATCTTCGGCGGCTTGGGCTGATCTGTGGGCGCCTCGGGGTCCTCTTGGACCGTCTTGGAGGCCGCTTCCCTGACCTTCCAGAGAGCTATCTTTTGGCACTGGAGGCCTAAAACAACTAAAACACTGAACGAAATGCCCTAGAACCAAGACGTAGCATAGCCTTGGGATAGGGTTTTGGGTCGGGTGCAATTTTATTAGCCCTCCTGGAAGGTCAGGGTGGGGGCCCTCGTGGCCCGTCTTGGGGCCCGCCGGGGCCCCGGGAGAGGTCGTGCGAGGGGGGCACGCGCCGAGCTCGGGGGGCTGCGCGGGGAGTCCCTCCTCCTCTCCTCCTCCTCCTCCTCCTCCTGCTCCTCCTCCTCCTCTCTCTCCTCCTCCTCCTCTCCTCCTCTCCTCCTCCTCCTCCTCCTCCTCCTCCTCCTCCTCCTCCTCCTCCTCCTCCTCCTCCTCCTCCTCCTCCTCCTCCTCCTCCTCCTCCTCGGGGGACAGATTCGCGAGCGAAGGCTCCGCGGGCATTGAGGATGGGGGCCTGGAGGAGTGGGCCCAGGGCCAGAGGGGCACGCCCACGCCGTGCACAGAGGCACCCTGGCGGACGATCCTTCCAGTGCCCGGAATCCTCACAGTCTTCAGAATCGCCACAATCCCCATAAGCCTGATGGTCCCTCTAGTCTCCATGATCCGTGTACTCCTTCTAATCTTTGTAGTCCTTATGATCCGCATTTCTATATTCCCAATGATTACCATCATTCTTGTAATGCTTTGAATACATATGCACCCCATGATATACTCCTGACGATCCTCATATTCCCTATCGTGCCCATACTGATTATGGAGTAGGTTGTTATCATAGTTCCTATCGTATACCTCTATACATAGGTGTATGTATATTTATATATAGATATATCGATATGTATATATTCCCTGTAGCCCCTATAATCACGATTATCCCTATAGTCCCTATCATCCCGACAATCTTCATGATCCCGAAACTTTCTATAATCGTTATAATCCCTGTGATCCCTGTAATCCCGATGATCACTATATTCCCTATAATCCGTCTACTCCCGATACTTTTTGTAGTCCATAGAGTCCCCTTTCATCCCTATCGTCCATATGTTCCCATAATCGTTATAATCATGATCGTCCCTGTGATCCCCGTACTCCTTGTAATCCCCAGAATCCCCATACTCCCCATGCTCCCCATACTCCGCTTAACTCCCTATACTCTTTATAATCCCTCTAATCCCGATGCACCCCAGATTCCCATATAAACCCTATCACCTGGAGCATCCCCCTTATCCCAGACTCCCGAACATAAAAAATCCCAATACTCCCATAATCATTGAAATCATCAGATTCCCTATTATCCCTAAGATCCCCATAATCCTTGTAGTCCCCCATCATCCTTATCATCCGAATCCCAATGATCATAATCTGTATAATCCTTACGATCTTGATAATCGCTATAACCCTGATCATCCCCCGTAAAATCCATAATGCACACAATCCGTATAATCCCGGTAGTCCCTCTGAGGGCGATGATGCGAAAAATGAGGGGTGGCAGCGATTTTGCGGCAAAGGAGAGGGTCAGCAGGAGGGGAGGCTGAAGTTTGTGGGCATGGTTGGAGGAACGCCAGAATACAACGCCCCTCATCATCACAAAACACGATACAGTCGGAGTTATGGCCAGGCTACCTCTCAGACCGTTGTTTATGTAATGATCGGTTTTTGAGGAGGGGGGAGGGGGAGTAAGAAGGAGAGGAGGATGAACGGAGAGGAGAACCAGTTTGTCCTTCTTGTTGCTCTCTTCATTGTGATCCATCTTCTCAGGCTATTGTTGTGGGAGGGTGCCGACGTTTTCTGCTCCGACCCGCGCATCCACAGAAAGGACTTTGTGGACGCAGAGTACTTGGTCGCCAAGAGTGAACGGCCACGCAGTCTCGGTAAGAGGAGCAGGGCGCGGAGAGAGCGGGGTAGGGAAACATATGTCTATACGTAATATAGGGAGAGGGTGAGACATATACATAAAGAGATAGAGAAAGAGAGAAACAGATAGCCAAACACAAAGAAAGACAGAGATAGAGAGAGAGAGAGAGAGAGAGACGCGGGGGGAGACGCATGGCCTCATTACGCTTTCTTGTGGGCCTTGTGTCCAGGACTCAGAAGTGCAGGGCGTTGCTTGGAGCCAGGTTCAGGCGCGCCCAGTTGATGATGATGCTGATGATGATGATGAAGATGCTGATGCTGCTGCTGATGATGATGATTGCCATTGTGATGATGACGAGGATGGCGATGTTGTTGATGAGGTCGATGCTGATGATGATGGTGGTGATGATGATGCTGATGCTGATGATGACTACGACGATGACAATGGCGATTAGGATTGCGATTGCGATGAGGTTGAGGATGACGATGGGCATTCTGCTTCTGTTGACGATGATACTATGAGCATCGTGGTAATCACAGTGATGAGGACGCTGACGACGACGATGACGATGACGACCACGATTAGGGAACGATGATGACGACGATGATGATGATGCTGATGTCGATGTTGATGACGATGACGATGATGATGCTGACGATGAAGACGGTGCTGCTGCTGATGGTGATGCTGATGCTGGTGATGATCATGATGCTGATGATGCTGGTGATGGTGATGATGCTGATGATGAGAATGTTGATAATGGTGATGGTGATGGTGGTGATGATGATGCTGATGATGCTGATGCTGATGATGCTGATGATGATAATGATGACGATGATGATCATTCTGCTGCTGCTGATGATGATGGCGATGCTGATGATGCTTATGTTGCTGCTGATGATGGTTATGCTGATTATGATGGTGATGGTGATGCTGATGATGATGCTGACGACGATGATGATGTGGCTGACAATAATGATGATGCTGCTGCTGATGATGATGATGATGACGATGCTGATGATGCTGATGCTGCTGATGCTGCTAATGCTGCTGCTGATGATGATGAGGATGATGATGTTGACATTGGTGACGATTGCGACGAAGCTACCAAGCCGTGTGGCACGCACATCAACCGCAGCAACAACGTAACGATATGCGCAGCGTTCTCGCACTGCTGCCTCACACCAATCGGGTGGCAGTGAGAACACTTGTTCAACATTGATCAACATGTTTCCTCTTCTGCGCTCCTCTCCCTGGCCTTTTGCTCGATGTTTTCTGGCCGAAACTGAGCTTCCTTGTGCTTATGTGTTGCTGGCTCGATGCCTTTGCATTGTTATGAGACATGCGTTGCCTAGCGGTTCAATTGCTTTATTGGCCTCCTAGAAGCTCGCTTGTAGTACGAGTGTGGTATTTTTAAGATCTTGCCGATGTGCCACGCCAGGAAATATATCCACGTACGTGAGCTGCTGCGCTCTGGAGATGCACTGTGTGATGACAACGCATGGCTGAGAGAAGGTCCAGATGTAAGCCAGAAGCGTGTGCTATATTTCCTGCGAGGCCGAGCCAGTCGGAGCGGGGCGACAGCAAGGGGTGGCGGTGTCTATACCGCCTGTCCACTCGCAGCAATGTTGGATAGGCCTTGCGGGCGCCACGTATCGCTGGAAAACGGTCC
The DNA here is from genome assembly GCA_963575745.1 of Prorocentrum cordatum. NCBI lineage: Eukaryota > Dinophyceae > Prorocentrales > Prorocentraceae > Prorocentrum > Prorocentrum cordatum. The sequence continues at coordinate 16,134 of CAUYUJ010010263.1, read as the reverse complement.
AAGGTGGATGAGGATGAGGTAGAGAAGCAGTATAAGTAGTAGTCCGAGGAGGTGGAGGAGGCGTGTGTAGGGAGAGGAGGGATGGGACGGAAGGAGGAACAAAGATCCACGTGTCACGAAACGCACATGATCAGAGGACGTGTTGGGTTCCAGCCATTTGGGCACCTTCCTTGGGGGCCTCTCTTCATGTGCCTTACCCTTATGTATCTACCCTCTATTTTTATTTGTGTCCTGTCCTGCCGATGGATGCCGCACGGAGGAGGAACACGACCCGGATGTGGAGGAAGAGCAGGGTGATCAGGATGATTGGGAGGAGACGCACGTCGGCCGGCATGCTAAGCAGATGGAGGAGTTTGCGGCCACATTCGGATGAGTAGGGGAGCATTTCATTCCCCCCCCATTTTCCTCTCGGCGAACTCCCGCATTCTTCTTTTCCTGCCCCCCCCTGCCCGATAGCTCCCCGACCGCCCCGCGCTCTTCCTTCTTCGCTCTTCTCGGGTGGCGTCAGCTATCTACCTCACCGTCCCTGGCTGGGCTGATCCTGGGCCAGCACCGGCGTATGTGTTTCGCCGGCCAATGCACCGACCCTGAGCCCAGGGTGGGCCTGGCAAGGACCGGTGAGATGGACGATTGACGTCCCAGATCTCCCTCCTCCTTGAAGCTCGCTGAGGGGCAGCGAACGCGATCTGTGTTTCTGGGGCGACGGGGGAGAGGGCAGTGCTTTTGTAGAGCAAGAGCAAGCCTGAGCAGCCCAATCGTCGGCAAGAGCAAACCTGAGATCAGAGCTTCTCGCGAAGGGCGGCTGCAAGGATTGCTGCTGACCGATCAGGCGCGCCCGGCGAGCGTACGGGGATCTGGCCCTGGAAACAGCGCTGCCAACCCAGCGACCTTCAACCTCCTGCCTCCTCCCTCCCTCCTCCCTCCTTCCTCCTCCCTCCCTCCTTCCTCCTTCCTCCTTCCTCCTCCTCCCTCCCTCCTTCCTCCTTCCCCCCCGTCCTCCTCCTCGCAGACCTTGCCGCGCTGCAGGTGATGCGGTCTTCATCGGCTGCCCCCATCGCGAGTACGCCGGCCTCGTGTTCCGCGCGGGCGCGCGGGGGGCATCGGGGCACGAGGGGTGTCGCTCCGCGTGCCGCGGGCGCGCGGTGCCGAGCGGGTGGGAGGAGGTCGAGGAGGCGGTGGAGGAGGATCGGGCGGCGTTGGATCAAGCAGTGGCGAGGCGTCCTGGCTCGCCTATGGCCCTACATGATGTTCTGAGAACCTTTTGTGGTTCTCACGATCTGTTCTTCGAGCATTTCTGGTTGAGGTTGTCTTGTTTGAACACATCGGGCTTGTGCTCTAAGAACATTGATTGGTTTTGTTCTTGGAACATTTTTGGGTTCTAAGAACATTTCGTGGTAGGACTATAGGAATGCCGGGACGGTCGGTCCCTGCTCAAATGATGGGCGCCAGACCAGACGCGTATGGCGAGCTCTCTCGGCCCTCCTCTCGGGCCGGGCGAAAGGGGGCGATTGGGAAAGGGGGGGTTACGAAATCTGCTGCATGCAGCTGGTTTCGGCCTCACCGAGGGGCCCAGTCCTCGACACATGGGCGCCTCCGGCGCCGGGAGGCGCCGGGAAAATCAGCTACGTGAGCTGATTCTCCCCCCCCCTTTGTTATCCCTCCCTTTCGCCCGACCCGATCCTCCCTGCGCGGTGCTGCTCCCCTCCCCGCTGAGCGGGGACGGCAGGTGCGGAGCGCCCTCCCCTCGGGAGCCCTGTGAGCGAGCAGCGGCACTGCCTCCGGCAGCTGCGACTCGGGCCAGGAGTGCCGTGGGCTCGGGTCCGGCAGGTCCACCGGGAGCATGACACCGATGCTGCTGACGGCGCGTGTGTAGTTCGGGTGTCGCTAGAAGTGCCCCTGGGCCCAAGGTGCCCTCGGCTTCTCGCTCCATCTCGGAGCCCGTGGGGCCCTCTGGGCCTCGTGAGGGGTGTCCTGGAGAACTCCTGGGCCACCCCGAGAATCCTGGGGGGGCACCTTGGGCCAGGGGTGCTTCTGGCAACACCCGGCTCCAGTGGCGGAGGGCTGCCACGTCTGGAGCAGCCGGAGGCCGTACGCGAGGTCTGCCTGGTGCCCTCGCGCCCGCGCTAGCGTTCTGCAGCTGGGATGCGTACGCCTGGACGCGCGACGCCGGGCGCAGGTCGCCCCCCTCCGCAGGCGCGGGCGCCTCCGTCGGGCGGGTGCCTGTCGTGCCAGCGGCACCGTGCAACACGCCGTCTGTTGTGCGCTGTGTGCAGTCGAAGGGTGACGGAGCTCATGCGTCGGGGCGCGGTCCCCGCCCTACGGCCCCTCACACATAATGATGGGCTGCGAGCCCCGCAAAAAGTTGTTGCCACGTTTTCGCAGCACGAGCACTTCTTGGGTCCTCGCTCTGCGAGCGCTGACTTGCAAGTCTATCCCGACGTGCATCCTGCGGCAGTAGCTCATTTTGAGCCATGTGTGGATCACATCGGGCATACAACTTGTTACGGACCCTTTGGCCAGTTCACCATCTCCAAGAGGTATACTGTGACAGACGCATCTTGCTTGTGCTGAGCTTTCGGCGAACAGAGGATCATTGGTTCATTTCGCTGGGAACCAATGTTCTGTAACAGTGTGTGCAGTACATGTTTGCATCATCGCCTTGACCTGTTGAGCCCTGAGTTGTGGCGTGAAAGGGGGGGACCCGCGGCCGAGTTCGCTGAGCAAGACGCGCCTTGCGCGTGGACCCCAGACGGCAGGACAGCAGGCAAGTGCCGGGGAAAGTCGGGAGCCGACACGAAGGATCTGGCGGCAGCGGAGTGGCAGCACGAGAGCCAGGGACAGTCGTGGGCGGGGCCGGGCCGAGGAGGATGGCGGCGGCGGCGGTGGGCGAGCACTGGGGTCGGAGACAGGCCGGGGCAGGGTGGACTCCGAGGAGGTGGGTGGCAGCGTGGGGAAGAAGCACCAGTGCCAGAGGCTTACATGCTCGTTGCGGGGACCTTCCTGGGGCCCACCGCACGGATTTGCTTGTCTGTGCCTCGACTCTAGTTCGACTCTGGTTCGACTCCAGCTCGGCTCAAGGTCGACTCAAGGGCAACTTCAAGTTCGGATCAAGTCGGCGGACGTTCCACGCAGCATCAACGCACGAGTGGAGCGAGCGGCTCACGGGAGGCTCCCAGAGCGAGCACCTGAGAGGCTGCTGGGGACGGGGCCGAGCCGAGAAGGTTGGAAGATGCGAGAGGATAAGCGCTAAGGCCAGGGACAGCAGCCAAGGAAAAGCAGCCCACGGGTTGCGCGTTCCTCAGGAGGACCCCCCTTGCAGCGGCAAGGGAGGCTTGTGGGGACTCGTGAGGAGGGAACTCGGGACGGGAGGCTGCTGCATCCTGGCTTCGCTCAGGTCCTCCTCCTCCTCCTCCTCCTCCTCCTCCTCTCCTCCTCCCTCCCCCTCCTCCTCCTCCTTCTCCTTCTCCTCCCCCTCCTCCCCCCCCTCCTCCTCCTCCTCCTACTCCTCCTCCTCCTCGTCCTCCTCCTCCTCCTCCTCCTCCTCCTCCTCAGCTGGGCATCCGACGTCGGTGTTTTTTTCACAACGTGGCTCCCCGGGGACCGCAGTGCTCATCCTGTATGTTTTTGGACCGCGGAGGCCGGGAGCGGCTCCAAAACACCTGCCGCCGCCGCGACGCGAGGCCGTCGGGGCAGCCCCCTCCTGCCGGGCTATCGGCCGCCGCCGCCTCTCTCTGCTTCTCGCTTTTGGCTCCCAGTGGCCTTTCTCTTGGGTAGGAATGCGTGAGAGGACACCTTCGAGAACGGCATTGACCCGCTCCGTCGTTGAGCGAGCGAGCCTGGATTTCAGTCGGGCGTGTCCCTCCACAGGCGGAAGGTTCAGAACTAGTAGAACAACAGGCTGGGGGCGATGTTTCGACTCTTTTTGCGCACCTCCGAGTCTGTTTGGACTGTGCTTTGCCTTTCGCCCCTAATCCGCCTGCAGGAGGACATGCCCGACCTCGGCATGGGTCCTTCCCTCCCCCCCCGGCCCCGCCCTGCGGGGGAGCACAGGCCAGCCGGTCTTCGACTGCTGGGGCTCCACCTCGGATCCCGCGCTCGTGGTCACGCCGGGCGTCCAGGAGGCCTCCGCGCCCTCGGGGGGGCCTCGAGGGGCGCGCAGCCTCTGCAGGGCATCTCGGAGGGAGCTCGGAACTCGGAACTCGGAACTCCGCGAAAAAACACGCCAGAGGGCATCGTTGGCGGGGGGTGTGCGATACTCTCTGGAGACGCCATGCAGGCCGAAGCCGCCCACCAGGGGTGGGCTCTGTGTGTGAGGAAGACCGAAGGCAAGTGATGGGCACAAGAAGCCAACGGCGAGGACACTCGACATCCTCGCCTTGATGACGCCCGCAACATCCCCTCAGCCCCTATGCCGCTGCATTCCCCCTCCTCCTCCTCTTCCTCCTCCTGCTCTTCCTCCTTCTCCTCCTCCTCCTCCCTCCTCCTCCTCCTCCTCCTCCTCCTCCTCTTCCTCCCCCTCCTCTTCCTCCTCCTCAGTCCTCTCCTCCTCCTCCTCCTCCTCCTCCTCCTCTTCTCATCGATGCTGGACGCGCGGGCGCGCATTGCGGTACGCGAAGTCCCCGATCGGACGGGGCAGCGGAAGATGCACAGCGCTGGGAGGAGGGGCGAACGAATCTCGGAGGCAGGGGAGGGGGAGAGGAGAGTCAAGGGAGGAAAAATCACCTGGACTGGACAAGTGGCGTTTACTAAACGGCCCTGGGCGTTTGCTACACAGCCCTGCCCTGATTGATTCCTTCTTTGGGTGCGTTTACGAAACGGCTTCGCGCGTTGGGGTGGTCATTCTCGGGGTGGATAATCTGCCCTGTGGAGAGGGGCCGCGATAGGTGCGGGAAGAGGGAGGGGGAGAGGGAGAGGGGAGGGGGACAAGTTAGGTGCGCTCGCGTCAACATCTGACATCCTACCCCTCCCTCCCATCCCTTACCATGGCGCTGATTTTCTCTATCCGCGGACGCGTGTCGTAGCGGACCTGTGGCTCCGCGCGCGTGTGCGTAGTGGGTGGTGGTGCGCGTGCGTGCGTGCGTGTGTGCGTGGTTGTGGTTGTTGTGGTGGTGGTGTGTATGTGTGTGTGTGTGCGTGTGTGCGCGTGTGCTGTGGTGTGACGTGGTGTGGCGTGGTGTGGCACTGGTGGTGTGTGCGTGTGGTGGCGTGTTGTGGTGGTGTGCGTGTGTGCGTGGTGTGTGGTGTGTGCGTGTGTGTGTGTGTGTGCGTGCGTGCGTGCGTGCGTGCGTGCGTGCGTGCGTGCGTGCGTGCGTGCGTGCGTGCGTGCGTGCGTGCGTGCGTGCGTGCGTGCGTGAGTGCGTGCGTGTGTGTGTGTGTGTGTGTGTGTGTGTGTGTGTGTGTGTGTGTGTGTGTGTGTGTGTGTGTGTGTGTGTGTGCGTGCGTCGTGTGCGTGCGTGCGTGCGTGCGTGCGTGCGTGCGTGCGTGCGTGCGTGCGTGTGTGTGTCTGTGTGTGCGCGCGTGTGATGTGGTGTGACGCGGTGTAGCGTGGTGGTGGTGGGTGGGGTAGTGCGGTGGTGGTGGCGGTGCGCGGTGGTGGTGCGCGTGCGTGCGTGCGTGCGTTGGTGGGTGGAAGTGGCGGTGGGTGTGCGTGCGGCGGGGCGGGGCGTGGTGCGGCGCGGTGGTGGCGGGCGGATGGGCGCGCGAGAAAGAGGCCCGCGCTGGGGCGAGAACGCCATCCTGAACGACGGAGGCAAAACACCGATCCGAAAATGAGGCCCACGCTGCAGCGGGAGCACGATTCGGAACGATTCGGGAGCAGAAATGAGGTCGTCGCCTCAGCGAGAGCAGCATTTTGGAAAACAACGCAGGCGAAAACCCAACTCCCAACTCCCGGGAATCCCGTGTGTAAAAAACAGTACGCGGGGTGGGGGGTCGGCTACTCCCAGCACGTCATCAGGGGAAGAGGGAGAGTAGTATTCATATTGGGTAATGTGGAGAGGGAGGGAGGGGGAGGACGGAGGAGAGAGGGAGGGAGGAGAGGGAGGGAGGGGACGGGAGAGGGGAGAGGGAGGGAGGAGAGGGGAGAGGGAGGAGAGGGGAGAGAGGGGGAGGAGTTGGGAGAGGGAGGAGAGGGAGGGAGGGAGGAGGGAGGGGGGAGAGGGAGGACGGGAGAGGGGAGGGGGAGGAGAGGGAGGGAGAGGGCGAGGGAGAACGCGACAGCTTGGGCCAGGCCTCATCCACGGGCGGGGCCGCAGCGCACCACGTTGGCGGGAGGAGCCGCTTGCATAACAATCAGGGGCAGCGATAGGGGGGGGTATAGGCATAGGGGGGGAACGCATCTCAACTGCCCACGGATCGCCGACAGGGGCCTGATGGCCTCAGCCTGCCCAGGAAGGGGCGGCTTCCCTATCGGAGGCCCATCGCCGATCTGTCGACGATGCATCGCCGATTCCAGGTCGATGCGTCCCCCCCCTTATGCCAGTCCTCCCCCTTATCGCTGCCCCCTGAAAACAATGGGGGTGGAGAGCCCTCCCTCCCGACGCCGTCGGAAATCTCACGTCGGGAAAGCGGCGCAGGGCATGGCGGTTCTGGGGTGGCACTCTGGATCCGCACGCCTACGGCGAGAGGAGGCCCCGAGAACAGCGCGCTCTTGGCGTGCGCGCCTGGGGAGGCCCCAGAACTCGAGCTGGGCCTCGCGGGGGGGCACCCCCCCACCGTGGCCCGCGGCGCGGCCCGTGGAGCGAGGCGCCAGACGCTCGCACGGGTCGCAGAGTGCGGGGCACTGTGGTGGCTGTTGCGCTGGCGGTGAGCACCGAATCGCGCCTGGATGACCTCCCGGGAGGGCGTGCCGCGGGGGAGAGGCGGTGAATCGAAAAAGAAAAAAACTCATGAATTTAAACTCTCGGCGCTCCAAGCGGATTTCTTGGATCCGCGCCTGGGCCTCCCAGCGGCGCCTCCGGCGCCGCGCCGCCCCTGGCGCGCTCCGCTCGCCAGGGAGGGGTGTCCAGCGCCGAATCCGAGAAATCCCGCGCAGCGCCAAAAAATTATGTTTATGTGTTTTTGTTTCTTCTTCCAGTGAAAGCGTCGAGTGGGTGGCGTCCCAGGCGGACTGGGCTCGGTGGGATCGTTCGAGGACAAGTCCTGGGCGCGACGTGACGTGTGTAGCAGGCACTTGGCTCGCTCAGGGAGCTGGGCCCAGTGGCCCGTCCGTGGGTCCCCAGTGGCAGTCTTAAGTTGGGCATGTCCCTCTACAGGAGGAGTGTTCAAACATCGGAAAACATCGCCAGGGATTTTTGTGGTATCTAGAGACGTATATTTATAAAAGTATGCATACCATGTGTTAGTATACTATGTGTTTGTATACTATGTGTTTGTATACAGATACATGTGTGTGTGTGTGCTTGTTTATATATACATATATATATATATATATATATATCTACATGTATGTATGCCTGTCTGTCTGTCTGTCTGTCTGTCTGTCTGTCTGTCTGTCTGTCTGTCTGTCTGTATGTATGTATGTATGTATGTATGTATGTATGTATGTATGTATGTATGTATGTGTATATATATATATATGTATACTATGTGTTTTTCGTCCAGAAACCGCCTGTAGGAGAACATGCCCGACCTAATGGTGGTCGGCGGACGCTCGGGGGAAGAGCCACGAGGAACTACGGCCAGGAGGGGAGGCGGCGGCCGCATGGGACTGGTGGCTCTCGTGGCCGATGCCCGCGGGGGTCGGCGGCCGCTCGGAGGGAGGGTCGCGATGGATTGAGGCATGGGCTACGGCATAGTGGCTGGTTGCTGTCTTGTCCCGGTGGACACCGTGGGGCGGTTCAACGCTGTGTGGCGCGCTGTCTGCGTTGTGGTGAGGACGTCCAGGTGTAAACTAGCGGGACGCCGCTTCGTACCGAGAGGGAAAGAGGCGTACAAGTAGTATTTCTTAGCGGCAGGTCCCCGACACTTGCGGCGTGAGTCAACGTGAGTATTACGAGGGCTGGTTATCGCAGGAAGCAGTTGGAATCTTAGGCGGCAGGAGGCTGTGGGAGGATGAGGGACTGAGGATGGGGGTGAGGGAGAGGGGTGGAGGAAGCGGGGAGGGGAGAGGCGGGTTGGGAAGGAGTGAGGGCGAGGTGCTCCTCTGTGCTTCACCCACCCCCTTCTCCTCCTCCTGCTCCTCCTCTTCCTCCTCCTCGTCCTCCTCCTTCTCCCTCTCCTCCTCCTCCTCCTCCTCCTCCTCCTCCTCCTCCTCCTCCTCCTCCTCCTCCTCCTCCTCCTCCTCCTCCTCCTCCTCCTCCTCCTCCCTCTCTACCGTAGGTTCGTGCTGTGCCGGCGAGTTAGCGCCGTCGCCGCGGGCGTTCGAGGCTTGACGCCGCTGGTGGCCTAGAAGCGGCCCACACGGACCAGTCTCACCATCGACAGGCGCTGCCGACCGCCGAAGGTGGAACGGTCCCCGCGGTGTCAGAGATCAACGCTGCGGGCTCGTCACGATGTGAGCCTGCCGCACGGCGAGGTTCGCGTCGTGTCGACCGGCGGCGACCCCCCGCCGCCGGCGTTCAACGTTGAACGCCGCCGGCGATCCAGAATCGCTCAATGCTGAACGATTTGACGTTTCGGAAGCGGCCGATCGTTCAAGGTCGAACGGTCCCCGCGACGTCAGAGACCACCGCCGAAGTCGATACGACACACGAGCCTGCCGCAGCCGTGCTCGCCTCGCGCCAGGCCGGGCCCTCGGCCGCGCCCTGGCGCCTGCGCGTCGCCGTCGTGGGTGGCGCCGGGCACGTGGGCCTGCCGCTGTCGCTGGTGCTCGCAGACCGAGGCGGCTGGCGCAGGGGACGGGGCCCCCACCTCGAAGAACAAAAGTCTCCATAGTCATAAGCTTTCGGATCTGCACTGGGATCCCCTGGCGGCGCCTCCGGCGCCGCCCCTGGCGCGCTCCAAGCGCCAGGGAAGGGGGTTCGGCGCAGATCCAAGAAACCCGCGCGGACCTCCAAAAGTTTCTGTTCATGCAGTTTTTGTTCTTCTACCCTCGCCTCCCTCCACAGGGGCAACGTTCGGGGAGAGTCGGCTCAGGGGGGGATGCATCTACGCCCAATTTGACGCCGTCTGGGAGTCTTGAGGTGGCCCAGCACTGGTTCAAGCCAGCAGGAAGGGCGGGCAGGTTCGAGGTTCTGGGTTCGGGAGTTTTTTTTTGTTTTGGTTGCCTTTTTCGGCTTCTGGGGGCCGTCTTCGGGCTTCGATGGGCCCCGGGAGGAGACCGATCATGAGCGGGTTTGGCGTCATCCCCCTCCTGCCAGGTTTTCTGGGGTCCCAGCCAGTGGAGAACCCCCGGCTGCCTCCAGCTCTCACCTCCCCCCTCGGGGGTAAGGCTAGGGGAGGATCGGGTCGGCAAAGGGGGGTGCATTTGGCCCCCTGATCGCCGGTTCCTTGCCGAAATGGGGCCCAGGAACGTGCGGACTCGCCGTCGGGACCAGATCGCCGATCCATCGCCGATGTATCGCCGATGTCAGGTCGCCGCTTCCCCCCCGAGCCAGTTCCGCCCCATCGTTGCCCCTCCATCTCCATCCCCAGACCTCTGCGGCTGGAGCAAGGCACGCTGAATCTTCTCACAGGTTTCGGCCCCCGAACGCTCGAATACTGGAGTACCGAGGCCCTTCTGAGCAGGTGTTTGAAGCACGCTTGCGCGTCACTGCCCGCCGTCACCCCGCTCTCGCCACAGCTTGGTTTTTCAATTCGTCGCATGCAAGAATGATCTCTCGTGCCCTGCTGCCGCCGCTCAGCTTGAGGAAAGCACTTCCGCGACAGGCCCCTGGCACTCCTCGTGGGAGGTGGGAGATCCCCCGTGCTGAAAGAGAGCGCTGGCAGCGGTGTCGTCGCACTGCTCGGAGCAAGGCTCCGACCACCTATCTGAACATGAGCTAAATAATCCACCGAGAACTGGATTTGTTCTTGTTTTCTGTGAAGATGAAAACGGCCCCTGGGGGCCGTTTCCAGGCCCGGGCAGTGTCCACAGAGCATGGGCCGGGACCCCCTGCCCGTGCCGCCTTCCCGGGAGCCGCCGGAGGTCTGAGCCTTCCCAGCCCGTGGCACCCCCGCCCCCTTCCTCGGGTTGGCCCAAAAGGGGGTCCAGCGACAAGGGGGCAATCGATTTAGTACAATAGATCCGTGGGGTTGCAATACATCTGGGGCGCGCAATACATTCCAGGGCGCAAATGTATTGCTGGATTTTCGCGTACAATGCATTCGTCGCAATACAATGCAATACAATTCTCCATCTGGCGCAGTACATTTGTTACACAATTGCCCCAAATCTATTGCACCACCCCCTTTCAGCTGGACCCACTTTTGGATCGACCAAACTTCCCCTCCCTATCTTGGGATGCAACTCCTGGGAGGTTGAATTCAGCACTGGCGCTGGTACATCCCTGGCCGAAAGCCAGCCCAAGCCAGCATGACATCGCCTGATTCCGCTAATTCTGGTTGAGTCTGGTTCAGTTTTGGGGATAAGTCTGTCTTGGTAGCCCCTGAATCGGTCTTACCTCTCTTTAGCCGTTCTCGCGAAGACCTCCCAGAAGTTGCTTCTTAACCTGCCAGGTCTTCCATTCGTGCGCGCGCGGTCTTGTGTATCCATGCGGGGCGCAGGCCCCACTACGCTCCAGCTGGGCCAGCGTGCTGGCTGACGAGGCCCTCCCTTGCGGGAGTTGGCGCCAGCGGCTGGGTGCGGGTCGGTTCGAGGGCCTGGCGTCGGTCCAGGCTGAGCTCTCTTGTGAGGAGCGCCCCCGCTGTCGGCGGCTCCGCGTGGGGCGTCATCTCGGTTCTGCCTCTGACTTGCTCCCCTGCCGCTGGCTCACCGAAGTGCGAGTGGGCGGGGAGGAAGGCGCTCCTCTGGCTGGCCCCCCTCACCCCTCGGGGTGCACGGCCCCGGACTTGCTGCCATGGCTCTGTCCCTGTGCAGTGGCAGCACTGCTTAGATCGACTTGCCTGCAGTGGCATTCGAAGACGAACAAAACGGCATGAACATAAACTTGTGTCCGCGCTGGGGCCCCCCCGGCGGCGCCTCCGGCGCCGCCCCCAGCGCACGGAGCGCGCCAGGGAGGAGATTCCAGCGCAGATCCGAGACATCCGCCCGCACCTTCGAAAATTTGTGTTTATGTCGTTTTTTCTTCCTCCAGGCATGGAGCACCAGTGCTTGCTTTTCTTCCCTTCTCTGCCGTTGCCTTTCTCATCCTCTGCTGAGTCCAGTCCATTCCAGTCCTGTCTCATTCCCTCCTCTTCGTCCCTTCTGCTGCCTCCTACTAGTCCTCCCATCTTTCTCCTCCTCCGATCCGCCCCTCTCCCATCCAACTCGTGGCCCCAGTTGACGACCACACGTGTCAGCCAACACAGGTTTCAGAAGGGTCCGAGGTCCAGGGTCAAGATACAGAGTGGTGAACGCTGCTCGAGCCATCGTGGCGCAGCCTGTCGACGCAGAGGCCGCCGTTTACTCGGCTGCCGCCCCATCTTCTCCTCCTCTTCCTCCTCCTCCTCCTCCTCCTCCTCCTCCTCCTCCTCCTCCTCCTCTCTCCTCCTCTCTCCTCCTCCTCCTCCTCCTCCTCCTCCTCCTCCTCCGCCTCCTCCTCCTCCTCCTCCTCCTCCTCCTCCTCCTCCTCCTCCTCCTCCTCCTCCTCTCTCCTCCTCCTCCACCCCTGGAGGGAGAGGGACCTCGCCCACGCCTGGAGGCAGGCTATAACGGCCGTGTGCCAGCTGCCTGACGTGGGCCTGCGAGGACCGCGCGAGGGCTGACGAGAGCAGACTGGCTCGCCCAGGCGAGTTTAGTTCAGGAGTCTGTGGGCCACAAGTCATGAGCCCGTTTTCCACCACCACCACCACCACCATAAGTTGGAGGGGGAAGGAGGAGGAGGGCGAGGAGGAGGAGGTGGACGAAGAAGAGGAGGAGGAGGAGGAGGAGGAGGAGGAGGAGCAGGAGGAGGAGGAGGAGGATCCCCTCCTCCAACTTGAAGGTGGTGGTGGTGGAAGACACGCCCATCAGCAGGCTCTTCGTGTGGCCCTTCCTGGCTGGCGAGGAGGCCTTCTGCCTCGTGTGTGCGAGGCGAGGGGCCTTCGCGGGATTTGCGGTGCTTGTCCTGAGTCGGGCCTGTCCCCGTACAGGGGGAATATTCAAAAACAGTTAAAATAGTCTGGGGACTATGTTTTTAGTATTTTGTTGCATCTTTTGAGCATTTTTTGAGTATTTCTTATATTTCGTCCAAAATCCCCCTGTTGGGGACAGGCCCGACCTTATGCTTGTCCTGGAACAGCCATGGAGGCCGTTCGGCGGACGTCCAGCAGCACCGCTGGAACCTGATCTCGGGGGGGCAGCGCCCACGGCACGGGAGGGGACAGAACCCTGCTCCGGGCCCCACCGTGTCCACATGAACAGGGGAGGCCCCTGCCCGGCGGCACCCTGCCTGCCTCCAGGGTGCCCTGGGGCTTCTCTTGGCCTGGCACCGCTCGGACGCGTGCACTTAATTTCCCCGGCGAGGGCCATCGAGGAGCACTTGGGGCCATCCTGCGAGAGGTGCACGCGCGGAGCCGAACGCTGCACGGGGAATGGGCGTCCGAGCGATGCCAAAAGTTGGGCTTCGCTGTTTTTTTTTTTTTTTTGCCGCGGGCGGCGCGACGTGCCCGCACCGAGGGGCCTCCCTCCCCTGCGGGCGGGGGCCGCCTGCCTGCCAGCGCGCGCGCCTCGGGAGGGGCCGCGCGGCGCAGAGGCGGGCCCTCGTCCGCTCGCGGGATCGCTGTCTTGCAGGAGGCCCACGCCTAAATCGGGCGTGTCCCTCTGCAGGAGGAATCTAAAACAATGGAAAAAATAGCCAGGGGACGATGCTTCTAGTGTTGTTTGACTATTTGGGAGCATTTTTGGGTTTTTTTCTCCCAAAATCCGACTGCAGGGGGACAGGCCCGACCTAAGCCCATGCCACGAAACACCCTGCTCGCCTCGAGGGTGCCCTGGGTTTCTTGGGTTTCGATGGTTTTGCCGTGGGAAGCGCGACGCTGCCACGCGGAGAATCCGTGGACGTCCTGGGGTCTCGGGGTTGGGTTTCTTGTGGAAGGCTTCTTGTTGGCTGGCCTCCACTGCATTCCTTGCTTTGCCGATCGGCGAGGCCCTCGCACCCCCTCCTCCCTCCCCCCCCCCCCGTGGAGCCGTTCTCGGCTGTTTTTTGGGCGCCTGTTTCAGGCAGGTGGGGCCTCCCCCATGGGACGCGCTGGTGCAAGCAGTCGCACCAAGCATAGGTCCGGAGCCAGACCTCCCCCCTTCCCCCCCCCCTTCCGCCCAATGTCGAAACGCCGAATAAGAAAACGTTCACCATTTACTCACTTGGCATCGCTCGGACGTGTGTATTTTTCCCTCGGCGAGGACCTTCGAGTAGCATCCTTGATCATTTGGCGAAAAAAACCACGCACGAAACCGAAGAAAAGCACCGGGAATGGACGTCCGAGCGATGGCCAGCTCACCTCCCACGGCAGGCTGGCGCCGCGTCGACGCAGAGGCAACGATGGCGTGGGCGCTCGAGATGGAAGGCCACCCCAGTGACTGGCTTGAGCCAGACGGGCCTTGACGGGTCTTCGCTCCTGGGAGGCGCAGGTCGTTC
>CAUYUJ010010262.1:12500-29456 GCA_963575745.1 Prorocentrum cordatum | reverse complement strand
CAGAACGCTCCCCGGGAGAGGGGTCCAGGGCGCAGCGGTATCGGTGCGCGTTGGTCTCCCCAGGCCGTGCACCGGCCTCGGCCCGGGTTGCCCAGAGGCCAGCGCGGCGATGCGGTTTTTTTCGGCCCGGCTCGGGAGGCTTCGCTGGCGGTGCGGTGCGTGTTTGGTCCGACCTGGCCTCCGGCCTGCCCTCTCGGGCCCGCCCCGGTCCCCGGGACCAGCCACGCACAGCGCAGGGGAAGGGGTCGTCGTCGTCGTCGTCGTCATCGTCGTCGCCGTCGCCGCCGCCGTTGTCGTCGTCGTGTTCGTCGTCGTCGTCGTCGTCGTCGTCGTCGTCGTGATCGTCGTCGTCGACGTCGTCGTCGTCGTCGGAGGAGGAGGAGGAGGAGGAAGAGGAGGAGGAGGCAGGAGGTGGAGGTGGAGGTGGAGGTGGAGGTGGAGGTGGAGGAGGAGGAGGAGGAGGAGGGGAGGAGGAGGGGAGGAGGAGGAGGAGGAGGAGGGAAGAGGGGGAGGATGTGAAGGTGGAGGAGGAGAAGAGGAGGAGGAGCAGCAGGACGAGGAGCACAGGAGGGAGGAGGAAGCCAGAGGGAGGAGGACGGGTGGGGACGAGGAGCAGCAGGAGGAGTCGGAGGTAGCACAGAGGAGGGAGGTGGAAATGGTGGAAGAGGAGGAGAGGAGGGAGGAGGAGGAGGAGGAGGAGGAGGAGGGGAGGGAGGAGGGGGGTAGGAGGAGGAGGAGGTAGGAGAGAGGAGGAGGGGAGTGAGGAGGAGGTTGAGGAGGAGGAGGAGGAGGAGGAGGAGCAGCAGCAGCAGCAGGAGGAGGACGACGCTGAGGAGGAGGTCGTCCTGTGGAGCCCCCACGCCCGGGTCCGGTGCCGGTGCCCTCCAGAGCCGCTCGGGTGTCATGCCAGCGGAGGCTTTTCCTGACGCCCATCGACACCCTGAAGACCGTTCGGCAGGTGCAGGGCGACAAGGCAACGGACATCCTGATGGCAAGGGTCAAGGAGCGTGGCCTCGGCGAGCTCTACGCGGGCGCGGTTGCGATCTTTGCCGCCAATTGGCTCGGGAATTTTCCATACTTGGCGGCGCCCACGAGGGGGTGGCGCGAGGGGGGGCGGCCTTCCGAGAAGGCAGGGAGGGAGGGCGCTCTTAGAAGACCTCCTCCTCCTCCCTCCTCCTCCCTCCTCCCTCCTCCTCCCTCCGCCTTCCTCCTCCCTACTCTCCTCACTCCTCCTCCTCCTCCTCTCCTCCCTACCTACTCCTCCTCCTTCTCCTCCTCCTCCTCCTACTCCTCCTCCTCCTCCTCCTCCTCCTCCTCCACCCCAGGGGTCTTCTTAGATGAGCCCAGAGGCTTCGAAGGCCTCTTCTAATCGGTGGTCACATGTGAGACCTACCCCACCCCCTACGATTTCCAAGGGGGTGTGTGTGGGGGGGGTCATCTCGTTTGGGGGGTCCCGAGCGGAAGAAGGGCCCAGAGGCTTCCATGACCTCTTCTAAGTTGCCGCCAGGCCCTCCTGCGAAGGCCCCTGCCTTCAGGAGCCCCGCCTGCATCCTCGGAAGACCGCCCCGCTTGCGCCACCCCCCTTCTGGGCGCCGCCAGCATACTTCTTCGTGTTCAACTCGCTGTCCGAGGCCTTCCCGGCGCCCGCGGACACGCCCGCGCGCATCGTGCGCAACGGCCTGCTCGGGATGTGCTCGAGCGTCTGCTCCGACGTGTGCTCGAACTCGCTGCGGGTGCTGAAGACGCTGCGGCAGAGCTCCAGAGACGCGGACAAGGGCTACCTCGAGGTCGCCAAGGATCGGTGGGCGCGCACCCACCGCCAGCATGCGTGCGCACGTCCAGTTCGCTCCAGAGTCGTGTCCTGGAGTCTCTGGGGTCTAGGCCTCCTAGATGGGGTCCGAGCAGATGGGGTCGGAGGATCGCGTCGCATCGCCGATGCATCGGCGATGCGGCTCGATGTGGAGCCCGATTTTCTCCACGCTGGCGTTGCCGATGCATCGCCGACGTCGCCGATGCGTCGCCGATGCATCGGCGACGCGGTGCAGCCCTCCAGCCCCCTCTGCGGGGGCGGTGGACGTGGAGATATGCCCGCCCGCTTGGGCGGGGAGCCCCCCCTGGGATCTGTCCCCGGTCGGTCTTCCAGGCCGCGGCCAGCCGCGGCGACGCGAACCTCCAGAAACGGCCCAAGCCCCACGGGCCGACGCGCGAGAGCGTCTCACTCGCGCCGGCCTCAGAGCCGCACTCGGGCCCCTCCGCCGCGCCGGCCTCAGAGCCGCACTCGGACCCCTCCGCCACGCCGGCCTCAGAGCCGCAGTCGGACCCCTCCGCCACGCTGGCCTCGGAGCCGCAGTCGGACCCCTCCGCCACGCCGGCCTCGGAGCCGCAGTCGGACGCGGCACTGCTGACACCGCTGAGGCCTGGAGCGCAACCGGTCGTGCTGCTTTCTTCGGGCGTGCTGGCCACCCGCGGGGGCGCGCAGATCATCGCGCTTCGCGTGTCGCAGTCGGGGCGACAGCGGCTGCCCTTGACCAACGGGGGCGTCGCGAGGGCGCGAGGGCGCGAAGGTCATCGCGCTGCGGCAGGATGTGCGAAGTTGGGTGACCCAGGAGCAAGGAAAGCGACGTCGTCGTCGTCGTCCTCCTCCTCCTCCTCCTCGTCCTCGTACTCGTACACATACCCGTCGTCGTCGTCGTCGTCGTCGTCGTCGTCGTCGTCGTCGTCGTCGTCATCCCGCCCATTTGTTCTTTCGCGCCGCAAGAAAGGATGTCATCGACAAGGACGGCGTCGCTGGGCTGCTCGGGCGGGGGCTGGAGACGAGGCTGCTCGTGAACATCCTCCAGGGGACCTTCTTTACCATCATCTGGAAGCTTATCGAGGACAGCCTCAACAGCCAGTGATGCTCTTGCCCCGCCTCATCGAGGGCAGCCTCATCGAGGTCCGCTGCTCCTGCCCACGCCTTCCTCCTCAGCCAGTGACGTGCGGCTTGTGCCCCGTACTTGCCGCTTCCTCCTCTTCTCTCCTCTCCTCTCTCATCCCTGCACCCCTTCTTCCCCCTCGCCCCCCACCCTCTCAGCCCCTCGCTTCCCTCCCTCCCTCCGCGCCTCCTCCCCTCCTCCCTTCCTGGAGTGTTCAGTGCACTCGCGCGTAAGCCATCTTCGTTCCCCGAGTCTGCGTGAGGACTCCGAGGATCCTTCCCTCTCCGCCCCCCCCCCTCGATGCTGCTGGCCTGCCTCGGCGGGGAGCTCGTGGTTGGCCGGCGGGACAGCAGCGTCCTTCGGCAGCGCCCCTCCTGGGCTCGTCCTCGTTCGGGAGGGTCGCCGACGTCTCAGCTTCAAGTCGGGCCTGTCCTTCTACAGGAGGAATGTTCAAAATTAGTCCAATCATCCGGGCGAAGGACCCAACCATATGCAGTTGTGGGTTCCAGAATTGTGAATATCCTCTTCGGTGAAGCTCCCTATGGGGCCACGAAGCGCTGCATTGGATTGGGGGAGCGCGTGCGGGCGGTAGCACTGGGGCCGTCGGTGGAGCTCCCTATGCGGACACGAAGCGCTGTACTCGTTATGGGGCCACGAAGTGCTGTACAGGGTGGGTGAAAATGCCGAATTGAGTTTCAGGGACGCATGCGGGCGGTCCCACTGGACCTGTCCGGCTGGGTGAGTTGTCCGGCTGGACGCATGCCTTGGAGGGTGAAAGAGGGGGTCTGCAACAGGGGGTCTTCAATGGGGGCTGAATGGCCCATGTATGCTCAATGTATCGCTCATGTATGTGATCGGGTACGATTGGCATCCAATGCTGGCGGTCATTGGTGGCCAGTCATTCGTGCCCGCGCGTTGCCCGCGCGGGCACACGCGCCGTCCATCCATTATCGTTCATGCGTGCGGGCGTTCTTGCATATTGCGCGTGGGTCGGCGAAGTGGAGTGCAAGTGTGTCTTGATTGTGCGGTTGATGATCGCGTATGTTCCCAAACGATGACTTCTCGACCCCCAAGACAGATTTGGAATGGGCC
Organism: Prorocentrum cordatum; assembly: GCA_963575745.1. Lineage (NCBI taxonomy): Eukaryota > Dinophyceae > Prorocentrales > Prorocentraceae > Prorocentrum > Prorocentrum cordatum. The sequence continues at coordinate 25,449 of CAUYUJ010010262.1, read as the reverse complement.
CCGCGATTCTCCAAAAATGTGAATTCACATTTTCCTTTTCTCCCAAAATGTGAATTCACATTTTCCTTTTTCCCAAAATGTGAATTCACATTCTGGCCCCTTCATAAAGAATCCTACACAAAATTCCAAAATGTGAATTCACATTTTCCTTTTTTCCCAAATGTGAATTCACATTTTCCTTTTTCCCAAAATGTGAATTCACATTTTGCTTTCCCCACAATGTGAATTCACATTTTGCCCTGGCCTTCAAGATCCCCAAAACTGAGGCGCAGTGTTCCGCATGCCAGATTGGCTGGGCAGATTTCGACACTCACCCGACCGCTTTCGCGTGTTCCAGCCTGTTCTTGTTGCGCCCTTAGCGCACGTTGCCTTCGTCGCCTTTCCCGAGCCCCCCGCCCCCTTGCTTCCTTTCCCCTCAAGTCTCGCGCGCGGGTGCAGGCGAGGGGCTTCAATTAGTTCCCCCGCCGAACACAGCAATCGACGATGCATCGCCCATTCATGACTTTAAAAGACATCATTGCCGGGACCCTGCGCCCGACCCCCACTTTCACCCTCCCCCTCTAAAGGGTGAGTTGTCCGGCTGGACCTGCGGCGTGGGTTTGCCCAGTTGTTTTGTTTCTGTTCCGATATGCCCGTCAAATCTTACGCCCTGCCTGAGCCTGTTCCGTCCTATCCTGAGCCACCGCCCGCTCTGCATACAGCCTGGGGGGAGCGGGGTCGGCGGGCCCAGGGGCGCGGCCGCGCGGGCAATGGCATGCGCGGCGGCGCCCGCTGAGGAGGGCGATGGTGACGATGCCCCCCTGGTGGCTCCGAGGCCCGCTCGCGTGGCGGGGCCGGATGGTCCAGCCCGCAGGCGGCGGCCGGCTGAGACAGGCCGAGGAGGGGATTGGGTCTATGACAGCCGCGAGGAAGCCTACGATATAGACTTCCCGAAGTGTGATCGGCACCGACTCCTCCGTTCCCCAGTGAAACTGTCCGTGATCAGGGGCCAGGTCAGCCATCGTAAGGATTATGATGCGGAGGGGCGAGTGCCCTTGCAATTCGAGGCCGAGATATTTCTCAACAGTGGCACGAGTATGCGCGACCTCTTGCTCAATGCGAATTTATCGGGTGAGTTCACGGTGCAGTGTACAGCCGTGCAAGATGATGTCATCCGGGCCCTTCCAGCGAAGGAGAGATGGCAAATGGCATGCACCTTGGCTGTTTGCTGCACGTTGCCGGCTACAGAAATCATCAGAGACAATCTTGATGAGGTCCGGAAGTTGGCGGGGCCCCAGCAAATCGTGGCTTTCATGGCGGCTAGGCTTGAACACCCGCGTCTTTTGTTTGCGCCGCATCGTATATTTAGCAAGGTAAAGCGCAATGTCCTCAAGGGCTTGTCTCGGGACGACGCCCTGAGACACTTGGCTTCGAAGCCTTACTATGTAGCTGAGCACGTTGAGCGCCTGAGAGTTCGCAACTCGGACAACGCCGCCCGCAGCAAACATGACATACTGCGGGAGATCAACGGTGTGACTTTAGAGAGCTTCGGGTTCTTCGCCAAAAAGAATTGTTGGCGTATCTTTTCACGCCATTCGTGCTCACAGCTTGAGACCAATTCTAGGAAGCTTACGGGAGATTTCAACAAGTACATGCTGGTGGGGCCTGGCGCCCGCCGGTTTTTGAATCATTATTTCGCGATGCCTAAGAAGCTCTTGGATGGTTTAGGCTCCGACGACTCATTCATCGATTTTTCGGCAATGCTGCGTTCGGCGTGGCAGGCATGCCGGACAGTGCTTGGAGAGATGATTTTGGAGAGCAGTCGCAGCGGATCCGAACTCGAATTCGCGGCCCTCAGAGCGCATTCGCGTCGAGTTCAAACCGTGGATGACTTTCAAGTATACTGCTGCGAATTCAGCAAGGTCTTGTACTTGTATGGAGCCCAGGTAGCCTTGCCCAGGAGGCGATAGGTATGGTGTAGGTGCGGGGTCTTAGCAGCTTTCCGAGGAGGCCTGCCCGCCGTAGGCGGCATCAGGGCTTGCTCTTGTAGCTGGCCCCCGGAGAAAAAGCAGCGCGCCATGGCGTTGGAGCAAGGCCTGACCCTGGAAGACACGACCCTGCGAGGTCGTGTCTCCCAGGGTCTGCCCTGTTTTTTTTTGGGCTGTGTACCTGGGTTGGGTCCCGGGGCCGGTCCTTTGCTGGGGTGCCCGCGGTCCCGGGGGTCCTGGGTCCTGGGTCCTTGGGCCGGCCGCTGCTCGTCCCCGGAGGCCCTGGGGCCTCCCTGGTGGCCTCCCTTGCGGGCGATGTGGACCGTGGTCGTCGTCGTCGTCGTCGTCGTCGTCGGTCGTCGTCGTCGGTCGTCGTCGTCGTCGTCGTCGCCGTCGCCGTCGTCGTCGTCGTCGTCGTCGTCGTCGTCGTCGTCGTCGTCGTCGGCGCCCTCGTCTGGGATAAATGCGCGTTTCCGGGAGTATTGCCAAGCGTGGATACGCGCCATCTTGTTCTCAGCCCGCTGCTCACTGTCATCGTGTGCGAGCTCCTTTGAAGCACCACATCGCTCCGTTGCTTTGCTCCTCCTCCTCCTCCCCCATCCCTCCCACCCCCCTGATAGAGAGGGGGCCACATGATGTATGCTCGAATGGGATATGCAACTGTTGAATGATGTTTTGCCACAAATGTCAAATGATTTATTGATCACGCGAGGTTCGCTTGTCTGCTCGAGTGTCTTGGAATACGCACGCTTTGCGTTCTTGCCGCCGCTCCCCCTTCTGCCCGTGCCTCGGGGGCTGGGTGTGGGTGCGTGGTGGGGGCCGCGCCGCGGGTGTGCCGTGTCGGTGCTGGGTCGTGCCGTGCCTGGGGCCCCCTGCTGTGCCGTGCCGCTTTGGGCTTTGCACGGTTGTGAAATGACTGCTTCAGACGCCGGCCGTCTGCCGGGCAGCCTTCGGCTGACCTGAGACGGGGGCGGGCGTCGTCGTTCCCCCCCCCGATCGAGCGAGGGGTCACGCGAGGTCTGCCTGTCAGCTCTTGTGCCTTGGAATCCGCACGCTTTGCGTTCCTTCCGCCGCTCCCCCCTGGGCCCGTGCTGCGGGGGGCGGGTGTGGGTGTGTGTTGGGGGGCGGGCCGTGCTGTGGGTGTGCCGTGTCGGTGCTGTGCCGTGGTTTTCGGTGCTGCCGGTGTGGTGCCGTGGCGTGCCGTGCTGTTCCTTGGAGGGCTTTGAGTGGCCTTGAGACCCCTGTCCTGGCTGCTGGACAGATTTCGTCACTGGGTTTTTGTGGGTTGCCCTGCGCCCCGGCCCGCTCTCCTGCCGCTCGTCTAGGGGCGCGCTCGGGGAGGCGTTCAGGCTCCTTTTTTTTTAGGCTCGCGTGGGCGTGGCCTTTTTGTGCTCAAGTTACGTTCAGCGGCGCAGCGGACCCCGTTCAAGTGTGACGCCCAGCGCGCTCCAGCCCGCAAGAGGCGCGTCAGGCCGCGGCCGTGCCACCCCGGAGACGGCGCCGCAGCGAGCATGGGCGCGATGAGCGCCGCAGCCGCAGTCGGAGGCGACGCAGCAGCTCCAGCAGCAGATCACCCTCGAGGCGCCGCCGTAGCCGCGCGAGGCCCAGGCCCCCCAGGCCCCGCAGGTTCCAGTACCCCTCGGGCCACGGCCACAGGTCTTCCAGCTCCAGTCCCTCGCCCTTGCCGGCAAGTGGTGGGCCGCCGAGCGGGGTTGGGGGTGGTGATGCGCTCAGCCCGTGCGGGCTCTCCGCAGCTCTGGGGGAATTCACCCCGACGTCCCCGCCCCCAGGTAACTTCAGCATCCCTGGGGTGACAGGTAAGGCGCGGCCGGCGGCCCCGGCCCACGCCTCGGCGCCTGGCACCCCGCAGGCCGCCCGTCACGCCAGCTCGCCGCCGGCGCAATGGCTGGGGTTTTCGCCGGCGCCGGCGTCGCCACCGCCGCCGCCGCCGCCGCCGCCACAGGAGGAAGCGCCGCCGGCCCCGCGCTCCCCGACTCCGGCTGTGACTACCCCCCCGGGACCCGCGGCCCGCTTCCCCGGGGCGGCCGCTCCTAAACCCCCCGCCATTGCTGGAGGGCTGGGAAAGCCGGCGCGACCCATGCAACGGCCAGCTCTACTTCATTCACAAGACCGCGAAGGTGAGCCGGTGGGGCCACCCGGCCGCGTCGCAGGCAGCGCCGCCGGTTGCCGCGGACGTGCCCCGTGCCCCCGCAGCTTCGGCGAGCCCCGTGCCTCGTCCCCCCGCAGCCACGGCGCGCCCCGTGCCCCGTGCCCCAGGTGGGGGCGCCCCCGCAGCAGTCGCGTCCAAGGCTGCTCAGGCGCAAGCGCAGGCGAACGACCTGCGTCTCCTTAAGGAGGCCCTCGCCGAACTCCAGACCGATAAGCCGCCCTGGGAAGCCTTTTTCAGGTGAGACGGGCCAGCGCCTGTGGATCCATAAGGGCACGGGCGCCAGCCAGACAACTGAGCCCCCTGAGGATGCGGCGCGCCTAGCTCAGGTTGCCGGGTTACGTGGTCGCCTTGCTATGCTTGAGAACCGCGCCCCCGCCTCCTGCCCGCTCCTCGGGCAGCCGCCTGCAGCGTCTACGCGAGTCGATCCCGAGTCGCGGGCTGCGCTGAAAGGGAGGCTGGAGGAGGAGGCAGTGGAGCAGGCCCTCCTCCAGGGAGCCCAAGCCCCACAAGCTCGCCTGCAGCCCGGGACCTGCTCACCTCGGCCACGCTGCGCACCCAGTCGTACCTCGACTCAGCCTTGGGCGCCTGGCAGCGCCAGATGCGTGACGCAGTAGGTGGAAGCAAGGACGGCAGGGTCAGCGTCGAGGCGACGTTCCTTGTGGGTTCCTGCTCCTCCAAAGAAGACCTCCACCGGCTCGTTAGAGACATCGGCGCCACCATCGCCCATGGTGACACCCGCGCGCGGAGCCCCGCGACACCGCGCCCGCCGCCGCGACTTTAACCAGCCAGCTTTGGAGGTAACGTTCCGGGTGAGCCCCTTAGCCAAGTTGACCATCCAGCTTGAGAACAAAAGGAAGGGCTTCGTGAACGTCAAAGGAAAACGGTCTGTCCTGGAAGCGAACGTGGAGGAGCTGCCCATGTATTTCGGGCCAGTGGCGGGGATCAAAGCCGCCACGCCCCCTGCGCAGCACGCTGACGACGCTCGGCCGGTCGCGCGCCTGTCGGCCAGGGAGCGCCTCGCGGGCGCCGCAAGGCCCCCCACCTTCCAGCAGAAGAACGTCACTGTCGGGCGTCGGCGGGGGCCGCTGGCTGCGCCCCCCGTCGGGGCAGGGGAGTGGCAGTTCCGTTTTCCCCCGCATGTCTTGTGCTCCTCGTCCCGTGTCTTTCCCATCCTGCCCGTGCCCGCCCCTCCTGCCGCCCCCTAATGATTATGCTTTCGCTGGCTGTGCAGATCCGTGGGAGGGAGTTCCCGCGCGATGCCTCGGGAAAAAGATAACAACTCTGCGGCGGCATGGCGCGTGTAGCAGAGACTGTGCGCTTCGCAAGCCCCTTCCGTCCCCCACTGTGGCCCCCGGTCTCGCATCTCGCATGGGCCGTAACAGGAACTGGCAGTCTGGGGTCCCCGCTAACGACTGCGCCAGGCAAACAGAGAGCACGGCAGGTCACATTCCACGCATGTGCGCAGCAGCAGGAGTGGGTTAGTAGTAGGCTCCTGAGGCAGGGGTAGCTGGGAGCAAGGAGTCAGCATGCCTGCCTGTGCGCTGTCTTGTGTTGTTGCCTTGCCTCCCTCTCTCACGACCTGTCAGCAAGCTTGTAATGTGATGGGGCAGATGCACCGCGGACGGCCAGGGGAGTTGCCGCTGCCGCTCGATGATGTGGCCAGGGTCGCCACCGCCGCTGCTGCGCCGTTGCCGTCGCCCTTGCCGCCGTCGGGCAATCGATGTCGCGTCGCGTCGAGCTGGTGGTGGTGGTTCTGCCCGCCCGCGCAGCCACCTCTCCCGCGCGGCCTGGCGCGCCGCCCGGTCGCGCGGCGCGGGCCGGCCGATGGAGGCTGATCGGGGCGCCCGTGCGCGGCCGGGCGTCTTAGGAGAAGCGCAGAAGCAGCTGCGCCCCTTCCGCTCTTTCTGCCAGGAGTGGCTAGCGCGCAGCCCCCGCCGGCTGGAGGCCGCGGCGGCCCTGCGCGACGTCCTGGCGCTCTTGGAATTGCTGCCGCTGCGCCCTGCCCACGTGCTGAGTGGAGCAGGGCCGGCGTTGCAAGAGCCGTGGGCCTTCGCTGATGAAATGGCTTACATCCTGAAGCACGTCCTTACCGCGCCTCTGCGTGTGCTTGCCCCCAAGTCGCCAGTGGTGGGCCCCCCCTATGCCGGGCCGCCTCCTGTTGCGGAGGCAGCGCTGGTGGGCGGGGCTCCTTTTGATGCCCCTGCCCGAGCGACCCTGCTCATTGCCATTTTAAACCCGGGCCGCTGTGGGTTCCTGCAGTTGGGGGCCGACCATCTGCTGGAGTGGCGCCTCGAAGCGGCTGCTCTTGCCCTCGACGCCCAGTCAGTGGACATCTGTGTTATCCCGGGGGCTCGGTTCCCCGAGGGTGCGACGCTCCCTGGGGACTTCCCTCATTGTTGGGATGGTGCCCGGTCCGCGCCGTGGGACTCTGTTGGCATCTTCTTTCGCCCGGAAGTCGAGCGCGTGCTTCGACCTCTGCCAGACCTCTCTTCGAACAGGGAGCAATGGTTTGAGGTGTGGGGCGACGGGCCCGCGCAAGGCCCAGCCGTAGTTTTCTGCGCCTTCTACCCCAGGCACGGAGGGGATACGGACCCTTGGAGATCCGTCGCGGCGCATGCGACGCTCTGCCAAGACCGGTGCCCACGCACACGTGTGCTTCTCGGGGGGGGGCGGGGGCGTCCATTTGGAATACTTGGTTGATCGCCCGGAGCTTTGCACTTGCGCGCGCTGCAAGCAGTCCTCCGCGGATGAAGAGATCCAGCAATGGCTGGGGGCTGCGGGGCTCCTGGCATTTAATCCCCCCACGCCGGCGCATGTCTCAGGCACCTGCATCTGACCTTTTTTGTTGGTGTGAGGGCGTCGCCCCTCCCCGTGCACGTCAAGCCTGATTTTATTGCTCTATCTGACCATCGCCTAGTCATTGCAGAGGTGCCGTGCCAGTTTGCAGCCCCGTGGGCAGCGGGCCTTGGTAGAGTGGCCTGGGCGTCGGGCCCCCAGTGGGACGGGGGCCTCAGGGAAATCTCAAGTACCCTCGAGGCGCTCAGCCGGTGCGTGGAAGTGGTGTCGAGCGCCTCGTGGTTGCGGCCGCAGTGGTTCGGTGGCAGTGCCACCAGGTTGCGCAGGCGCGCGGTAGTTAACGTTGCGGCATGGGCCCGCGATGCCGTCTACACCTTGGTGGGGCACGCGGCTGGCGCCACCGAGGTGATGGGGCAAACGACGGATCCCGCAGGCCACCGCTCGTAAGCTGCTGGGCCCCGCCAGCTTTGCGTCGCACCAAGAATCTAAAATGGAAGTAGCACGGGCTGCGTGGGGCGAGCGTAGGAGGGCGGTCCACCGTTTTTTGCATCTCCGGGAGGTCAACCCTGGCGCCGCGGAGCGGTTCCTTCCGGGTTTCTTCCAGGTGCGAAAACGCTGTGACGTGAGGCTGGCAGACCCGACCACGGGGGCCACGATGCCACCCTCGGAGATGGTTGAGGCCGTCCAACGCGATCTTTTCGCGCGCGATAGGAACGATTTTGAGGAGGACCCGGAGGCCGCGGTGGCCATGGAGAGACAGGTTGCCAGGATCAGGAAAGCGGGTGCCCTGGAGGGCGCGCCTGCTCCGTCGCCCCCGTATCCGGACACGGAAGTGATCGCTGTGCTGGAGGCTTAAAAACCAGGCAAACGCACGCTGCATGGCTGCTACGCCGCCCTCCGGGCGGAGGCCCCTGCAGGGATACGCCTGACTAAGGCCCTGATGAACCTGGCACGCGCCGCTTGTGTGACTGCGAGAATCTGGTCGCTGCGGCAGATCACGCCTCTTCGCAAGAGTGGCCCAGCCACCGTGCGTGCCGTGTCCGCCTTGCGGCCGATTTCAATCGCCACGGATATGGCGTCTGTTCAGGACGCCCTCTGGATTACTCGGAGCTGCGGTCTGCTAGAGGCGTTTTGTGGGCCATGCCAGCAAGGTGGCGTTGGAGATGCCCTTGCTCTTGTCGTGGGCTTGGTCCTGCAAGCCCAGCTGCGCCGCGCGCAGGGCCTCCGCACCTGGTGGGCCCTCGCGGGCGGGAAGTGGGCTTTTGATGTGGCGTCGCGCCATGCCATGTTGTTAGGTGTGTTCCAGGCCGGCGTGCGTGGGCATGGCTAATCCTAGACGACGTGATGGCGCAGGATCACCAGTGCCTCTGCTTGCGTGGGCTGCTCAGCCCGGTTTTCATGCTGCTACGTGGCGCTGCCCAGGGCAGGCGTTTTTTCCGTGCATGTTTTCAACGCCCAGCTCCGCGGGCTCGCGGATGACATAGCGGACGTGCTCCCGCAGGGCTGTAGCGCGATCGTTCCGCCGTGCGCACGGGCAGCTTTGCTCGACGCGGTGGAAGACGCGCCGCCAGTGCACTGCGCCGCCCCGCCGCGGGGGGAGTTCCAGCTCGACGGTGTCGTGAGGGGGGCGTCGCGTCTGGCAGCGGCGGAATTGACGCCGTGGCCGCAGGCGAGGCACTTCCTGAGCGGGGCCCTGAGTGAGCTGTCGTCGCTGGCCGATCGCATTGACGTGGTGGGGCGCTTAGGGTCTCACCACGTAGCCCCCCCGCAGTTTGTAGATGACATCGCGGCGCCTTGCCCGTCAGAGGGGGCCAGTAGGGCAGTGTTGTCCGAGGGGGAATGGTCAGCCTGTAGCCGCTACGCTCGGCGCGTGAAGGGGCGCTTTAATTGCGAGAAGGGTAAGACGGCGGCCCTGCCCCTCCTGGGCCCCCCCCCCGCCTCTTTCTGCAGGGGCCCCAGTTGTGCTCACTAAGCGTCTCCTAGGCGTCCTAGTGGACGCTGACCTCACCTTTCAGCCGCTGCTCCAAGAGACACTTGCGACAGGCAGGAGTCTTTTTGAAGATTTACTGCAGGCGACCGAGTGCGGTGGCTTCTCTGTCCCGGTCACCGCAGCGCAAGTCCCCCCCTCGCGTGGGGTCGGTTATCCTTTACGCCTCTCCACTGCTGGCACTAGCCGCAGGGGCTGAAGTAGCGCTGAACCGCCTCCAGGTTGAGTGGGGCCGCAAACTCCTCGGCTGCCACACGGGCCCGCCTGTCGGTCACAGTGTGGTAGTGGCCCAATGCGGTTGGCCGCTGAGGCTGGGCGCAAAGTTTTTGGAGCGTGCCTTGATGACGCAAGCCAGGCTCGCCGTTCTCCCGTTGGGCCACCCGGCGACCCGGGCCTGGCAGGCTTCACGGAACATGCGCGTCCCATCCTGGGACACCGCTGTGACTGCGCTAGCAGGGCGCCTTCCGTCGCCGCCGGTGATGTTGGATAGGCGCCCAGCTTGTGTCGGGGAGCAGCTGGAGGCTGCGAGATGTCATCCCGAGCGGCGGAGAGCCCTCTTGGGTTGGGATCGCTGGCAGGTCGCCCGCCCGGCGTTGCTCGAGTGCGACCTGCCAGCGTTCAGAAAGGCAGCATCGGTAGTATTTCCTTCGCTGCAGCGCTCGTTTGCTGAGCTCTGCCCGGGCCCGCCCCCCCAGGATTGGAATTTTCTGGGGCGGGGGGGTCCCCATAATTTTGGAAGCACTACTGGGCGTGGGCGGTCGCGCGCATGACGGGTTGCTGGCCCCTTTCTGTGCTTGGCCAGGGGGGGCTACCGGCCATTCCCCCTCGGCGCGGTGCGTGCGGTGCGTTGGGCGCGGGCGTTGGCCGCCCCCTCGTGGCGCTCCGGGCCACGGCAGTGCGCCGGGCCTGCTGGCACGAGACGGCCCGCGCATCCAAGACGTTGCCCCAGAATTGGCCCTGCAGGTCCTCTTCTGCGAGGGTCTTCCATCGCGTGCCCGTGCAGGGCACGTCAGTTATGTGGGAGCTGCGGTGATGCAAGCTGCTTGGCCGGCCCCGCCCCCGCTTCCCCCGCCGCCTCCTCCGCCGCCCCCGCCTCGCGCGTCTCCACCGTTTGCGGAGGGAGCTGGTGACTTGTGATCGTCGTCGTCGTCGTGCCATTTTTCCTTGGCTGGTCTGACGGGGCCTGCCCGGTCCGCCCTGCAGACCGCGGGGCCGATTCGGGCGCGAGCGGGCCGTGCCATAGCTGTGCCTCCTCGGCCGCTCCCGCCTCGCGCGTCTCCTCCGTTTTCGGAGGGAGCTGGCGTCTTGCGAGTCGCCCTGGCGTTTGGCCAGCCCCCCGCAGAGGCGTGTCGCACGATGAGTACTCTGCGGGGAGAGGCCGCAAGGGCCAAGCACCGCCCGGCTGCCCGTCCGCCTCGCGTCCAACGTGGCGGGGGGGGGAGCGGTTTCTCGCGGTTCCGCGCTGTCCATTGTGAGTCAGCGGGGAGAGCGGCGCCCCCCCCCCCCCCCCCCCCCCCCCCCTTCCACCCCTCCCTGCCCCGGTGAGGACCTGCGCTGCCCGGAGGGCAGCTGGAGGTGTTGCAGATGTGGGGGCGCGATGGGGTGTGAGAGACCACCGCCTGGCGGCGTCCATATCTTCCCTCGGAGCGGCTGCTTGCGACAGCTGTGAATGGCGGCGCGCCCGGGGCCGGGCGGCGGGCGTCCGGCGGGCGCCCGGCGCGGGGCCCGGTGGTGTCGCGTGAACGCGAAACGAAACGAAACGAAACTGGGGGCTTCGGTGGAGCTCGTTATGGGGCCACGAAGCGCTATACTGGATGGTGGGAAAATGCCGAATTGGGTTTGCGGGGCGCATGCGGGCGGCCCCACTTGGGGGGCTTCGGTGGAGCTCGTTATGGGGCCGCAAAGCGCTGTATTGGGTGGGTGAAAATGCCAAATTGGGTTTCCGGGACGCACGCGGGCAGTCCAACTGGGAGCTTCGGTGGAGCTCGTTATGGGGCCACGAAGCGCTGTATAGGGTGGGTGAGATGGCAGAATTGGGCTTACGGGGCGCATGCGGACGGTCCCACTGGGGGGGCTTCGGTGGAGCTCGTTATGGGGCCACGAAGCGCTGTATTGGGCGGGTTAAAATGCTGAATTGGGTTCCCGGGGCGCATGCAGGCGGTCCCGCTGGGCTTCCATGGAGCTCGTTATGAGGCCACGAAGCGCTGTACTGGGTATGTGAAAATGCCAAACTAGGTTTCCGGGGCGCATGCAGGCGGTCCCACTGGGGGGGTTCGGTGGAGCTCGTTATGGGGCCACGAAACGCTGCATTGGGTGGGTGGAAATGCCGACTTGGGCTCCTGGGGCGCATGCGGGCGGTCCCATTGGGGGGCTTCGGTGGAGCTCGTTATGGGGCCACGAAGCGCTGTATTGGGTGGGTGAAAATGCCAAATTGGGCTTCCAGGACGCATGCGGGCGGTCCCACTTGGGGGCTTCGGTGGAGCTCGTTATGGGGCCACGAAGTGCTGTACAGAGTGAGTGAAAATGCCGAATTGGGTTTGCGGGGCCATGCGGGCGGTCCCACTGGGGGCTTCGGTGGAGTTCGTTATGGGGCCACGAAGCGCTGTAGAGTGTGTGTGAAAATGCCAACATGGGATTCAGGGACGCTTGCGGGCAGTCCCACTGGGTGTATCGGTGGAGCTTCCTATGGGGTTTCGAAGCGTTATATTGGGTGGTTGAAACGCAGGGAGGGAAGAAAGGGGGGGAGGGGGAGGAGGGAGGAAGGAAGGAGGGAACGCGGGAACCGTCTCTTGAAAAGGAGGACCCAACACCACAGGATGGTTGGTTTTTTTTTCTTTTTCTCTTCTCCCCCGGGTATTTTGACAATGTTTGAATCTATGTTTGACTATCTTTTTTTGTTGTCTAAGAGGACATGCCCGAACTAATCTTACCTGGCCCTCATCCGATCTTCACTTCTCCTCCTTCTCCTCCCTGTCTCTCTTCTCCTCTCCTCAACCTCCTCAACTTCACTCTCCGTGCTCACCCACCTTCTAACCCTGCAGTTCCCTCCTTCCTTCCTCCCCCTCCTCTTTCCACTTCCTCTTCATCTCTCCCTCCCATCCCCCCCTCCCCACTCTTCCCTCCCCCCCTCCCTCCCTCCCTTCCTGACCTCTTCACAACTACATGATGTGAATACTACTCGCCTCTCTCCCCTGGTGACGTCGGGGAAAGATTCGCCCCCCCTCCGCGTGCTGGGTTTTTACACAGGGTTCCCGGGAAACGGATTTAATTTTTTACCAGGGTTCTCGCTGAAAGGCTGGCCTCATTTTCTGACTACCGCTCGTTCCGAATCGTGTTCCCGCTGCAGCGCTGGTCTCATTTCCGCGGTCCCGCTCGTTCCGAGTCGTGCTCCTACTGCAGCGCTGGCGTCATCATGTCCAGCGCCATGCCGCGGCGTGGTTTTCGATCCTTCCAGCTAGGCCCCAAATCTAGAAACTGTCCCCCCCGAAAAAACTATCGGAAGTTCCACAGTCGGTGTCGATTCTTTGGCCTCAAAAGCGCGCTTCCGCTCGTTCCGACTCGTGCTCCCGCTGCAGCGTTGGCGTCATTATTTCCAGCGCCATGCCACGGCATTGTTTTCGAAACAGGCTCCACAATCTAGAAACTGCCTCCTCGAACAAATAACAATCGGAAGTGATTACACATTCGGTGTCGATTCGTTGATTTTTTCGGCCGCAGAAGCCCCCCCTCCCCCACCACTTTGGGCCGTCACCACGCCATGCCATGTCATGCTACGCGTTGATCTTCGACATCATGATATGCCATGTACTACTATGCCATGCTACGACATCCGACTGTGCGATCAGAGGGGAGAATTACGCCGTGGAAAGGGGTGCGAGCGAGGGGTAGGACGTCAGATATGACGCGAGCGCCACTAGCTTGTCCGTATACCCTCTCCTCCCTCCGCTCTCCCCTCCCTCCCCTCCTCCCTCCCCTCCTCCCTCCCCTCCTCCCTCCACGATTGCACAATCTGAATACCATTCTCCTCTA
>CAUYUJ010010262.1:0-5000 GCA_963575745.1 Prorocentrum cordatum | reverse complement strand
TTCAGCAGGAGTTGGAGGCCCAGGGCGCCGTCCACGCCGACCTCATCGGCCAGCTCCACTCTGCAGTTTGCTGCGGTCAAGGCCAGCCTACTCAGAGCACGGCCACCCAGATTCACGTTCGTGATTTGAGGGGAGTTGTCAGATAATGTTATTGCTAGTGGGGGCGAACTACTCGGTATCCCATCGTCGGAGTACGACCTCTTGTCCGATGACATCCACACCCTCCAAAACAAACCGATCGACTTGCTCAGCGGTGTTCAATCCCTCGGATATACTTTGTACACGGACTTGGCCCGCGTGCTCGACGAAACCAAGACAGCCTGTCGTGAGGACCTCGCCCGTCTCTCCAGCAAGAAGGGGAAGGTTGTCGACGAGGGCGGAAGTGAAGGTGCTGTCCCAGGCGGAGGAGATGCATCATGCTCCAGCAGCGCCGCGGCCGCCAGTGGTACTGCAGCGCTTCAAGATGAACCTCAGACCCCTGCTGCCGATGACCTCCGTGGTCGCGCCGAGCGCGCGCTGGCTGCTGACGCGCCGCAGTCGCAGGGCCCCCCCCGGGGCCGTCCGACGCCTAGGGGGGGATTCCATCAGGGGGGCCAATCCCAATCTTCATGTACAACTCGCCAGGGCACTAGACGCCCCTCTGGATTGCTCTACCAATGAGTTCAGCGGTGTCTTTAAATCCCCGGCCCCACCCGAGTCCTGACAACCGTGGGTTTCAAGCCTTGGATTGTTTTCTATCTCCCGCTCGCATCTTCACCCTTTCAGGGGCATCGCCTGGCTGGCAAGGCTTCTGGCGAGGAGGCTTCGGCCTGGGCTTGTCGCCGCGGTTGGCTGTCTCGAATTTCTCGTTCCTGGGGGTCGCCCGAGGGGGGCTCGGTTGTTGCGACGTCGCGAAGGGCCCTGATTTCTACCCTGGTCGAGCGACAGATTGCTCGGTCCAGGTACCTGTCTGCGTCATTATCCTCTGCTGCTCCCTCCACCTCAAAGACAGAGATGGACTCTCGGATCTCAACCGGAGTATCCTCGCTAAGGTGGGTTCCCTCATCAGTTCCTGCGCTTCCCCCTACTTGGTGGGGTGGGGGACTTCAGCGTGCCCGTTGGAGAGCTCCCGGAAAGTGTTTTCGCGGCCACCCTGTCGGCCAATTTCGCGTTTCTTCAGGGCGCCATTTCCCGCGCCAGCACGTCCGTTGGCGGCGGTGCCTTGCTTGGTCGCGCTGACGGCGGACGCCCGTGCCCGCCGGCCCGCCCGCTTCATCGATCCTCTGCCGACGTTCAGGTGCAGGGCTTTGTCGCGCCCCCCCATCCCCGCCCTCCTCCCTTTTGGGCCCCCCCCCCTCGCGTGGCTGGTTGGAGTGACATCCTGGATTGCGCTGGGCATGCTCGTTCGTTCCGGGCCCCTCGTTCTCCCATCCGACGACGCATTAATCGGTCGTGCGAGTTTTGGGCCAAACAGTCCGAGGGTGAGCTTGGAGGGGTGCATCAGATGGAGCTCCCCATCGGCGGCACTCGCGGCAGGGTGCCAACGCTCGCTTGGGAGTCGGTCTTGGATCGAGAGAGATGCCGCGAGCGCCTTCAGCCCGGTCTCTACGCTCTGCGATGGGTGGGGGGCAGCTTGCAACCGTTACTAGTTTATGCCACGAAGGACCGATGGAGCCAGGTAGGTGACATTGCCAACCTTATCTCCTCTCCCCAACGTGACTTCCAGGATGCCCTTCACCACTTCGGCCCCGTCGGTTCAGCGCGCCGTGGATTGGCGCCCATCGGCGTGGGGGTGTTTGCCCGGGACTGCCAGTGGATGGGTGCTGGCCGCGAGATCCGTGATGGGGCTCAGCGAAATGCCTGGCGCGTGCTCTGCCGCGGCGCAGGCCACTGCCTGTTGGAGAGGGCGGTTGTGCGACGGCTTCGAAGGGTGGGCGAGCGCGCCCGCGGTTGGGCTGGGCCCCCCACCGCCTGGGCCCACGCCCAGGCTGTTTCTTCCAAGGGCGACGTTTCAGCTGACCGGGCAAACTTCCTCGTGGCCCAGTGCGCCGGGGTCTCGGGTCTGCGGGAGGGGGTCCGATTGTTCCTTTTCTCGGCAATTCGGGCATGTTGAATATCTTGCCCCCTTTTCGGTAGATTTCTCACCGATTCCATTCGGCCAGCGTCGCGGTCTGGCAAGATGGCGTCGGCTGCGGGGGCGGGTGGATTTCGCGCGCGCGGCAACTCATGTCCCTGAGCGGCCCGCCACTTCAGGTCTCCTGGCCCTCTGGTCTGTCATGGGAAGCGCAGGTTGGCTTCCCGAGCAATTTCGCGTGATGAATGTCGGTCTCCTTGAACGACCGCGGGCGGATGGAAACTCGCGAGTATTTCTGCGGCCGCTTCCTTTGCCCGGGGGTGGCCGCGGCGGCCGGCCCCCCAAGTTTGGAGGGGCCAGCGCGCGCCGCTGGCACCCTGCTGCTTCGGCGCTTGCAAATGCGGGCGGCGTCGTCTGGAGGCGGGCCCTGCGAGCGGAGAGCGCGGCAGTCGCTTCGCGGGCGTCTCTCAGCCTGCTCTGGGGCCCCGCCAAGCTTTTAGAGATTGTGCGCTCGGGTGAACTTACCGACCGCTGCAAGCGCTTGAGTTGGCCGGCGTAGCTGGCGCTGATCTGCGTCGACATGTCTCGCGGGCCGCGCTGTCTCGCGCTCGGTTCCATGGTCCAGGGGCCGTTCCTCGCTGTGAGTGGCGTTTTCGGCGGCTGCTCTGCAGCCGCCAGTTCCGCGCGTGCCTGCGTCGCCCCCTCCCCCGACCTCCTCGCGCCCAGGGTGCAGTAAGGGTCTGGGTGTCTTTGTCGACGACTGCGGGCGTGCCATTCGGTTTCGTCTTTGCGCCGGCGTCGGCGCGGCGGTCGACGCGGCCGCCCAGTGGGATCGTGTCATCGCGGAAGGTATAAGATGTACTTTTCTTTTGATAAGGGTTCTCGCGGTGCTCGCGTCGAGCGTCTTTTAGGTCCGCTCGCTGGCTCGCGCGTCGAATCCGCCGCTAACCGGGGCGCGGGCGAGGCCGCGGGGCAGGGGGGGCGGCTGGGGAGGTGGGGCAGGGATGCGCTCTCAGGCGCCGTGAGTTTAGACGCATGCGCAGCAGGTTTCGCAGGCGCAAGCGCGCGCTAATCAGACGCGTGCGCCGCATTTTTTATTGCTGGATTTGTTGCTGGTTGGTTGAACATGCGATGCCGACGCTCGCGGCGCGTCGGAGTTCGGTTTTGACCACAGTTCGTCAAGCCCCCGCCCCCGCCCGCGAACGCTCGTCGGCGCGGCCCTCCCCCGCCCCCCTCCCCGACCAAGGCCGGGGCCCGGCCTGGCGCGCTGCCGTCGCCCCGATCTTGCGATGCCCCCAGGGCGCTCGGGGACCTCAGGTTAATTTGCTGGGGCGCGTCCTTGCCCGCGGGTTTCTGAGCGAAGCGCGAGGCGCGGTGTTTGGCCCCCCCCCCCGAGGGCGCTTGGAGGCAAGCTGCGGGGCCCGATCCAGGCCGTGCGTCTCTCTCTCTCTCTCTCTCTTTCTCTTTCTCTTTCTCTCTCTCTCTCTTTCTCATTGCCGTTCTCTTTCTCTTTCTCTTTATCCTTCTCTTTCTCTTTCTCTTTCTCTTTCTCTTTCTGTTTCTCTGTCTCCCTATTTCTTCTCTTTCTGTCTCTCTCTGTCTCTCTCTTTCTTCTCTTTCTCTTTTTTTTTTGTTTTGTTTTTCTCTCTCTCTCTCTCTCTCTCCGCAGGGTCGGGTGGCCCGCGAAAGCGCGACGCGCTCTCGCCGCCTCGCCGCCGACCTCGGCGCCCACGTGCTCTCCCGCGCTTGTTGCCGACCTGCTGTTCGACGGCGCGATCGCGGCCCGCCAGAGGGCGGGGGGGGGCATGTTCGGGGGGGGGGGGGCGTGCGTCGACGTCGCGGCCTCAGAGCTGCGCGGGCCCGCCCGCGCCCCGCCCCAGAGAGGCTGCGTTCGAGCGCTCGCCGATGGGGCCTAGATGAAGGGCCGCGCCGTCGAGCGCGGGCGCGGGCTGCTGTGCGAGCGTTGCCCGCTGCGTCAGAATGTCCCCCGGCACTCTCCTCCGCCGGCTGCGGGGTCGCCCCCCGCGCAGGCGAGCGGCGCGAGCGCCGTGGGGAATGCGCGCCGAGTCGCGCGAGAAGGATGCGGCCATGAAGTGCCTTCTTTACGCTGGCGCACGCGCCATCACCCAGGGGACTTGTTGCCGCGGCCTTGCAGCCGAAGCAGGATCTCTCATTTTTCGGCTGAAGCCCCCTGGTCCCGCCCGGGTCCGCTCGATGTTGAGGGGCGCGTTTTCTAGGCGGGTTCCGCGCGTGTGCATTTTGTCGCGGAGCTGTCTAGGGCGGGCTGGGGGGTGGGTCTTTGTGGAACCGAACGCGGAAGTCATGTCTTCTGTCTCGGGGGCGGTCAGTCGGCTTTTCCCCGGGTCTCTCGGGCTGCAGTGTACAACGCCTAGTCGGCTGCTGCCCAGTGCCCCTCAGGCCCCACGGAGGGCCATGCTGATTGTTCTGGGGTCGCCAGGGCCCGCGCAGCTCCCAAATCGGCCATGCTTGCATGCGGGAAGAAGTATTCAGGCAGCGTTGTCTTCTCATCCTCCCCTCATTGGAGGGAAGTGCGCCAGGCGAAGGCTTATGTGGCTGACTCACCAGACTTGTCGGCCGAAGCCAGGATTCACATGCCTGCGAACGACGCGGCTGACAGAGCAACCAAGCAGATTTGCCTTCCACACCCGCCGCCAAGCGGAGAGGAGTTGGCCCTGGTGACTGCGTCGCTCGCACGTCCAAGGCTGCGTGCCGCGTTGCCGCATGAGTGCCCCCCAGTACTCACCTAGCTGGATCTAAGTAGCGCCGCCCGTGCCACTCCCAGTCCCCTCCCCTCGTCCTCCTGAATATTTGTTCGAGCATCAGTGGGAGTGGCGCCGCGGTCTGTTGCCTTCGCTTTCGTCGCTCGGAGGTGCGTCCTTCCCCTGGCGTTTGCCGAGGATAGCCGCCTCACGCTGTGCAATCTGTT
>CAUYUJ010010261.1:0-29467 GCA_963575745.1 Prorocentrum cordatum | reverse complement strand
CCCCCCCCCCCCCCCGGATAAACTTAAAAGAGGGGGGGCGCCGAAACCGCGCCAGGGAAAGAGAAGTCGTTTTGACGGATGGAACGCGCATGTCAGCGCCCATCGCCCTTCGGAAGGAGAGGGTGGCTACGCTATCAGGACAGGGGGGCGCATGGGGGCTCTTGGCAGAAAATGGAAAGCACTGTCACCCGAAGAGAAAGCACGGCATGAAACAATGGCCCTGGCCGAGAAAGCGAGGAGGGCAGCTGTCGCCAGCGATTCAGATGATGGCTGCGAGGGCGGCGGCGGTGGCGCGGCATCGTCAGCGGCGTCGGCTCCGAACCTGCAGATCCCCTGGGGTTTGGGTGATTTGTCCAGCCCGCTGAGCCCTAACTTGGCCACCGCGCCCCCCTTCGACAAGACAGTGATTACCGAAATCGCCAAGAGGCAGGGCGAGCTGGAGATTCCGATCCCGGATGTGATTGGGTTTATATATGTATATATATAAACAAAAAAAGAGACGCCTGCCAAGGCCAGAGGGGGCGGGCAGAGGGGGTGCGAGCGAGACGCAGAGTACAACATAAAGAGCGAGCGTCAGATATACAGATATTCATATATACATTATACATCACATACATACTCATGAAGATATATAGGAGGTAGGGAAAAAGGAGAGGAAGAGGGAGAGGGAGAGAGACAAGAGAAGGGGGAGAGGGAGAGGAAGGCGGAACAATTGGCAACTGGAAATCGCAAGTCGATGGCTGCGCCCCCCCCCCCCCCCCCCCCCCCCCCCCCCCCGCCGCAGCCTTGCCCCGCGCTTCGCTGTCGCCGCCAGCGCAGCCGCCTCCGGGAGGAAGGCGGCAATTCGGATATCCGCGGGCGCTTGAATGAGTGAGATGCCATGCGGACTTGGCCGTCCCCTGCCTCCTCTCTTCCCCAGCATCCCCTCTCCCTCTTGATTGCTTTCTTCCTCTCCCCCCCCTTCTCTTCTCGACGGGCACCCCGACGCGCCGGGTTTTCTTTCCCAGCGGGGGCAGCCATGGTAGGCCTCGCCCAGTGGCCCCATCTAATTTGAAGTGCGCTTTTGGCTGCATGCGAACTTGTGGCGAGCAGGAGCTGTCAGGGCTGACATGAAGAATATGCCATAAGCAGGAGGGGGAGCAGCAACGGCAGCAAGCGCAGGAGGAGCAGGAGAAGCACCCACCCACCCCCGTCCACCCACCGACGACCAGCCGCCGACCTACCACCGACCCACCACCCACCCACAACCCACTCGCCACCCACCCCCCGCCCACAACCCACCCGCCGCCCATCCCCTACCCACCCAGCCACCAGCCACCCACCGCGAATCGATTGACTGGGGGATTGGGGCCGGATTGCTTCTGAGTGCACTCTGCATGTGTGCGTGTGCATTTGCACGTGGGCGCCCACATGCGCGCGAAACGAAGAGACATGTACTCGCCTCACTTGACATGGAGGCGGTAGCTTAGGTCTGGGATGTGTGAGCAGCTTTAGCTTGTGACAAGGGTGAGGGCAGGTGATCTACGACAACTGCTGCTCGCCGTTGGTGTGTCGGAGCTCTCCGTGGTTCAACCTGGCGGTTTCGGTCAGGGACGGGGCCCGCTGGTGCCGCATGCCTGTTCTGTCTGTCCATGTGTTCACTATGGAGAAAGGGGTGCGTATTGATAGAGTTGTGCCCGCCATGGTGTCGAGTAAACACGACGGAGAATTGCTGCTAGCGCATTTGGAACCCAGATGTCCCACGACAGTCGATGATATTGTTGTTGGGGAAAACACGCCGTGGGAATTAACTTTCAGTGTTATTGTTGACCCCGAGAGCGGCCGCGAGGAAATCCAATGGGATCAGGGCGAGCATCTCATTGACACATTTGTGAAAGAAGCAACGCAAGATGGCTCATTAGGGCACGACCGGGCTGGAGAGACTGGTGTCAGGCACGTCCAAAGCGCCCCAGTGCCGATCGGCATCGTTCAGGTCAACCGCAGCCAAGGGGAGAAAGTGAACGTGTTGAATGAGGAAGTGACCAGACTGCATGACATTTGCGATAACATTGATAAAGATGATGAAGCGATGCAAGATCTGAGCGACCTCTGCGACATGGATAAGGCCCTCAAGAAAAGCATGATGACACCCATGATGGAGGTCGGGAAGAAACAGACAGGGGGCGGCAAAGGGGCCTGCGTCCAGCATGTGGCCAGCAGCCGCTGCCGCGGGCAGCGGCAGCGCCGCCGCGGCCTACGCGGTCGAATCTGGGAGCGACGGCAGCGAGAGCGAGGAGGAGGGGGACGAGGAGGGCGACGACGACGATTGCCCTCCCGACGTCAAGAAGACCCTTGATAGAGCTCATGAGGACCTCCAAAAAGAGAAGGCTGGCATTGGGGCTGACGACGCTGTCGACGATGCTGCTGCTCCCCCCCCGGACCCGCTCCCCCCCCCTGGCCCTGCGGCCCCAGTCCCCGGGCACCAGCTCGACGACGAGGGCCTGGACCAGTTTCTCGTTCAAACAGGTCGCACTTTTGATGTTATCCAGGGCGGTGTAAAGATTGGCGAGCTACACCCTCGGGGGACCGACGCAGGCTACAGCTGCGCCGCCTTATCCTGGCACCACACCAAGATCGCTAGGACGGGCAGGCGCTCCCGCATGAGGTCCTGGAAATGGAAGGGGGGCGAGCCCATCAAGAGACCTGATCGGGCGCTCATTCGATGGCTGATGCTGCAAAGGGACCCACGGTTTCCATATACCAAAACTCATATGGGCCCTGGCGCGGTGAGAGTGAACGCCCGTGCGCGCCTGTTTCTGCGATTTGGTCTAGGGCCCAGGATATGGGGCAAGACGTCGAAGTGCGAGCAGGACGATGAGGATGGGGAGGGCGGAGCCATCAAGTCCATAAGTTGTTGTTGTGTTAGAGTGAGGGGCCCCACTGATACGGCCCCTCTTGACCCCCCGCCCCGCCCGCGCCCCCCCTGTCAGTCTCGTTCGAAGTTCGATACTTTGAGGAGGTAGAGACAACCCTCTGCGAGTATAGGAGCCCAGGGAGCCCCAGCGAGACACCTGTGCACCCTTGTCTAGGCCCTGCCTAGGCCGCCTGTCCGCAGCCATTCTGGCGCGAAGCCAGACTGGAGCCAGTCTGGTGAGTTCTTAGAAACTCGGTCCGAAGCTCATGGGGACCGTACACGTACGCTTGGATTGTTTGGAATAAGATTGCTTCTCGCTGTCTCTCTTGTGTTGCCATCATTTGATTGGAGTTGGGTATATCAGAGCTCTCTCGAGCTGGAACCCCGCCATATATCAAGATATATTTCATCAGATATTGTGAGGACACCTCGAAGCGAAAGGCTGAGATCCGTGGACAACACGCTCCACTGACATTGGTAGCGAGACGAAGTGGCAGCCCACTTCGAGGTGAATCACTCGATCTCCAGTGGCATTAAGAAGGATGGAGTCTGGACAAAGTGGAGTCAAGATTCCCGTATGGAATGGCGAGGCTTCGACACTAGAGAGTTTCGAAGAGAAGGTGAAGCTGTGGGTCCTCGGCACCAAGAAGGAAGACAGAGTCTATCTAGGCCCGCGTCTAGTTCAGGCAATGGACGAGGACTCCCAGCAGTGGCACGAAGCCAAGAAGGTCGTGCTGGACGACCTAGTCAAGGAAGACGGTGCCGAACGAGTCGTGAATGCGCTGAAGGGCGTTCGAGGTACTGTGACAATGCAGGAAGCAGTGTCGAAGTGGAGAGAGTTCATGAGAGGCATCTACAGGAACCCAGGAGAGGGACCGAAGAAGTGGGTCTCGAGGTTCGACATTCATCTCAGCAAGATCGGCAAGGCCCTCCACGCGGTGCGCAATGACATTCCAGCGACGGGCTTCATGCACGAATTCATCCTGGGGTTGATCTTGCTGGGCGGTACGGGTCTGGACCCATCCGAGCAAGCAGCAGTGCTGGCGACATCGGGTCCGAAGGGCAACTCGTACATGTACCAAGACGTGAAGAAGGCGCTGGCAGAGCAATGGTCCGAAGAACAGTTGGCAACCATAGATAAGCAAAAAGGGTACAAATCTAGAAAAGGAGT
Organism: Prorocentrum cordatum; assembly: GCA_963575745.1. Taxonomy (NCBI): domain Eukaryota; class Dinophyceae; order Prorocentrales; family Prorocentraceae; genus Prorocentrum; species Prorocentrum cordatum. Next base: position 25,403 of record CAUYUJ010010261.1, on the reverse strand, counting down.
GCACGCGATATTCGAGGACCCTGAGCAGATAGGCGAGCTGACCGCCTACGCGGAAGAGATCTACGACGAGGCCTACCACGACGGCTTCGGGGAGGCCGCCGACCTGACGGAGACGGCGATGGCCGCCGCCGAGGAGCTCATGACGGCGACGATCGGGGATCCCTCGATCGCAGAGGAGCATCCTGGACAGGACGATAGTCTAGCGGCGGCAGTCCTTCCTGGAGAAGATCGAGCTGACGAGTGGACGGAGACAGCATACGCCGCTTCTCGCACGTTCCTGGAGGCTCGGAAGCTCATCAATGAGGTGAAGAACGCGAGGGGCTACTTCCCAGTGGTCGGACTGGGAGCGTACGATGCCATGCCTACTCAGCCAGGTCCAGGAGCTGGAAGAGGTCGTGCTGTGAGCCGAGGTGGACCACCCTCCAAAGGCACGGGCAAGGGCAAGAACAGAGGAAAAGGCCGCGGCACACCATCAACTACGAGGCAGAACACTTCATCAGGTACGGCGCCGAAGAAGGTGGACAAGGATACGTGTCTGCTGTGTGGAGAACAGGTCATCGTGCTCGAGGGTGTCCCAATCGGGGCAATGGTGGAACGACAGCTGATCGGAAGAGAGCGTTCAACAGCTTCGTGGGTGCTCTGGAGCACATCGTGGAGTTCGACAGCTTCGTGGGCACGTGCGCCGAGGAGCAGATCCTGGTGGAGGACGACGGCAACTTCGAGGACGGCACGTTCATCGGCTTCAGCCTTGACGAGTGCAAGGGCCACGCAATTCTGGACGGCGGTGCGTCCAGGTCCGTAGGCGGCGTTGAGCAGCTGGAGTACCTGAACGGGCACTTGCACCCGATGGAGGTGGGCCCAGGGGCGGGCCTGGGCTTCTCGTTCGCGGGTGGCGACCAGGCGGACGCCCCCTCGAAGGTCTCGTTTCAGGTCCACAACCTCGACGACCAGACAGTAGAGATCTACGTGCTAGACCGCCCGTCCCCCATCCTGCTGGGAGTCGACATGCTGAAGAAGTTTGGGCTAGTGATCGACTACGAGCGGAACACTGTGTATTCCCGGAGGCTCAAGAAGGAGATTCCCACGAGGGTGCTGGCGTCTGGCCACCTTGCCTTGGACTTGACGGCGCTGAGCGACGCTGGCTCAGCCTTGTGTTGCGACCCTGGTCGCGACACAGCAACTGCGGAAAAGACGTCATCCATCGTTGTCGCTACCAGGGGCCCTAAGGACGCTGAAGACCTTCCCAGAGAGCTCCAACAGCTACTCGAAATAGGTATCCGAATAAGATCAAAGTTCCCGAACTTGAGCACCCAGATGATGACACCGATTCTAGAACACCTCCTGGAGTACGCGAACTGGGCCGAGGGAGACAAGGTTAAGAAGGACACTTGGATTGGAACTCCAGAGGCCCTATGTAGAGTTCATCGTCGGGTTCGTTTTCAAAGATGTGATCCGCGAGACTTCGACGATCAGGAAATTTCGGCACTTCACGGGGAACGGATCACATACATGATGAGAGAAAGGGGCGAAGGAATCACGGTTCAAGATAGTTTCATAGATCACAAACACGCTCGGCAAGTCGAACAGATTCGGTGGGTTGGCATCTCAGTATTTCCCAGAACCGTTTTGGCTCAGAGGAGCTACTCTCAGCCGGACAACCCGAATCTCTTCATCGGGGCAGTCAATGGTCAGATCATGTGCGCATCGGAACCAGACACGTCAGGGGACGAACGCACACGTAGATCAGATCAAGTGCAGGGACTGCGGAGAGATCCTGTTCAAGTACATCTTCGCAAAGCCGCAGGACCAGCAGCTCAGCCTCTGCATCAAGTCGCGCGAGCACTTCCAGCGGCTGGAGGCGACGGGGCAAGCTCAACTACCACGAGTTCGCCCCTCCTGCAACCCGGACATGAACTACGCGGACAGCACCTCAGAGAGCGAGCCGACTCCCGCGAAGTGCTCCACAGCCTACGCCAAGCCGCCCGCTGCCGAGCAGACTGTCGGCGGAGGTCATCAGGGCGCTCTCGGACACAGAGGTGCAGATGATCATCGAGAACGAGAGGAACGCGATTCGACAGGAGGAGCAGACGCGCCTGGCCAAGGAGATCATCGAGAAGGGTCTCATTCAGACTTCAGCCCCGTCAAAACCAGACGTCGAGATCAAGGTGGAGGAGATGATCGACCCTCCGAGGGCAATGAAGCGGCAGGGCGTTCCAGAACCGATGGTCAGCAAGAGTGCCTACGGAATTCCAGTGCCCGGGGATCTTCCAACGCCCTCGGGCATGCCGAGACCAGCAGGAGACTTCCACCTCGTTTGAAGAACTCGATGGTCAACGCACTTCTGATCGCGGCCACCGCGTTGGGAGCTCTACCAGGTGAAGCATGGGAAACTGCAGAACGACATGGACGCCTGGATCTAGCAGAAGTGGCATGCGTCTCAGACTCGAGATTGACGAAGGCCGTTCTAGAGGCAGGAGGACGAGCTGAACGATCCAGTAACTGGAACGGCTACGATTTCACGTCGAGGAGAGGAGCCATGAAGTTGGTCCAGGCGCTGATGGAGGAAAGGCCACGGAAGGTCTGGTTCTCACCTCCTTGTGGAGCAGAGAGCCCTCTGCAGAACCTGAACCCCATGACCGAAGAAGCGCAGAAGAAGCTGATCAAAACTCGAAAGATCCAGCGCAACACGGTCTGGGCGATCACACATTTTCGAGAAGCTGGATTCTGTGACATTTACCTGGAGCAGTCAGGGAGATGCAGATCATGCACAGGCAACTTCAAGAGCCTCAAGCAGGAGCTGCATGGATGCACCATCCACGGGTGCATGTACGATATGCGCGATGAGAAGGAAGAGGTGCTGCTAAAGAAGGAATGGTATATAGCTACAACTGATGAGACGTTCGAGAAGGAGGTTGGACGTCGATGTCAAGACCTACATGTTAATCTACCGATCGAAGGAGAGACTCGTGTGGCGCTAACGGCGAACTATCCCGTGAACATGTGCAAGAAGATAGCGAAGCATTTCATGAAGACGATAACGTCCGACGAAGCCCTCTCCTACCTTGTCAAGGAAGTCAACGCGAAAGACGACGGGGTCTTTACAGTTCGTGAGCATCTACGACGTCGTATCCGAGGTAAACGGTCTCCTGACGATGTCGGGCAGCAAGGACAACCTAAACGACCTACTCTCGAACCAGCCGCAGCACCCACAGAAAGGGAAGTAGAACCTGGACGTCAGGAGCCAGCAGCAAGTGACGGACTACCTGAAGATCAACGGTGGCTGGGCAACCTACGTCTACCGCTGCCCAAGAGTGCAGAAGGATGCACAAAGAAGGAGCTCAAGGACTTGGAGGCCATCATCGCGCACCTGCACCGCAACTTCGGACACTGCAGCTTAACGGCAGTGGAGGCCGCTCTCAAGACTCGGCAGGCCGACAGGAAGCTGGTCGATCTGTGCAAGCACTATGAATGCCCGTCGTGCAAGGCCGCTCAACGTTTCCAACTTCGTCCAATCGCGAGCTCAGGGCCGTCCGTTCCGACGCCTGGGAAAGAGCTAGGATGCGGCAACTTCTATTGGACACATCCTCGGAGGGCGTATCACATCAGAGGCACCCTGTGTGCAGACTATGGTAGTCGCTTCACTACGTGCCACGTACTCGCCAAGGAGAAATGGACAAGAACTGCGGCAACACCACAGCTCAGGAGATGAAGGATACGGTCCTGAAGAGCTGGATCCAGCATTACGGCAAACCAGAAGTTCTGAGATCAGATCCTGAAGGTTGTTTTCGGAAAGCGGAACATCGTGCGTGGCTATCAGGTCATGGCATTGAAAGGCGACCAGAACCTGGAGAAGCTCATTGGCGCATGGGCGTGGTCGAGAGGTGCATAGAGACGATCAAGGAGATTGCGACTCGGATGGCCTGGGAAGCTCCAGAAGATATCGAGCCGCAGGAGATCTTCACGTGGGCGTGCGCCGCCAACAACGACCTGATGAGACACAACGACTACAGCCCACTTATGCTCCTCATGGGTCGCACTCCAGCCGGACATGGTCTACAAGATGAGGAGAATCCCTCCACTCTCAGCGCAGAGGTGAAGGAGGATCAATTCCAGAAGCTAGTGCTGAACAAACGGACTGCGTATAAAGCTTGTGTAGAACACTACCTATCCGAGAAGACGAAGAGAGCGCTGTTAGCCAAGACACGACCGTTTAAGGTCTGGGAGCCTGGCGAAAAGGCCCACTACTGGAGAAGCGCCAAGGGTAACAGCCACAAGACGAAGCAGGGGATGTCTGGACGCTTCCATGGTCCGGCTACGGTGCTGATGCAAGAGCGCGAGGTCAAGAACGGAGTAGCAGAACGTCGCGGAGTCGTCTGGCTTGTGGATGGTGATCGACTGGCACGAGCAGCAGCAGCACACCTGCGCACCGTCACGAAGGCGGAGCAGACGCTGGAGAGTATTTCGGCAGGCAGCTCAGACCAATTCCAGAGGATGGTACGTGACCTTACGAAGGGCTCGTTCGATGACCTAGCCGACCAACCAGGACCAGACGAGTGGCACGACATTCCCGAGGGTGAAGATGGACAGGGAGGAGATCAACACCGAGAACCACCTCGTGACCAGGGAGATCACTTTTTTCTCTGAGGCAGGCGACGATCATGGACCGGATCACGAAGAAGAAGATCTACCAGGAGAACCAGCAGAAGTTCACGAAGAGCCAGGAGGAGGACATGACCGACCTGCTGAGAGACCTCAACCCGAAGTTCCCTGGGATGACGAGCCACCTCCAGAAGGTATCAACAAGCGGGAAGCAAGTGTTGAACCTCCTAATGACAGAGACCTAAAGAGACATCGCGCCGACTTCGTGGTCTACTTGGAGATGCTGAAGGCGCAGGCGCCTGACATCTACATGGCCGATCTGGGACGCACAGATCCTGAAGAAGAAGTCTCTCCGGAATGGAAGTCACCCTGGGAGTACTCACGGAAGGCGAAGCAGGAAGACCTCGTCGGATATTCCTCGGAGGAGAAAGCAGGGCTCGCAGTATTGGTGGGCTTCACTATAGACGAGAAGGACCTGGGCCAGCTGGAGAAGAATCCTGAGAGAATGCTGGCAGCTTTGGTGAAGCAGAACAAGGTCGAGGTCAAGTTGAAGGACCTCACACCGGAGGAGAAGAAGCAGCTGCCTTTTGCCAAGGAGAACGAGATCAAGTCGTTCTTGAAGTATCGAGTCTGTGAAGCGGCCAGCCGTGCTGGCGTACATCCGGGAGCGTTAATGAAGATGCGCTGGGTCATCACCAAGAAAGACGGGCGACCTCAAGGCACGCCTGGTGGTTCTTGGTTACACGGATCCGAGCTTGGGACAGATCAAGACGGCATCCCCTACGCGCAGCCGTAGAGCGCGACAGATGTTCTTGGGAGTATCAGCTTCGATGGGATTTCAGGTGTTCAAGGGCGATGTGAAGGCTGCCTTTCTTCAAGGAGATCTGGGAGGAGAAGATCGGAACGTTCTAGCGGAACCCGTCAAAGAACTTCGAGAAGCCTTGCGACTTGAACATCATCAGTGCACTAAGCTGAAGAAGGCTGTCTACGGCTTGGTAAATGCTCCGAGACGGTGGTGGACCAGAGTACGCAAAGACATGGAGGAACTCGGCTGGGTCGAGTCGGTGACGGAGCCGTGCCTCAAGGCCGTCTCGTCGGCATTGCAGTCGCACACGTGGACGACTTCACGATTGCGATTAATAACGGCTCTCATGCCGCAATAGACGCACTTCAAGAACTACATGGCGCTTACGAGTGGGGTAGCTGGGAGACTCAAGACTTCGTTCAGTGTGGGACTCGGATTCGGCAAGAATACGAGGGTCGCACTAAGAGCTGGGGTCGCATCCATCTGAACATGGTCGACTACGCGCAGGAGTTGAAGGAGATCGACATATCCTCTCAACATCGGAAGGACCCAGAAGCTGGAGTGACACCAGGAGAGGCTTCTCATCTACGCGCAGTTCTGGGACAACTGATGTGGCGATCCACTCAAGGCGTTCCACTCATCAGCGCCGAGTTGTCTTTGCTACTAGCCTACACGAACACGGCGACGATCAACACCCTGATGCAGGCGAACAAGCTGGTCAGGAGAGCGAGAGTGGAAGCTGTCAAGGAGCTGATCATGGAGAAGCACATCAATCCGTGTCTGGTGGGGTATTCTGACGCAGCTTGGAATGTACGCAGAGATGGATCCTCGCAAGGAGGCTTTCTGATCTTTATGACGGACCAGGCGCTGCTGCAGAATAAGGAGGCGCCGATTTCTCTGATTTCATGGGCATCAGCAAAGCTGCCCAGGGTATGTCGAAGCTCAAGCGCAGCGGAAGTTCAAGCAGCCAGCGAAGCTCAAGAGGAGCTGGAGTTCTGCCGCCTCCTGCTGAGCGAGATCCTCATTGGCCCAGTGCCTCTGAAGCAGTGGGCACAAGGATGTGCTCGCATTCCCGGAGCGCTGGTATTAGACTGCCGTGGAGTATTCGACGCGCTGGACAGGTCGGAGAGCAGCGCGCTAGGCATGAAGGACAAAAGGAGCGCGCTGGAGGCCTTGGCCCTGGAGAGAGGTATGGCAGCTACTGCGACATCCCTACGCTGGTGTCATAGTGGCGCCCAGCTCATCGACTGCATGACGAATAACGCGGAGAAGGCCCGAGCGAGCTACAACCTCTGGCAGCAACGAGGCACCTGGAAGCTGATCTACGATTCCAACTTCATCTCCGAGAAGCATCGGCAACAGAAGGGTTTGGACACGCTCGAGACGGGCTTTGCAGTGGCTGCATATGATGCGTGGCAGCTCTTCCCAGACTACATGGAGATCGAGGATACTGACCTGGACATTGTGAGTGACTTTCGTCACCCTGGACTGCGACAGCAGATGATGCAAGATGCGACGCCTCAATGACGAGGCTGAGGTTCAATGTACCAGGTCAAGTTAGGCATAATGAACCCTCTGAGCTATGTGGACAGACAGGCGAGGATTCACAGACGGCTCGGGGCATGTCAGTTTCGTTCGAAGTTCGATACTTTGAGGAGGTAGAGACAACCCTCTGTGAGTATAGGAGCCCAGGGAGCCCCAGTGAGACACCTGTGCACCCTTGTCTAGGCCCTGCCTAGGCCGCCTGTCCGCAGCCATTCTGGCGCGAAGCCAGACTGGAGCCAGTCTGGTGAGTTCTTAGAAACTCGGTCCGAAGCTCAGGGGGACCGTACACGTACGCTTGGATTGTTTGGAATAAGGTTGTTTCTCGCTGTCTCTCTTGTGTTGTCATCATTTGATTGGAGTTGGGTATATCAGAGCTCTCTCGAGCTGGAACCCCGCCATATACCAAGATATATGTCATCAGATATTGTGAGGACATCTCGAAGCGAAAGGCTGAGATCCGTGGACAACACGCTCCACTGACCCCCCCCCCCGCCCCTTGGCTGCCCGAGGCCCCTATCCGAGATTATGAGATTATCTTTGCGGGGTTGTCCTTATCCTGGGAGGCCGCGAGGGCCCGCAGTTTCTGCGGGGGTCTGTCGGGCGCGGGGCGCATTGAATTATGTTGGGCCCCCTCGTGGGGCCGTCGAAGATAGCCTTGGGGGGCCTCAAGATGATGCCAAATAGGGGTTGGCGACGAGGAACGTTTCCCGACGTGACTGCTCTGGTGCTCTCTGGCCTCAGGCGGTCTCCAAGGTTTGCTTGGATTCCTCTGACCTGGATTTTCTCAGGGCTCGTTTGCCTTTGGAGCCTGGCAGGCCCTCGCCCCCTCGGACTTCCCTGGGGGCTCCCTTGCGCCGCGCGCCGCGCTCGTGCTGGTGGCGGCGGCGAAGCCAGCAGGCGATTGCATATTAAATTATATTGTCAGACTTAACTTGCGCTGATGATTTGGATCGCTGACCGAGGTCGGCGGCGCTGCGACCGCGCCCGGGGCCCCGGCGAGAAAAATGCGTTTTCAGAGCATTGGCCGCGTGTCCCTGCCCACTGGCCGAGGCAAGGCGGCATGTGAGTACAGACGGCATATCATATGCATATCCTACCGGTTCTGGCGATGGGGAGATATCGATGGCTTTGTCTTGCAGGGCCGGTGCCGAGTTGCGATCGCATAGGCCATGGCGCCATGGGCCATAGCTATAGCCTCGCATAGCGCATAGCCTAGCAGGCAGCCCGTTGCCGACAACCTTCTTTTCAAAACCAAGGATCGCCCCAGACCCCCCCCCTGCAACCGTGGAGTTGACTCTGAGTTGACCATCGTTATTTATTCGATCGCCTATTGTTTGAGCCATGGGGCCGTTTCACATGTGACCCATTGCGGTCTGAGTAGCCCTGGCCAACGGACAGCCAACCGGCCAACGCCCCACCAGTGTAATCTCCCAAAAGAGACCATCGTATTGCCATGTTCTAGATCCACAATAGTTTTGTGCCTTATGGTCGGTAAGCCACTCAGGAGCCATGCTGCCCCACCTCGGGTCGGAGCCATGGGCAGGGTCAGGCCCAGGCCCACGCAGTCACACATTCAACTAGACACATGGCACGACATACGACATGACATACAGACATACACACACCCATACACATTGAGTGTTGCATGCATGCGAATGCGCGCTGCGATGGGGAGCTCAAGGATCAGCCAAGGGCCAATGTGGCTAGCGACTCGCGTCCACAGCATAGGGTAGCATTGCAGCGCCCCAGACGAGTCGAGCCACGCAACGCGCATGCATGTTGCTCCAATGCTGGGATGGGACAGTGATGTGCGACAGCGCGTTCTCCTGTGTTGCTGCCTCCGGCACATCCTTTCGTGCACATTACATATCTAATCATATGTATCACATCGCGCCGAGACCAGATGCAGTAATATTCCATCACAGCATAACCTATCATTTCGTCACATATGTCATATATCATATTTATATCGCACCATCGTGTCATCGTAACATACATCATATATAGTATTGTCATGGGAGCACCTACAGAGCCCAAACCGCGCACTATCCGCACACTATCTGCAGTCTAACTTTGCGAACGTCCGCACGCTACCCGCACTCTTTCCGCACTCCTACCGCGACCTGTCCGCACTATATCCGCACTCTAACGCCCCCATCCGCACTCTATCCGCACTCTAACCTTCCAACGCAAAATTCAATCCGCACTCTAAGTGCACCTTCCAGCCCTTATTCGCACACTTTCCGCACCTTAAAGAAACGAATACAAAAATCGAGTAAATTCCAATCCGCGCTCTAACAACCCAATCCGCATACAGTCCGCACTCTACAAAAATAATGCTTTTTGGCGTCCGCACTCTAAAATCCGATCCGCACTCTATCTGCGCCCTATCCGCACTCTAGCATCTGCCGAAATCGCTGCCAAAACAACGATCCGCACTCTATCCGCGCTCTTAATCTGCGCTCTATCCGCACTCTATCCGCACTCTATCCGCACTCTATATGCGTGCTATCTTGGGCATGTACAGCTGGTGTATGTTATGTATGTTGTTTCTTATACTCTTAGTACTTGTTATTGCTTGATGGCTGGGTGCAGCGAGGTAGAGAGGGCGGCGGCAGCCTCTTCCAGCCCTAGAGGGCCGGTCAGCTGAGCAGCCCGAGACGCCCCGTCGGCCGGCGCCCTCCACCGTCGGCCAATGGAGGAGGCTGCTCTTGAGTTTGAGTTCGAGGATGCCTCGGGGTCCGAGATGAGCGACCTCGCGGCGATTGCCGGCGGGAACAGCGCGGAGGAGGGTTTGCAGGATACTAGGTTGCACCGAAATTGGGTCGGGACAAGGGGGGAAGGGGCAAATTTGCAATGGCGCCTATAGAGTGCGGATAGGCGTCTCTGGGATGTATCCAGGGCGCAACCTACTGAGCAGGCCTCCAGAGAGGCCCCCGGAGCATTTGAAAATGGAGGTCGCATTCAGGGTGGAGGTCGTCCGGGCAGGGCCGCTGCCAGATCGGCCCCTGGGCCGAGCCTCGGCTGCCCTGGCCCTCGCAGGTCTGCCGAAGGGGGGGGGGGGGGGGGGGCAGTTTCCGGAAGAAGAGGAGGAGAGGTGGGAGATTGGAGGGGTCATGACCTCGCTGGGCGCGGAAGGGAGTTGGAGGAGGGGTGGGGGAGGGGGGCGGGGGGGGCGGGAGTGCGGGGGGGGTGCGACGAAGGGCGCCGCAACAGAGAGAATGCCTGTTCCACAAGAGCGCACTCAGAACTCATCCAAATGTGCAATGCTGCTCATGGTATTATGTATATAATTCCTCCCTCTATTTCCCTCCCCCATCTCTCCTACTGTGCCACTGTGTAATTGCTGCTGGCCTTCTGCCTGTACCTCTCCGTCGCTCCGTAACAACTCGCCATGGGCCATGCCGCCATGCCTCTCGATATTTCGCTCGCTCTCTCTCTCTCTCTCTCTCTCTCTCTCTCTCTCTCTCTCTCTCTCTCTCTCTCTTCTCTCTCTCTCTCTCTCTCTCTCTCTCTCTCTCTCTCTCTCCTCTCTTTTTCTCTCTCTTTTGTTTGTCTCTCTCTCTCTCTCTCTCTCTCTCTCTCTCTCTCTCTCTTCTCTCTCTATCTCTCTCTCTCTTTCCCCCCCCTCTCTCTCTCTCTCTCTCTCTCTCTCTCTCTCTCTCTCTCTCTCTCTCTCTCTCTCTCTCTCTCTCTCTCTTGGTTTCTCTCTCTCTCTCTCTCTCTCTGTTTATATTGTGAGATGACCCGTATCGTCTTAGCTCTGTGCGAAGTGTACTCACGGGTGGCCGTTCTGAGGACAGAGGTCCGAGTGCTTGCAAACGCCCCTCCACTTCGGGCGTTCCCCCCCCCCCTCGGTCCCCCTCCGTCTCCGTCGGGGCCCCAAGGCTTGAGGCGCGTGCGCGAGCGCCCGCGGCGGATGGCAGGGGCTCGCTGGGTGCCTGGGCTGCAGGCGGCGGCGCAGGTGACACAGGCCTACCTGCTCCGCTGCCCGCCGCCGCCGCCGTGCCCGCAGACGAGCTGCCCGGCGGTCGCGCTGCCGCCGCGCCCGCAGCCCGCGGCGTGCCCTCCTTGTCCGGCGTGACACGCCAGCCAGTGCCCGGCGGCTCCGGAGGCCGCGGAGGACTGCAACGCCTGGAGCTCGGGCGGCCTGCTCCTCTTCGTTCTCGGCGTCCTGGCAGGCGCTGGCGTGACTGGCGGGTTCACCGCGATCCTCCTGTGCTGCGGGCGCCTCGGGAGCTCGGGCACCGTTCGTGGAGGCGATGGCGGACCACGGGGAGAGGTACCAGGTGGCTTGGCTGCGCTGCCGAGTAACCGGGCCCGCTCTGTACCATCAAAGATTGCTCTTGAAGCAGCTCCGGTCGTCTGGTGACAGCTGGGTGGTGCTGACGCCCGATGGCGACATGCACGTAGAGGATCTAGAGGTGAACGACGACATCCGGGAGGTGCTCTACGAGAACATTCCTGGCGTGGAGCCCGCGCAGGTGCGGGGCCGCGGCTACAGGTTCGGCCAGATGCCCTCGGCCGATGGCCTCAGGAGGCTGGCGCAGCAGGCGGAGACGCTGCGGGGCCAGGGGGGCGCCGCGCGGGGGTACCGGGCTCCGGCGGAGGGCGCCGGCAGCCTGGGCGGCTTTGAGCCGGTGGGGGGCACGGAGACCCCGCGGGGTGCGCCAGCCAATGCCGCCGCCGCTCCCGCCGCCTTCGGAGGCGCCGGGGCCCCCGGGGCGCTGGGTCATCGCCGTCGACACCGGCGAGGGCAAGGTGGGCGACTCCATCACCGTCGCGGACGCGTCGCGGGTGTCGGGAGACACACGCATTGGCGTGGCTCAGGTGTCGAACGGGGCCTGGGTGTTCGTGGAGCGGCTCCTTGACGGGGAGACCAAGGAGGAGTACCTCGACCGGACTGCTGGGCGTCGTGGAGCTGGTGACGGCAGCCTCGATGCGCGGGCGCTGCCGGCGCCTCTGGAGGGGGACGGTGGCGAAGATGGCCCAGGTCGCGTTCTCGGACTGGCCGCTGCCGGGGCCGCGCACCGTTGACTGGCGCGCGCGCTTCGTGGACCGCCGGGGGGGCGGCCCGGTCGACCACCACCGCTGGTGGGTCGGCCATCTCCGCTTGCAGGGCACGGACTTCGGGGTGCAGGAGCACGAGCACGGCATGCGGGCGTTCCAGTTCTTTGGGGAGTACGACCAGGTCGACCTCCCCAACCTGGTGGGCTTGGAGGTCACGCTCTTTCGGCGCCAGCTCATCGAATACCATTACGAGAAGAAGGGCAAGGCAGCCACCGGCAAGGAGCAGGGTGCTGGGCTGTCGCGCGAGGAGGCGGCCTACTTCACTGGCTCGCACAGGCTCGGAGGTGAGGTGATGATCTGCCCCGAGTTGGTAGAGTGGGTTTCAAAGGAGATCGAGAAGGACGCCAGCGTGGCGAAGCAGATGCGAAAAGCGCGGGAGGAGGCACGCCTCTCGCGCAAGGATGGCTAAGCCAGCGCGAGGGCGGCAGGATGACCCCGACCTGCCCGCCCGCCTGCCGCAGGGGGAGCGCCAGCGACTTCAGCAAGCTGGTGCGGTTTTTGGTCAGCGCGATGCTCTACCTCTTCATGCTGAAGGGTTCCTGGGGCGTGCAGAGCCCAAGGAGTTCAACGTCAGCCGGAAGGTCAGGCGCCGCGTCGAGGCCCGCTCGCACGCCGACCAGTGGCGCGCGGACGTGGCACGCTCGTTGAATGAGATAGGAGGGCACCTGTGCAAGGATACGGACGTCTGCCGCTCCAGTCGCTTCCGGCCGCGTGTGCACGACCTCGGCATGGCCAACGTGAGAGCCAGTGTCGAGCGGTGGGGGCGGCCGCCGGCCGACCTCACCTGCCTGGGGGCCTTTGATGAGCTCCGGGCAAACCACAGCTACGAGGGCGCGCCTGTGGCTGCGGCGCCGATGGACATGGGCTTGCTCAGCCTGAGCGGGGCCGGCGCTCCTGCCGACCTGGTCCAGCTGCTGCGTGATGGCCGCTCTGAAGTCCGCGGTTGTGTAAAAGACTTTCTCTTGCCAAAGAATCAGGCAGATGTGCGTCTCGGCCTCGAGGGAGTGCCACGCCGCCCCTACTCTGAACCTCTGCTGCACCGGCCTCGAGAGTACGAGCGTCTCTTGGCAGTCATGTCAAGCAAAGGAATGATCGAGTACTCTCTCGACGTGGTCGAGACTTGCGGACTTTTTAAGTGTTTGGAAAAAGAACGGGAAGCAACGCCTCATCATTGATGCCCGCCGGTCGAATTGTTGGTTCAGGGACCCCACCCGACTGGCCTCGGGGGATTCTTTTGCTTGCCTCTTTGCTGCTGCCGATCTCACTCTCGAGCTCGGTCAGACTGACATACAAGATGCCTTCTATCAGCTTGCTATGCCGGTCGAGCTTCGCCCGTACTTTGGACTGGCGCCCGTTCGAGCCGGCCGTTTAGGGGTGTCTGTCACTGTCGAGGGATCCCAGGTCTCACCCAGCACTCTTGTCTACCCACGTCTCTGTGTCTTGGCGATGGGGTGGACCCACGCCCTGAATTGGCGCCAGCGGGTGCATGAAGACATCAGCTCCCGGGTCCCAGGTCTTGGGATGGAGTCCAGGATCCAGGATCGCCGTCGCCCTCCCTCGCCCTCCCCTGTCGCTCACTCCGAATACGTCGACAACTTTCTTGCCCTCTCCCAGGTCCCGGGAAACGCCCGAGCTGCGGCTCACGGTGTGGCCGAAGAGCTGCGCCTCGCCGGGTTGCGTGCTCACCCTGTCGAAGCGGGACCGGGGGGGGAGGCTCTAGGTTGGTTTTTCTCGAGCGAGCGGCCGGTAGTGTGTGCTAAGGAGCGACGTGTCTGGAGGATCCGTTTGGCCCTTCAGCATGCCCTTGGGCGCCCCAAGCTCTCTGGGAAGGATCTGGAGGTCCTCGTGGGGCACTGCGCGCACGCCTTCCTCATGCGTCGTGAGTTGTTGTGTTGCTTCAACGCTGTGTACGCCTTCACCGCAAGGCATCGACACGAGCGGGTGCCTCTGTGGGATGTGGTGCGTAAAGAGCTCCGATGGGCCTCCCACCTGGTGCGCTTCTGTTGGCGTGACCTGTCGGCTTCCGTCTGCCCCGCGGTGGCGTCGAGCGACGCGTCGGAGTGGGGGCGCGGGGTCACCGTCTTGGAGGGGGGCAAGGGCGACATCGTAGAGGCTATGAAGTACTCGGACAGGTGGCGCTTTCGTGACGGCTCCGGAGGGGCCCGGGCGCCGCCGCGGGCGGCGAGGCGGACGGGGGCCCCGAAGGAGGCGATCGAGTCCCACTGGTCCCCGAGAGGCTCCTCAAGGGGAAGTGGTCCGTGGTGTGCTCTCGCCCTTGGAAGCGCCCCGAAGGCATGCCCGTCCTCGAGACCCGGTCGACGCTCTGGGGGCTGCGACACCAGCTTCGTAACACGCGGTGGTGGGGTCGAAGGCTTCTCTTATTGTCCGACTCGATGTCCGCCACGCTGGCTCTATCGAAGGGCCGGAGTTCGGCCCCAGGCCCCAGGCATGCTGAGAGCGGTGCGGGCATGGGCGTCGTCGCTGCTGGTGTCGGGCTGCTTCGCAACCGTCCGCTGGATTCCCAGCGAGCTCAACTCGGCGGATGCTCCCTCGAGGCGCGGGCTCGCCTCCGACTCCGGCGGGTGGCGATCGCGAGGGGCCGATCCTGGCCCGCGAGGCGCGGCCGCTGCCGGTCCAGGTGCCTCCCCCGACCCTCTCGGCCGGCGGGGCCCTGCCGCGGCGCGTGGCGCCGCCGCCGCGGGCGCGGGGGCCGGCGCGGAGTGGCCGGGCGGAGGGCCCGGCCGCCGCTCCTGCCTCTCCGCGCCGCGCGGGGATGCCCGCGATGGCGCCCGCGAGGCGGGCCCGCCGCAGCACGGCCAAGGCCGCGGCCGCGCGGGCGCCCGCCCGCGGGCGCTGGGCAGTGAGCGGGGCGCCGGCGGCCTTCAACCGCATGAGTTTCTTGCAGCTGGAGAGTGTCAGGCTGCGGACTCGGATGCTGTACCAGACGAGCTGGGGCCTCTTCGCGGACTGGGCCCGGGAGCGGAAGCTACGACCTCGAGACGGCCGTGCTGGACTATTTCGACTGCAAGTACTTCGAGGGCGTCCACTCGAGTTTAGGGAGCCGCCTGGTCTGTGCCGTTTGCTACCTGCGCCCGAATCTCAGCCGCCAGCGCGGCGCGAGGCTGGCCCGCGTCCGGCAGGCCTTGCGGGGCTGGAGCCTGCGGTCGCCGAGCCAGTCGCGCCTGCCGACCCCGTGGGAGGTGGTTTGCCTGATCGCGGACCTCCTGGTGCGGAAGGACCGGTGGGGCAGGGCCGCGGCGATCGTGATGCGCGTGATCTTCTACCTGCGGCCCAGCGAGCTCCTGGACCTGAGGACCTGCCAGCTGGTGCCGCCGCTGGCCGCCGGCCACTCGTTCCAGCGGCGCTGGACCCTGGTGTTGCACCCGATGGAGCTCGGGCGGCCGTCCAAGACAAATCGCTGGGACGACTCTCGGATCCTCGATCTCGACGAACACCTGTTCTTCGCCCCAGCGCTGGCTCGGCTGCGCGGCCCCGGCGAGGGGTCCGAGCGAAGGCTGTTCAGCTTCGACTACCCGACGTGGGCGCGGGAGCACCGTCAGGCCGGACTGGAGCTGGGCTTGGAGGCGCTGGGCCCGCCGACCCTCTACGGCCTTCGGCGCGCAGGGGCAAGCCTGGACCACGCGCTTGGTCGCCGCACGATGCTCGAGATCCAGCACCGCGGGAACTGGGCGGCCGCCAACTCGACGAGGAGATGCCAGAAGGCCGGGCGGCTGGCCGAGCAGCTTCACCTGCTCGCCCCAGGCGCGCGTCAAGCCGCGCCCCGATGCGCTTCGCGGATTGGCAGCATCCTGGCCGGGCGCTCGCCTTCCTGAAGGCGAACCTGCTGTCGGTCAGCTTCGCCCTCGAGATCTTCGCCGGCAGTGGCCACTTCTCCCAGGCGTGGCGTCAGCAGATCGGCACCCCCATCATCGAGTTCGACTTGAAGCACGGGGACCAGTACGACGCGACGATGCCGAGGATTCAGAAGCGCATTCGTGGTTGGATCATGTGCGGCTACGTGGTGGCCGTTTGGATGGGCACCCCGTGCTCTAGCTTCTCACGGGCTCGCGATAAGCCCAACGGTCCTCCACGGCTGCGCAGCGACGACCTGCCGATGGGACTTCCAAACCTCAGGGACGTAGACCAGCTCAAAGTGGACATCGGCAACGCCCTCCTTAAGTTTTCGTGTTCTGTGCTACGGCTGTGCTCTCGACTGGTGATTCCAGCGGCGCTTGAGAACCCAGCCGCGAGCCGGTTGTGGATATGCCCCCCGATGAAGCACATCTTTTTGTAAAAACGGCCTCGACTTACAGGGCCGACTTCTGCATGTTCAATCGTCCTTGGAGAAAAAGAACCCAATTCATCTCTGTCCACGCTGACCTCTCAGCTTCTGAGCGAAAGTGCCTAGGTCGAGGGTTTTGTTCAAGGACCTTACCAGCCACACGTGGAATTGGCTGGAAAGGTGAACGGCGTCTTCCGCACTCACATCGCTGAGCCGTATCCGCCTGCCCTCTGTAAGCTTTTAGCTTTTTTTACAAAACAATAAAAAAACGCCCTGGTCGCTCGCTCAATAGCTGGTTTTAGCAGTGTGTTCGTGTTGATAGCCCCTGCCTCCAGTAATAAATGTCGGCAATTCGGGAATTCAAGTGCCTCTAAGACCGGTATTTTTCAGTCAGTTATATGAGTCTCTGGATTCCTGCACGAGCAGGGCAGTGCAGTCACCGCGACAAGTTGCTTCTGGCCGAAGTGACAAAAAAAGGAGCTCAGAGCTTGTGAGATGACCCGTATCGTCTTAGCTCTGTGCGAAGTGTACTCACGGGTGGCCGTTCTGAGGGCAGAGGTCCGAGTGCTTGCAAACGCCCCTTCCACTTCGGGCGTTCCTCCCTCCCTCGGTCCTCCTCCGCCCCCGCCGGGGCTCCAAGGCTCCCGCCGCGCCCTCCCCGCTTATGGTCCCCTGACTTTAATGGGAATTCAAGTGCCTCTAAGACCGGTCTTTTTCAGTCAGTTATATGAGTCTCTGGATTCCTGCACGAGCAGGGCAGTGCAATTCTGGCCGAAGTGAAAAAAAGGAGCTCAGAGCTATATATATATATATATATATATACACATTTCTCCGTCGTGCTTCCTCTGATGGACAAGCCCCAGCAAGATTGGGTTGGGGTTGGGGCAGCGGCAAGGGCGGCGCCGCTGACGCTGATGATAGAGCTGATGATGATGTTTCGATGGGCAGTACTTTGTCGGACTACTCGGGTCCAGATACTTTCGAGTTGGGTTCTGGTGTGGCGTCTGAGTACCAACGATCTACTGTAACGTTTACACCATCGAACTCCATGTTCTCGCCCCTGCGAAATCGTTGTCACAACGCTCATCCTATGATGGCGACGAGTCTAGCTCGTGCGCATCCATTGAGTGCAGCGATTTTATGTTGGGATCCGTGTATGATGATCCCGATGGGCCTGGAGACCCAGTCCAGAACGCGGATTGGCCAGAGTGGCATTGGGTGCATAAGTCCAGATTGATTCTCTTTGGCAAGGACGGCACCGACGTCTGTGACTACCCAGATGCTTTTGGCGACACCCCGATATCGATGAGGACGGTCTGCAGTGGAACTGATGCCGCAGTGCACGCGCTGCGCAAACTCGTGGGCCCTCTCAACGTTGAGCTCATTGCGTCCATCGACTCTTGCAAGCACGCGTGCACATCCATCGCCGCGAATGTGCCCCCACACCACCTCTATTGCTGCGACTTGTCCAAGACGCTCAATGGCCCGGCATCTTGCATCAGTCCAGCATGTGCGGCAGGCGACGATTGCACGGCGGCTGTAAGCGCTAACCCTGATATATTCGTCGGCGGCTTCCCTTGCAAGCCCTTCAGCATGTGTAATCCACGGCGCTGGGGCAGGAACGTGTGGAAACATAAAGACGCCCAGCCGTTCAAGACGATTTCGGAGTACCTGCAGGACCCGACGCATCACAAACCAGCAGTGTGCATCCTGGAGAACGTGGACGGTATCTCGGAGATCTCTGATTGTGCCCACAAGAGAGGGCGCCCCCCCCTTGCCCTTTCTCCTTTTGCCTTTCCGGCAACGAGGCATTGAGCATTGGCCAGGTTCGAGCCGGCGGCTTGGGTCGGCGGTGCGAGGGGGCGGGGGGAGTGGGGGGAGTGGTCTGGCAGGCCCGCGCAATCAAAGTCTCCTAGGCATTCAGAGGACAAAGGCTGGCAGCGAGAATAACTCCCCGATCGAATTCGTCCTTCGTGGGGGGATTATATTGAAGTCTGGCAAGGTACGCAAGTACGGCTTAGAGCACCTGCCAGACTACGAGTGCAAGATGTACCAATACAGCAGCAGGGACGCTCGGCTTTCTCATATTCGGGATCGGTGGTACTTCATTTTGATTCGGAAAGACATCACCAGATCGAACCCAAATGCCTGGTGGCAACATTGAAGCCCTGAAGATTCCGGCTCTCGGAAATCGCTACCACCTCGCTGATTTCCTGGTTGGCGTCCGAGAAAGCGACGCCCATGCCGACGCCGCGCGTTGGAAAGAAGCTCGCTCTGATCGCTAGTACTTCGGCCAAATCTGCCCACGCCTGGCGCGTCTTGCACTTGCCGAGGAGATGCGATGCGGGCGGTGCCCCATTCAGTAGCGTGACCAGCGATGATCTGAAAGCAGCAGCTCTGCGCCCGCGAGCCTGAGACAGCCGATATCTGCCTCCTTCGGATCCTGAAGGACCAGGGCGAGGACCCAGTGAAGTGGGTGATCCTCGACGTTTCCCAATCGTTCTTGAGGGCGAGCGTGCGCATGGGCGGCTACAACATGAGGACCTTGTCGTGCCACTCCAAGATGGTGGTCATCCCGGATGCAGCCCACCCCGAAGTCGGAAGGTTGTTGTATCCTGCAGAGATGTTCC
The DNA here is from genome assembly GCA_963575745.1 of Prorocentrum cordatum. Taxonomy (NCBI): domain Eukaryota; class Dinophyceae; order Prorocentrales; family Prorocentraceae; genus Prorocentrum; species Prorocentrum cordatum. Next base: position 6,472 of record CAUYUJ010010261.1, on the reverse strand, counting down.
ACTTGCAAGGCTGGCAAGAGAAAGACTTGGACTTGTCTGGGCTTTCGGTCAACCAGGCCACTGTCCTCGCTGGCAACATGATTTGCGCACCGTGCATTGGGGCAATTCTGGCATCTGTTTTAGCTGTCGTCGGCCTCAACAAAGGCCGTGCTTTTTTTCTGATACTACTGTTACTATTATATGATTACAGTGGTTACCACGGCATCTGGTCAGCTACTCCAGCCGTTCGAGCCAATTCAGGGCGACGCCATGTTGCCCACTAGGAGCTGGAGTGGGCGGGGCGGGGGGCTGCCGCGGGCTCCGCCACCATGCCTGCGTCAGAAGAACAGTGAGAACAGCAAGCGTGCGCATGAAGATTGCTTGGGGGGTGGGAGAGGAGAGTCCTCCTCTTCCTGATCTCATCCCCTCCGCTTATCTCATCTCAATGTACTCCTCCTCCCTCTTCCATCTCATTGCCCTCTCTGCTCAGCACCTCATCTCCCCCTCGTCCTCGTCATCCTCCTCATCCTTCTCTACCAAGACTTAGTTTTTAACGTTGGGTTCTCGATCCGCCATTTAGCCAACTGTGAAACTGGGCCCCGATGTTATTCCCCCTCTCCGCCCTCGCCCCCCCCCCCCCACCCCCGCCCCGCGCGCACGCGCGCCGCCCCCCAGCACCCCCACCACCCCCCACCCCCCCAACCCACCCCCACCCGACCCCCCCCCCCTTTCCCCCCCCACCCCCCCCCCTAAAGCGAGTTGCGCCATTGCCGCGCCTCACCTTCCTCCTCCTCCTCCTTCTTCGTCCACGATCCCCCCCCCTTCCTCCTCCCCCTTCCTTCCTTCCTCTCCTCCTTTTCCTCCCCTCCCCATCAAAGTCCCAAGGGGCCAGCCTCGTCTTCCTCCTCCTCCCCTCCTCCTTCTCCTAGTCACCCCCTCTCCCCTGTCCTTTTTCCTCCTCCTGCCTTTTCCTCCCTCATTCCCCCCCCCCCTTCTGCCCCTTCTGCTGTCCCTCCTCATCGCCCCCCACCCTCTTCCTCCTCTAACCCCCTCCTCTTCCACTTCCTTCCCCCATGAACTTGTGCTTCCTTCTCTCCCCCCCCCTTCTCCTTCGCCTCCTCATCAGCGTCTCCTCCTCCATCTTCTCCCCGGTCTCCTGGTCTCCTTGGGCCCCCGGGGCTTCCCGGGCCCCCTCCAACATCTCGGGCTCATGGGACATCAGGGTCTTCTGACGGCCCCCCTGGCCACCGGCCCACCTGGCCCCCCAGCCCCCCGGCGTCGCGCGGGGTCTCGAAGATGACCGCGCCTCGCGCGTCGCAGGGCGCGAAGCGAAGCGCGGTAGTAAGTGGGGCGCAGGCGCCGGGTGCTTCGCAGATAAGGCCGATGCGGGGGGGCCCTGGAGGGAGAGGGCGAGGCGAGGGGGGGAGGCGCGCGCGCGAGGGTGCTGGCGGGGCGGGGTCGGGGTGGGGGGCGGTGGTAGGTGGCGGGGGAGGGGGGGGGGGGGGGCGGAGGCGCGGGGTGGTGTGGGGGTGGGGGCGGGGTGGAGTGCGGGGCTGGGGTTGGGGGGTGGGGAGGGGTGGCGGGAGGAGGAGTGGGGGGAGGAGGAGCAGGAGAAGCAAGGGGAGCAGGAAGAGTTCGCGCGTCTGCCAGCTTGCTCGCCCCCTCGCCTTCTCTTTCGCACTCGATTTGAAGGTGGTGGCCGTGCTGCGAAGTTCTGATCTATCCCGGATCCCCTGGCGATTTCGATTTCACGTTGGTTTCGATTCGAGAATCGCGCCCGGGGGGTCCCAGTTCATGTGGCGAAAACAGATCGGGGGAGTCAATCGATCCAGGGGTCAGCTTTCGCGGTCGAGCACCCTCTTCATGTCGGGGGGGAATTGCAATGGGCTGCGCAGGGGGGCGCAGGCGACGGAAGTGAGGGGGGGCAAGCAGCGCCTGGCCAAGCTGAGCGAGCTGGGCGGCGGCTGCCCGTCGCCGCGAGACTGGGCCTCCTGCGCCGCGCGCGCCGAGGGGCGGGGCCCGCTCTGGGGGGTGGGGGCAAGGGGGGGCAGGGCGGCGGGATGGCCGGGGCAGGACAGGGGGGGCGGGCGCGGGGGGGCAGGGCAGGGGGCTGGGCGCGCAAGGGGGGAAGGGGGGGCAGGGGGAAAGGGCGGGGTGGCAAGGGGGGGCAGGGGGGGGCGACGAGGAGGAGAGAAGGGACTTTCGGAAGAGTACGCCGCTCCTTCTGTCTCATTGCCCGGCGCACAAGAAGACGCTGATTAGTTAGATCAGATCCTTGGCGCCTATCGGCGGGCTTTCGGTGGTCGAAAGGCGCGCGGCCGAGTCCGCATCCAACGCCCCGCCCTCCTCCTCCCCCTCCTCCTCCTCTGCCTCATCCTCCTTCTCTGCCTCCTCTGCCTCTGCCTCAACTGCCTCCTCTGCCCGCCCTGCCTCTTCTGCCTGCTCTGCCCGCTCTGCCGCTGCAGCTGCCCCCCCCCCTCCGCGCGCCGGCGTTGGCCGCCAGGCCCCGAGCGGGGCCCTCCGCCAGAGTCTTGGGGCCGGCGTTTCGTCGGCCGAAGGTCGAAGGAGTCTCGCAGCAGTGCGCCGGGGGCGCCCGATATTTTGTTTCGCCCCAGGGCTAGGGGGACGGGCCCATCCACGATGGGCGAGGACCCAGGATAGGATCAGAGTCAGAGGCGCAATGGTGAGATGATGAGTCTGAGACGGCATGAGAGGCGCGAGGTTGAATCAAATCAGAACCACAACCACAAACAATGATAGCTCTGAGTCTCAGCAAGAGGAGGACGAGGAGAAGGAGGACGAGGGGAAGGGGGGGCGAGGGGGGGGACGAGGGGGAGGAGGGGGGGAGGGCGGGGGGGCACGGATGTGTTTTCGCGCGTCGAACTCCGGGGCGTCTGCTTGGCAATGGGTTCCTGAGGAGCCTTGCCCGCGGCGCGTGGCTTGCCTGTCCCACGGCCCATGGCGAAACGATTGGGGCGCCAAAAGAGGTTCTGAAATAGAAACAAGAGGCGAGAGCTCACCCCCTCCGTCCACCGCCTTTGGTGGGCCAAGTGTCTGATTCAGCGGCGGCCCAGGATCGCCGATTCGCGCGCGCGTGCCCTCGCCCTTCAACTGCGCGCTTGCCAGGGCAGTGCGCCGACGGGAAAGGCCAGCGATGATGAGTCAGGGCCCTCCAACATGGGCGGCGATTCTGACGTCGAGGAGCTGCGTCCAGGAGGTGGCGATTCTGACGGCGAGTCCGACGAATCCCGCGGTGGCGGTGTCGAGCCGAATCTCAGCTGCAATGGTTGCGGATGCACCAGCAAGTGCTTCAGCCCCATCGCTCTGAAGAAGGAGAAGATCATCCAGTGGGGCAAGTACTCCACGCAGAAAGGCCGCAGTAAGTCTGGGCCCCGGTCCCCGAGTGGCAGCTGGCGCGGCGCATGCGCGTCGATCTGGCGGATTCGATTCAAGAAGAAGTGGGGCGGCAAAGACTCCAAGAAGTGTAAACTGACCATTGCGGCCAAGAAGCTGAAGGACCCTAACAACCGGAAGCAGTGGAAGTCCGTCCGGAAGAACGATGCGAAGCAGCGCAGCAGTGGCAACCAACGCGTCTAGAACCTCAAGGAAACCGTCGAGAACAAGACAGAAACCTTCACAGATCTCCTGGGGCCCGAGAAGGAATTCTGGGAATTGGCTGAGCACATGGAAGAGTTCGGCGATCCAAAGACAAACAGCGAGAAAGTGTGCACCATCAAAAACAAGAAAGGCAAGTCGACCAATGGTGTCTACGTTCTGGTAGGGCGCCGGGGGGTATACAAAGTGAAGTCCGTCGTTCGTAACTCCTCCATGCGCGCCGACGTTCACGACGACGGCGAGCGCGCTCTCGACGAGGAGCAGCTCGCTGAGGCGGAGGTTGAGGCCGAGGAGACGCTCCCCATGGATGACAAGAGCGCCCTCACCTACGACGGGACCAAGAAGCGGCGGCAGCTGGCCATGGACGACGATTCACAGGATGGCGACGGCCCCGAGACAGCGTCTAGCGGCGGCGACTCCAGCGATTCCGACGACGACGGGGGCAGCGACAGGGGCCCCTCCAAAGACGAGTGCGACGAGGCCCCCCCCCCCAAGGAGAAGACCAAGCGGATCAAGGACAGTGCTGCTGCGCCAAGAAAGGGGAAGGCCTCGGGCTCCCTCGGCGAAGACGGTGGCACGCCGGGCGCGGCCAGCTCGATCGCCAGCGCGCCCGCCAAGCTCGCTCGCAAGGGACCTGGGGGCGCCGCCAGCAGCGCAACGAAGCGACCAATTGGGGCCAAGGACGCAGCTGAGAAGGAGCAAGCGCTTCTCCAACAAACATCAGCACAGAGCGATAGGAAGCCCGACCCGCTAAGCTTGGCCAGGGCGGCGCGCGAGGAAGCCAGGGGGGTGCTTCGGTGAGATCGCCTCCGTGTTCAGCACAGGCGAGTACGACAGCGTCCAGGGCAGGGAGTGCCAGTGGCTCACGCGCGGCTGGAAGGACAAGCAGGCGTCTGTGACCAAGCCGCTGAACCAGCCTTCGCAGAGCGGGGACAGAGAGGACCCAGGAGCTGATTATTAATTATGTCAGTCCAGGCCTGGGGGTGAAAGTGAAGGTGCTCTTGGGCTCGGGGTTTCCTTGGGGCTTGTCTCGAGGTGTCCTTGGCGGTGCCTTTGGGGTCTCTTGCGGCTTGTCTTGGGCTTTCGGCTTGATTCAGATGTCCCTGGGAGTGCTCCTAGGCCAAGTGCCCCCCTAAATCCTGTTGGCCAGCAAGGATGCGACTCTGCTGTTTCACGTGTGGACTGCGATCGGACACGTGGATGCGATCATGAATTTCTTGAAGGTCTTTGCGCCTCAGACGCTGCCCAAGACGGCGCCCTCGCTCTTGCTGGCGACGTGGGGCGAGGTGGCGAGTCGAGCTCGGCCGTCGGCGGCTCAGGCGATAGCCATGGTTCAGCGGGCGATTGACGTCAAGTGTGACGAAGGGGACATCGACAGCGTTCTAGAGATGGTCGACCAGTCGAAGAGCATCGACGGCATCTCGATTGCCTTGGTGCCAGCAGGGGGTGCCCGCGATAGGATCGTGAAGAACGCAGTCGCGGTTCTCGTCGGCAAGACCTTGAAGGTGAACGCAGACAAAAAGGACCCCGAAGCTGTGAGCGAGGCCACGTCGAACGTGATTTCCCAGCTCAAGAAGCTCATGGGCGCGCGCCGCGCTGTCCTCTTCCCCGCCATCCATAGCCTGAGCCTCATCGAGGCCATGATCGAGCCCCGGGCCAGCAAAGGGACGGCGTTGCAGGAGGCCATCGAGGCGTGGAGCGCCAAGGATGGCGACCCCGTCGTCTATGTCGCCTCGAACGCCGAGCTGGGCCTTCTCTTCCTCGAGGACGCCGGCACCGCCCTCTCAGGCTGAAGGGGGGGGGGGGGGGCGGAGGAGGGGGGGGCGCGTGGGCGAGACAGGGGGAAGAGAGGCGAATGATGAGAAAGATATCCAGGATAAGTCCGTGATTCGGATGAGGAGGAGGACGACGACGACGAGACAGAGGATAATGATGAGGAGGGGGATGAGGAGGAGGAGGAGGAGGAGGAGGAGGAGGAGGAGGAGGGACATTCGGAGGAGGGGGAGGGGCAGGAGAAAGCGTGGGCTGCTGGGGCTGGTCGGAGAGGAGGGGGCAGGGGGGCGGCTCGGCTCCTGTAGCCCACTGGCGAGGCGGCGTTACCAGGGCCCCGGGCGGCCTGCGGTTGGGGGGAGTTCCTCCGATATGTCCCCTCCCTCCACCCCCCTCCCCCTCTTCTATCTACACTTTCTCAATATGAATACTACTCTCCCTCTCCCCCCCCCCTCGTATTGTGTTTTGCGCGCAGGATTCCCGGGAATTGGGTTTTCGCTTGTGTTTTTTTTGTTGTGTCAAAATGTTGCTCTCGCTGAGGCGCCGGCCTCATTTCTGCTCCCGAATCGTTCCGAGCCGTGCCCCCGCTGCAGCGCGGGCCTCATTTTCGGATCGGTGTTTTGCCTCCGTCGTTCAGGATGTCGTTCTCGCCCCAGCGCGGGCCTCTTTCTCGCGCGCCCATCCGCCCGCCACCGCCGCGCCGCGCCGCGCCCCGCCCCGCCGCGCGCACGCCCACCGCCACTTCCACCCGCCAGCGCACGCACGCACGCACGCACGCGCGCACGCGCACCACCACCGCGCACCGCCACCACCACCGCGCTACCCACCACCACCGCGCTACACCGCGTCACACCACATCAAGCGCGCGCACGCACAGACACACGCGCACGCACGCACACACACACACACACACACACATACACACGCACACACACACACACACACACACGCACGCACACAGACACACACACACACACCACCACCACCGCCACCACCACCACCGCCATCACGCACGCACGCACCTGGCCCAGCACCAAACCACCAAGACGCCACACCACGTCACACCACAGCACACGCACACACACCACCACCACCACCACCACCACCA